>JAFIRS010000101.1:0-560000 GCA_018342105.1 Gonioctena quinquepunctata | reverse complement strand
TATTCCTCTGTTCTTTCAAACGATCATTTTTTATTTTTAGAACCACATTTTAATATAGATTTTTTTTCTTCATTCTTTCTATTTTTTTTCACTCTTTCTACCTCTCTCGTGGTTTTTGATGCATTTCTTAGTATTTTTTTCTTCCACATTCTTTTCGCAATGAAGATAAAGTATTTGTGCTTCTCGAGGTAGAAGAAGTATTGTTTCTAGAGATAGAAGTGTCTCTGCCTTTCTGAACTAAATAAAATTCTCTGATGAATCTAATAATATCTCAATTTTACATTTACTAGCCATTTATACCAAAAAACTACTCGCCAGAGAGATACATGGAGTTGATCAATTAAAAAAATACGTATGTACCTCATTAATCTAATGCTGATTGTTTATTTGTTTGTTTGTTTATTGTGTTACTACATTTCTTCAAATGTTTACACTTGTCAAAATCTAAAATAAGGATAAAGCTATGAATAATATATATATATATATATATATATATATATATATATATATATATATATATATATATATTAAGGTAGAAGATCACAGATGAAGATAAAAATATGTAAATAACTATGAAATAAATTAAATTATATACTGCGGACAGAAAACGTATACATACATAAATACACATACACATACAATTTTGGAATTTGGAAACTATAAATCAATTGTCGCAGTATTTATAAACTCTTGAATGGAGTAGAAACATTTTTTGATTAAATATTGTTTTAATCTGCTCTTGAATATTCTTATATTCAATATTTTCATATCATCAGGCAGTTTGTTGAAGAAATTTGGGCCATAATAGTTAACACCTTGTTGTGATTTTTGGAGTCGGATTGCAGGAATAACAATATTACCTCTATTTCTTGTATTATAGTCATGAGACTCACTGTTTTGTTTATAGGTATCTACGTGCTCTTTTACATAGACCAAACATTGATATATATACATGCTAGGTAGGGTAGGAAGATTATAATGAATAAATAATTCCCTACAGTGTGTCCTTGGACCAACACCGGATATAATTCGAATTGCTCGTTTTTGTAGCGTGAAAAGGTTTTTTATGTTGGTACTGTGACCCCAGATCAAAATTCCATATTGTAGGTGACTATTTATAAAAGCAAAATACGCCTTTTTCATCATATTATGGGACACAGACATTCTCAATCTTCGTAGCAGAAACAGACTTGAGGAAAGTTTTTTTGATAAATTTTCAATATGCGAATTCCAAGTGAATTTGCTGTCAATATGAAATCCCAATAGTTTAACCGGATCTGTATTTGTGCTGTTCTGTCTAGTTGAAATAGTTATTTTTTGAATTTTTCCGCATTCATTTTCAGTTTAATCGACGAAAAGTATAGCTCAGCCGCTTTTTCTACATCATTAGAAAGTCCATGAACAGTATTGATTTCCTTATCACAGCTTATGAAAGTAGCGTCATCGGCATAAAGAATTATATTACTATTATGTAACTGGCTGTTGATATCATTAATATATATTATAAAAAGTATTGGGCCCAGTATAGATCCTTGAGGGACACCATAATTAGTATTTTTCTGTTTGGACTTTTGTCCATTTATATCAACAAATTGTCCCCTATTACATAAATATGAATCAATAAATTCTAAAGCTTTACCACCAATTTTATAATATTTCAATTTCAAATTCATTAAATGATGGTCTACACAATCGAATGCTTTACTCAAGTCGCATAGGCTCACATCAGCATAATTTCCTTCTTCAATTACCGCAGTTACTATTTCTACAAACTTAACCAGTGCAAGAGTTGTTGATTTTCCTTGCCTAAAACCGAATTGTTCGGGGGATAGTAGATTGTTTGTCTCGAAGTAATAAATTAAACGATTTTTTATTAGAGCTTCTATTATTTTTGATATAATTGGAACAAGTGATATTGGCCGGTAGTTAGATGTGTCTGTAATTTTTCCTTTCTTATATAAAGGTATAACTTTAGAACATTTGAGAATGTTAGGGAATACGCCCTGTCTGAAACATTCATTTATAAGATGAACTAATGGATTTACGATACTCTCTATTATGACCTTTAACAGACTGTTGCTCATACCAAACATATCCTGTGCATGTGATAGTTTTAAATTATTCACCACGTCTATTACTTCTTCTGCTGTGACAGGTTCAAAAATATTCAGATGGACCTCGTTTACCATGTTTAAGGGTTCAAGCAGATGATTTGGTGTATTTGAATATGGAATGGTGTTGATAATACTTCCTGCAATATTAGCAAAGTACTCATTGAAGTCTTCTGCTGAGGGACATTCTGAAACTCCAGTTGATTGCTTGTTTACTGTTTTATTCTGATTTATAATCTGCCATGCTGCCTTTACTTTATTACTCGAATTCTCAATAAACTGTGTGTTTGCTGAAATTTTTTCTTTCTTGATTTCTAATTTATAGTTTTTTCTAGTAATTTTAACCTGGTCCTTTAGTTCCTGACAGTTTGTCGATTTAGCAAGAACTTTCAGAGAATGAAGTTGTTCTCTCATATTGCGCAGATCATCATTGAACCATTTTATTTTGCTGCTTTCATTTCTGTTAATTGGGACTTTTTTAATTGGAAAAGATGCCTCATAATACTGATTTATTCGGTGTATAAATGTTTCAAAGCTACTTTCAACATTATCTGGATCAGTTAAACTATTCCATTGTGTATTACATAACATGCTATTCAGACTATCTTTCCCTCTTTTTGTGATTGGCCTAATTGTTTTCGTTTTTGTATCTTTAACTTTTACATTTATTGTTGTTTTGTATGAAAAGAGTTGACCGTAATGATCGGAAATGTTTAATTTTATTACCTTCGAGATGAAAAGCTCATCCTCGCACGATGTCAATATATTATCAATGCATGATTCTAATGTAGGAGATACTCTAGTTGGTTCATGTATTGTTGTTTTATAACCATGGCTAATAAGGATGTTTTCGAAATTTAATGTGATATTATTTTTTATCAAAATATTAATATTAAAGTCCCCACAAATTAGTCCAACTTTACCTGTTCTGTCTATGAAATCCATAACTTCTATTAATACTTCAAAAAATGTTTCAATGTCTCCGTTAGGTCTTCTATATACACATAAAATGATCATGTCTAGATTGATAAGTTCAACTGCTGCAATTTCACAATGACATTGAATCGACATTTCGTTCAATTTATCTACAGGTTTCGAAAGTATCGTTTGTTTTACATATATTATAGAGCCTCTCCTCTAACCTTTTTTCTGCAAAAAGCTGAGCCTACGTAAAAATCTCCAAACTGATACAAATTTATTTCAGATTTACACAACCAAGTTTCAGAGAAACACACTATGTCAAGATATTTGTGTTCATTTATATACAGTAAAAAGTCGTCATATTTGCTGTTTAATCTTTCCGCATTAATTTGAAAAATGTTCAAATTTTTTGTGTGTGATTGTGTATGATTATAACTAGTTCTCATTTCTGCGACAACTGTATTTGTGATAGGCGCGGGTATAAAAAATTGTTCGTATTGTCCTTAGGTACTGAGTCAATTTCATCTGTTGTATTTATAGTTTTTTCAGTGGTTTCTGCTTGGAATATTTGTTACTCCTCTTCTATGCTTAGACGATTTCTTTCATCTCTCATTGTTACCGGTATTGGTATTTCTTGTTGAAAATCGCAAGGTTGAGTATTATTTGAGATTGGTTCATCTTTAAGAGAAACTTCGCCAAATTTTTCTTGGATGTGTCTATTGATTACCTTAGCGAGGTGCCACTTTCCAATATCCTTAATGTATTTTCCATTTCTACTGTAGTTTGATCTCCTGAGGACTGTGTTGCATTCAATCACATGTTGCTTTTGGATTTTTTTCAAATGTAATTCTTTGAAAAAAGACAAGTTATCCCTATATATTTCAATGTTTTTATATTTGTCTGTACCATATAAATATGGCTTAGTCAAGACAATGGGATTAGTATGCTTCATTTTCATAATGAATTCGTCAATCAATATTATATGAGGTTCACTTGTCCAGATGATTACTACGTCTTGCTTGCATAGCTTTTTTGCACTACTTATTGCAGTTTGTATGATATCCTTGTCATGAGCATCTGGTTTTATGATTGATTCAATTACAAAATCTTTATTTTGCCTTGTCAACATCCTTGATAGATTTCTGCCATGTGTGCCTGCTACAATCAATATTTTAGGATTATGATTGGATGCATTAATATTTTCTTTAATTTCTTTGCTAGTTTTTAGAATTTTGTTTCTGGTCGGGAAGGGATTTTTTGTGGTTTTGTACGATTGACCGGATTCCGTGTTACTTTCTTGTTCTGTTTGTGTGCTGACGGATATATGTTTTTCTTCTACTGAAGTGTCTCTACTGCTCATTGCTCATTGATGGTCCATGGTGATAAAAAGTGACACGATTTGCTAAATTCTGATTTTAATTAAATATATTTTTATATCCAGAAACATGTATTCTATCAAAAGCTAGAATCATCTATACGCAAGTATCATTTGTGCTTGTAAGAGCAGTATGCACACGTTGTTAACTACATATCACACTACTAATACTCAAAATTTCAGCTTTGCTGAAATTACGTGGGTTTGCCGGCTCTGGGATCTTGGACTATTTCAATTGATTTCGACAAAGCACCCCACGCTTTTTGGCGTAGAATATTAAAATTATTTTTCACTTTTCAGTGCGTTGAAAGCATGTTCTCATCCTTGAAGAGACTTCCATGGAAAAACGGAAATTAATGCTACATAGAAAACTACATTGTCAGCTAGGGTCAATATCACCTATTGTTCAAATTATGTTATCAATATTTATAATTAGTTTTTACCATACATATTATGTATTGAATAGCCTCAAAATTATAACAAATTTTATTCCTGTATTGTTTGCAACTGGTGGTGAAATTTACTTTTCATCATCTGTTGCGAAAAATTTTATTTCGTCAAGTGATGAAATAGTATATTACATTACTAGTGCGGAAAGTGACATTTTTCACGCGAGTAATGTACGCTATTTTTCATACGACCACCTATTTTATTACAACTCTGAGATTTAACAAGGTTTTACTTTCGATCATGTACCTACTATCACGAAATGTCTATTTTTTGTGGTATTGTGTCGTGGAATTGTTTCAAAGCCTACTTAGCTTTTCAAATTTTCAAAAAATGTGCCCGCGTCTGGTTCTCTGGGTGCCTATCTTAGATACAGGTATGTTCGATTCTTGGCGTCAACATTTTTTTTCTTCTTTTATTTATTTTCTACAAATAATTAGTTTTTAGTCCAGTTTTTATGTAAATAATATCAATAAGGAAGAGCAATTAATAATTACATCTGTAAATCTTACACGATTCACGGGTTTGACGGCTTTTTGACAGCTGTGCGGAAAGTTACTTTCCGCACAAGTGCGGAAAGTACTTTCCGCACGCGTGAGAATAAGGGTCACTTTCCATGGGAGTAGAGAGTGCGATATGTGTTGCTTTTCTATGTGGTCGCAGGAAAAGTACATTTGATAACGTCAAGAGTTTTGAAAAGTGTCACTTTAAATGTCGAAATTAGAAAAAGATATTACAATTTTTAAATCTGCAATTGATTATTTAGGTTTCAATATAGTAATAATAGTAATAATGATGAAGTCTCCTAGAGTAAAACACTCCGGAAGCAAAATACCTCTCCATTCGGATTTCCGGGCGAGAGGTACTCGAGGGGACTCAACATTAAAGATTAATTTTTGCAACATCCGCGGACTCAACAAGAACATCAATGACGTCCACCATCACCTACAGACGAAAAAACCGGATATTCTGGCTCTAACAGAAACACAAGTAAACTCGTCCACCAACAAGGTCCATATGCTTTGTCCTGGTTACGAACTCCATTCTCGATTCAGGTTCAAAGGTGGAGTCTGCCTTTACGCTAAGGCTAACCTTTCATGCCAGCGTGAAGAGAGTTTGGAACCGAAAGACTTTGATGTGATGTGGTTCAAGCTATCTGATACCAAACTGACTAAGTTCCTCTGCTGCCTTTACCTATCACCTAATGAACCTTCATATAACGACCTCTTTGAGTTTCTATCACTCAAACTGGACTACATTCAGGAGAACCATCCAACAGCTGAAACCATAATCATGGGAGACTTTAATGTACATAACGCTGCCTGGCTCAAATTCTCTAACAAAACAGATGATGCGGGTCGTCAAGCCGAGGCCTTCGCCATCACTCATGGTCTAGAACAACTGGTCGAGCTACCAACCCGCATCCCTGATGTCAACAACCAGTCTGCCAATACACTAGATCTTTTCCTCACCACCAATCCTGACCCGTATAGAATAGAAGTTTGTGCCCCACTTGGAAACTCTGATCACACCCTCATCTCCACAACATGCTCTTTCCATTTACCATCGAGCTGCACAATACCACCCCGTCTCATGTGGCATTACAATTCGGCCGACTGGGAAGGTCTTCGTATGTTTTTCTCAGCGTTTCCACGGAAGAGAGGTTGTTTCTCGTCAGTAGATCCAACACGATGTGCTGAGACAATTTCTGAAATCATCATGTTGGGGATGCAAACCTACATACCGAATACCGAAAGAAGAACATCATCCGATAAACCAGATCTTATCGGAAACTGCTCTAGAGCTGTGGCTTCCAAACAGGCAGCATATCATCGATGGCTAAAAAATCCGGGCCCTGAGACCAGAGCAGCATATGTCGAGGCTAGAGGCATATGCAAAGAGACAATAGAATGCTCAAAAGATGCCCACAATGCCAAAATAAGATCAAAACTTGCTGAATGTCCTAACGGATCCCGTTCATTTTGCTCTTTCGCCAAAGCTGTGGGAAGAAACTTCACTTCCAGCTCATTTCCTCCTCTAACCAAAGAAGATGGAACACTAGCAACGACTGCCCAGGAAAAAGCCAATATCTTTGCGCACCTATTTGCTGGAAATTCCACTCTGGATTCATCGGGAAAACAACCCCCGAACATTACACCTATTGACAGTCACATGCTCGAGATCACCTTTCGCCAACGTACTATCAGAAAGATTTTGCTGGGTCTCAACACCAACAAAGCCTGTGGATCTGACGGAATCCCGCCGATTGTTCTCAAGAAATGTGCCCCCGAACTAACACCTGTTCTTTGCAAGTTGTTCAACCACTCTTACAATTTGGGGTATTTCCGTCCAATTGGAAAATTGCAAGAGTACAGCCAGCCCCTAAAAAAGGCAAAAAGGCCCTACCTAGTAACTACAGACGTATCGCACTGCTATCTATTTTTTCAAAGGTCATGGAAAAAGCCATCAACATCGAGCTCATGAAATATCTGGAAGACTCAGGAATTGTCAACGATAGGCAATATGGCTTCCGCCATCAGAGATCAACTGGTGACCTGCTCGCTTACGTCTCACATATATGGCAGCTATCTATTGAAAAGTATGGAGAAACTTTAGCTGTGGCATTAGATATCTCCAAGGCGTTCGATCGAGTTTGGCACCAGGGACTCCCCGCCAAGCTTCCGTCTTATGGCTTGCCCCCTCAGCTGTGTTCTGCTTGCTAGTTTTCTTCCAAACAGGTCTCTCCATGTAGTGGTCGATGGAGTTTCATCTGACACTCTACTCATAAATGCTGGTGTTCCGCAAGGATCTATTCTCGCACCAACACTATTTCTACTTCACATCAACGACCTGTTGAAAGCAACTTCATGTCCAGTACACAGCTTTGCCGATGATAGTACCCTCCATACCGCTTTCTCTTCCAGGGCCCCTATATCAGCCCGTGAAACCAGAAATGAACGAGGAAGAAATGTTAATAATATAAATATGGACTTAGCAACAATTCTCGAGTGGGGATCTAATAACTTGGTAGAATTCAATGCAAACAAAACACAAGCATGTCTTTTCTCTAGAAAAGCTGATCTCACTGTGCCTAACATAACTTTGTCAGGAGTAACCATACCACTGAAGTCATCCATATCGATGCTTGGTATTACTATCAGCAATAACCTTTCCTGGGAAAATCACGTGAGGTCCATTGCCAAAAGTGCATCCCAAAAACTTGGTTTTTGTTTCGTGCCAAGAGCTATTTCACTCCCACTCAGCTGCTTATGATCTATAAGGCACAGATCCGACCTGTCCTGGAATACTGTTCCCATATTTGGAGCGCGGCACCTAAACATATCCTGAGGCTATTGGATTCTGTCCAAAAAAGGGCAATTCGTCTCGTCGGTGATGCCTCGCTTACAAACTCGCTCACTTGTCTGGAACACCGTAGAAAAGTTGGCGATTTGTCTCTATTTTATAGATATTTTCATGGGCGATGCTCTTCTGAAATATCAACAATCGTTCCTGCTTTGGCAGTCTCTTCGAGACTAACCCGTCAAGTTCAGTCATCACACCCCTTCGTGGTCACTTTGGAGAACTGCAGAACATCACTTTCCAAAGACTCGTTCAGTCATCACACCCCTTCGTGGTCACTTTGGAGACCTGCAGAACATCACTTTCCAAAGACTCGTTCATCCAACGAACAGCGAGGCTTTGGAACTCATTGCCTAGGGAGGTGTTCCCCGAGGCATACAACCTCCAGAAATTTAAGAAGAACACCAACTCCTACCTTCTTTCCCTTGGTTCCCACGATGTTCTCTGAACATTACAGGATATCCCTTTTCGTGGGAACCAGAACATAAAAAAAAAAAAAAAATTCGCTATAGCCACAGCAAATTTTACTCTTTGGTTGGAATCACCCTTATGGCTGGACATTTGAGTGGTCGAGTCCGACCCTGGTTTCAAATCACACGCACATGTGCAGTCGAATGATCCCAGGCCATATACATTTTAAAAATATTGGATGCGATAGTCTTGAATTTAATCACGTATGTGAATGTGTGATAACGCTGTCATTCCAAAAGAACGATGGTACCGAAGGGATATGCTGGTTTTCCCCATAGAAATATACAAATTTATTCGCATATTTGTATTATAATGTTATTTTCCATTCCATTTTGTCGAGACCATGAGGTGCGAGGAACAAATTCGATAATAGAACTATGAAATTAAATTATTTTCGTTCGATTCCATTCCGCTGGAATATCGGGGTTGTGATACAGATGCTAACAAAAAATCGTGAATTATTCCACGTGAAAACTTATCAATGATCGATTCAGTAATTCGTATGGAAACTCTCCTAAGTGATATATGTGTATGATTCATATTTCATGTAAAATTGATCTAGACAAAAAACATGATATTATTCTGGATGTGTTTTTTCTTTGTTTGTTAACGCAATCTCAAAATGGCAAAAATAAAACATAACTGTACTCTGTTTCCTAATGTGAGAGAGTTATAAAATGTAAATTTGCAATGACAGAACCCATTAAACAGGGCGGACAACGTATTGTAAACTTGCAATGATATTTTTTTTAAATTACGTATTTCAGTTATTTAAGACTGACTACGTCCTCCGTCCTCAATAAGAGTCATCTTGATTTGCATGACAATAGAAAGAGGAGTTTTCTAAATGAAATTTATGTGACAGTGGCATAACTACAGGTAGTTTCTTGGAATAATAAGTATAATAATAATTATACATGATTTTAATTATAGAGATAGGCAGATAATTGAGATATTAATTATTCTAATATTGAGTAGATAAAAACGTATATTTAAAAGTAATAATAATATGAAAATAGATAAATTGGAATAAATATTAATATTTATGAAAAAATCTACTATTTACAATACAACTTAATTTTTTAATTTTAGCCATTATATTCCGAGTAGTCCGATGAACTATCGTCATTGGAGTCCAGAGAATTAATAAGGAGCTCTACAGTGTTTTCTAGCATGTTATCAGCTTCCCACATTATTTCTCCTATTCCAATCACATGTTCGACCCACTTACTCCATTTTCCGCAATCCACTGTCTTTATTCCCTCTTGCAAGAGGTTTTCAATGTCTCTTATTGCCTTGCTACAAACCCTTTTACTTGCGCCCACACCAATTCTATGGGGTTTAATTCACAGTGAAATGCCGGAAGGCGAAGTACCGTTATATTCCGTTTTGAAACGATCAGGATGAGTTGCATTAAGGTAGTACCGCCACGAGACAGTTGAATTAGGAAATTATGAAAATTTGGCATACGTATTGTTCAACATGTGAACAACACCTCTATAAATTTTAACAAGTTTCACCATCCCGAACCCAAGATATATATAATTGAAGTTGACTCAATTAACACGTAACATATGGACCATGCAGGGTCTGAACATTTTTTTATTGCTGCGCTTTTCAGGGACATAAATTTTTTGAGTCGCCGACTTTCTATAACGAAAAAATTTTCCGGAGTCGATTGGGGGGTGGGGGGCAGTGCCCCCCTTCACAAAAAATTTTTTTTCGCGTTTCAAATCGAAAAGTCTTTTGGAATTTTTCGATTTCGTCGAAAATAATTTCCTAATTAAACTGTCTCGTGGCGGAACTACCTTAAACAATTCAACTTCTCTTTGGTTGCGCATTCTGTCTCTAAATCCTATCATTTGAAGAATTTCAATTCCTTCTCGTTGATTTAATTTAATCATTTTCCATGAAATGACAAAGTTACTACTCAATAATTAATCGACGAACGATAAGATATGTTATTCTTTGAAGAAATAACTTAACAAAAATTATTCAGCAACATAAACAAAATTCTGGTCGCTATGGCTACTGTCAAATAATGGAAATAGTCAGATAGCAAACGATGCACAATTTGAACATTTAATTTGATCGTTGTTTGAAGCTATCATTGCCATTAGATTTAGTAATTTTATTTTCATTTCCCCCATACTCATAATCACCTTTTCACCTTCCGTAATGAAAAATGGAGTGGCCATTAAAAAAATACCGATGACGTCATTTCTCCTACACGAATCATTCTGTATGTATTAATTGAATTTGAAAGAATGCCCAAATAGAAATAAAATTCGACGGCTTCGAGCGATCATTCAAAAAATTATTCCTTCGATTTTTGACGGATTTATCCACTACTTTACGAGAGCACTGAATTCAACGGACGCACTGTATACAAACCCTATGTGTGATATATTTTTGGAATCAGATTTCCATGGAGACTCCAAGAATTGAATAATATATAGGGTGTTTCATTTGAAAAAAATGTCGCAGACATCATTAGTCAAACATGGATCACCCTGTATATTTAATTTTCCCTTATACATGTGGCAAATTGAGATAAAAAATCAACTTGTTTCAGGAGATTCCTCAGAAATGGATAGTTTGGCTAAAAATGAATTTATTCAGTACTTTACGAAAGCACTGTATATTACAGGTTTCTATTCCATTTATGAATATGCCTCATGCCTAGTGCTTCTGGCGTTTATCCAGAAATATAATTATTAGATTGTTAATGCTCACATTGTTATTTAATATGAATATTCGCCTGTGGGAAATAAATCTATCTAAGTCCAAAAACGTCCATTTCTTCACTGGATAAACCTTGGTACGAAATTTATATCGCAAACTTTTCCAAGAATATCCTTCATGAATATATCATCAATCTGCCTGCCCAATGTCGGTGATACTACTTCGCTGAATATTCCACCGTGCATTGCAAAAATGGAATATGAAATGTATTCGCCACGTACGCTCACTTCTCAAACTGTCACATAAGTCAAAGTTACTTTGAAATAAACCCTTAACCGAGCAAAACGTCCCTACGTGAATTAAGATATATCTACAGCAAAAGTAATAGAAGTATAAAATAAAAATTTTGTGACCCCACATATCGCTTTATATAGCACATGTGCCGATAAACTGAAGTGGAACGGTCTTTTCAGTTTGATCGTGAATTTTACATGACGTTGGATTTGCTTCTTGAAATTTCTGATATACTCTGGCTCCTGAAACGATAATAGTCTAGTTTCATTGGCATAATGAAAAAGTAATAAAAATGATTGAAAAACAATTTTTAAGACAAGCTTCTATACAAATGCACTAAAAAACAAAAAAATATTTCATTAATTGTTCTAGTTTATTATTGTAACGAAAAATCGGTTACATTTCTTTTTGATATGCTCAGAGATACAGGATAACTCAGAGTATCCCAAGTTATCTTATCAATTCCAATCTAAGAATCACTATTGCAAATCTTAACGCCATCTAACGGCGAATAGTCATTAAAGTTAGAGAGAAGACGAGCATAAGGCATTTTCAATACGGAAATGTCTAGAATGTGGACATGCGCGCGGGGGAGTTAGCGATTTGGTTTTTAGGAAAGGGTGAAGCCACGCTCGTCCCTTGTCTCGGCCTCTTTGATCGCGACACCTTGTGCTTTTGTGTGATGAACTAAAAATTTGTTCATGTTGAAATAAACTAATGAATTAGAGCATCTTCCTTTCTTCTACGAAAGTGATTTCAAAGCAGTGAATTATAGTGTGATATTGAGGTATGACCATTTGAATATAGAAGTCATGTAGAAATATTGTATCACGAGAACGTGGAATGTTTCTTCATACAACTTCCTAATCATGATCCATTGCTAAACCTAGGTCAGTTGACAGCGAATAAATCATTAGGTCGAGCAGACGATTCGACTCCAGTACAGTAACATATTAATTCATCAAATGAGTTCTGATAGAATTATAAATTTCACAAGTTTTGTTAGGGTTATATTGCGTATTTATTCAACAGGTTAACCAATCTTGGAGGAGATCCTATTGGAGAAAATCAATCGTTCAAGAAAAGACACATTCTCTTGAATAGAGGAAATCAATTGAATGAAAAGTGAAATTAAGAAAACTTATCAATTTGAATCAAGGTGTTCAGTATCATCTGCGTTCATTGCTTTCTCTGAGAAGGGTTCATTGTGGTAAGAAAAAGGTTTCTCATATATTCTGATGTCATGTATGTATAAATATGAATATATTGTTATGATAAAAAATATTTGTTCAATGTAAAAAGAATAAAAAGTGATATAATGATACTTATATATCACATAAATACCTGCTATGTTTGTTCTGCAATTTTTCTGTACATTTTGCTTTTCTGGAACCTTGTACCATTTTCTAGTCGACGCAGATGTCTCAAGAATTTAGCAGTGGAGCTTTTCTATTGTCATAAGTATGTTGCCAACAATACATTCAATTTGCACAACCTATAAAGATATAGAAATCAAAATTCATGAATAAAAATTTTAGATATCAAGTGGACAAAAATAATATTCAAGTTGGAACATCCTGTATGTTGAAATCAAATCAGAAGGAAACATGACAGCGACATGTCAGAAAACATTTTGATGGAAAATAATGAAATATGAAATTTTAAGTACAGAAAATTGTCAGATATGAATTTTAACAAACTCTGTGTATATTATGTGAGCTATAGAAATGTAAATTGTATATAAAATCCATAGCATAGTTTAGAATAAGGTGAAGTGTAATAGAAAATGAGAAAAAACAAAAAGTGATGGTTGCCAGGAGGAAAAATAACGAGGATCTGAGGAGATAAAAAATTATTTTTGGAAAGAAAGCCGTAACAAATTTTGCTTATTTAAAACTACAAGAATACACCAACAACAGAAGTGTTACAGCTATTTGACAATCAATGCCCAAATCAAAAAACCAACAGGCGTAAATACGACCAAGAAAAACCACTCACCTTCAGAATACAGCAAAATTCCTATCCATGAAGTTGCCAACTACAAGGGAGCCCTTAATCAGTGAAACTACAACTTCCTATAGCCGCCAGGATTCACGAGAATACTCAAGAGAGACGAATAACAGGTACTTTTTAACCCAAAAACTAAGCAAAGTGAGAGTATTCGTGTCAGACACTTTTTTTGGGTACTTTTGATCACTTTTATCCACTGATTTGAACGTTATTTCTTATTCATGCTCATAAACTTAGCATAACCCACAAGTATTTATATTTACTAGTTATTTTATTGCGCATGAGCAAAGGTTTTGACATTTATATTTCACTGTTGATAAAAATATTAAAATTAGGATAGATTTCGCAGGCTAGATATAATTAAGGATTTGTTTTGAATAAAAGAAAGATCATTTGACTATTTTCTGGACTCGTTATTCATCTTTTGATCATATTACAACCAATATTTCCAAAGAATAGTATATTGACTTCATGCAAAACAACTAGATGGCACCACTGAATCCTGCTTCGAGAGAGAGAGCAATCTCATGTTTCCATAGGCGTACCGACTGGGCTAGGATAAGATAAAAGAATGCAGGTAAAAAGAGTAAGCAACATAGCCGGATATTTTATTACTGTTATGATAGGTATTCATTTTCAAAATTTTCAAATGAAAATAAATCAATTAATCAAACGTATAATAACAAATAGCAAATATTTTATTATGATGACTAGTTATTAAACATAAAATAATAACAATTAGCAATAATAATCATCATATTAATTGTTGCCAACGCGGGCAATAACAATAATAATGATATTAATATCATAATAATAATTATATATATATATATATATATATATATATATATGTTATATGCAAGATAACTAGTGGCCATCCCAGGAGTATCAGGTTACCTTCCAGGAAACTGCTGACTTGCTATCTTCCCAGGGTCATCACGTCCGCTCTCAGAAACTGACTACAGATAATATTTCGCTGGTCTAAGCAGCGTCACCATTTTTCTAATATTATAAATAGCCCTGCGAGGCATCATTTAGTTACTAGTTATTTTCAGACACTCAGTCGAGTAGTTTCAATTGTATTATTATATTTTCTAAATAAAGTCCAAAGGCTACTATACTCCTTTTTGAAGTAGTAATTGTTTTTAAAAAGTCTCTATTGAAAAGTGAATATATATATATATATATATATATATGTTTAACCGTAACGGTCTGCATTTGGATATATTTTTGGTGTTTATCCCAAGAAAAAAAGATATAGTTGAATATATACGTTTTATATGGTCTTGGGGATGTATTTTGGATAGTTACTGATTTGGTGATAATTTTCACAGAGCTGTGGATTTTTGCTTCTGACCTAAGTGAAGCGACCATATATTCACTGCGATCTGTATACATATAAATATATATATATATATATATACTCTTAATCTATGGGATTTGGAATATTCTTTTATTATACAGAAAACTTTATGAAGAAGTATTTGACGATTGCTCAAAATAATTCTTATACATTACCTGTAAATATCGTTGCAATTGAAGTCATTTTTGGATATAAAACTCTTCTAAATTAATGGTGCTGAATTCTGATTTTTTTTATTTTTAACAATACATGGTTTGGCTGATCGAGATCAGAACAACCTTTCCATTTTTCTGTAATAGAGCAAATTTCAATTTTTGTCCATGGTAAAATTCAATTTTAAGTCTCCAATTTCAGTATTGAATATTAATGTCAAATCTCAAAACAGGCTGATTTTTAAGTTCAAATAATTTTAAGCGACAATCTCTTAGTGAGATTATACCCATCTGTAACAACCGTGCGTTGAAGAGTGTATTGAGAAATTCCAAATTCCAAGGAGTTGAATTTATTAGTAAATACAATTCTGACACCAAAAATTTTTTTTCATGTCACATTGCTGAGAACAACCATTCCATGGATAAGAAGTTGATGATTATCTGTTCAACATGATTGGTAGCTCAACAGCCATTGGTACGTCCTGATTGCGAGCCACACGACTACGTCTCCGTGTACCTAATAATTATGAGATCTCCTTACACAATTCAATCTTGATATAATATCGATGGTCTAATCATGATTGCTGCAGCAAGTTTGCAAATCGTCAAATTCAATTTCAGAAAGTTATATCTTTATGCGTAAAATATACTGACTAAAATTGACTAATTTTTATTAAATAAAAAACTAGTTCAATATCTTATAGAGATATAGTCTTTTGGTTTAAATTAATCGAATAACTGATATTTGAACGATTGCGACTTGACAATAAAAAAATTCCCTCCACAAAATATGAAGTCAGACAATTTGCTGATTAGAAAATTGATACATTTCATCAGTTAATTATTTTATTTGTAGTAAGAAAAAGTTTGGAAAATCCTAATGAGCATGCCTTAAGCGCTCATGTCGTACACGAATTATTTAAATTGAAATTGAATTTAGAGGCGGCAAAAAGTGAATAGCCTACGGGCGGCAAAAATTGAATAGCCTACGGGCGGCAAATCTGTAAATCCGCCACTGGTCCGAAATACATATAATGAGAAAAGGGAATGTTGTGGAATAGTGAACTAATTATTAAATTAAAGAATAAAAAGCATCCTCAAGTAGGAGTCGAACCCACGACCTTATGATTTCTAGCCATATGCTCTAACCAACTGAGCCATTCAAGGACATAGGTATCACACACTCGTGAATCCTTTCCCTCCATAATTTAATGTTCATGTTAAAAATGAATCGAAGATCGAACGTACTTATCATTGGCCATCGAGATCCGTTACCTGTCACTCTAACTACATTTATCAGTGGTTAGAGATCATCTTCCTGGATCTGCTACTGAAATAACGATGAAATTAGAGTGACAAGTAACGGATCTCGACGGCCAGTGATAAGTACGTTTGATCTTCGATTCATTCTAACTATGAACATTAAATGGAGAAATCACGATGTGTCAATCTATGTCCTTGAATCTCAGATTAGAGCTATGTAGAATCATAAGGTCGTGAGTTCGACTCAATGAGATGCTTTCTTTCTTTAATTTAATAATTTGTCCACTATGCCACAAAATTCCCTTCTTTCATTATATGTATTTCGGACACAATATTTCCACTTCTACAATATTTTAAATTTTCCTCACCGCAAAAAAAAATAATTGAAAATACTTTTTTTGTACACGTTTCACAAAATGCCCACTTTGGATATTGAAAAAAGTCCTTAAAATGCCACTTTATCGGACTGACTGATAAAGTCGTCATGGCAACACTTCATCGGACTATTTTTTGTTTATTCAGAATACTTATAATTAACATCTTAAAAACGTTTCAGGAGAGGCAATGAACTATAGATTAATTGATATTTCGTAGTGACAGCACACGTTTTTTTCGAAATATTCTTTTGGAATGCTTATTTCATGTGACAAACAATAGTTTGTCATATCTACCCGTTTCGATAAGATGCAACATCGAATTTTTTCAATTATGAGTATCATTCAGAAAACACTTTCGTCCATCCTTGTTTTCTCCAGAGAATATTCACAAAACTGAAGGTATTAACGGAGCACACAATGTAAAGCCATACGAAGCTCCCGCCGTAAATTAAGTGATTGCTCCGGCCTGAAAATTTACATAAAAGCAAAATACCGAGAAACAAACGACCTCGATCCAGATTGAACCAAGGGAAATCATGTAATATTAAAATAATTTAAAGCGCTACCGCTGCCATGGTGGAAGTCCCATTAGTAATTCATGGGACGCGCGACATAAAATATGTCTCCGCTTATGCAGAAGAGGTGAGCTTATGCAGCTTTCGGAGGAGCTTTCGGAACACGCGGGATTTGTCATAAAACGTTTCCTAGACCCGAGCATACGCTTGAAAGGACGCTCGGCGCCGGGGAATTTCTGATAAAACTATATTTCCTCGCTTTCTTTTGAATGTTTCCGTGTTGATAGTTGTTTATATACGATTTTCGTCACTTCCATCAAAAAAGAAATACTTAATTTGTAGATACGAATTGAAGCGTTTTGATGAGAAGACATTTTTGGAAAACATAAAGAATACAAACTGATCAGACAATCTGTTAGATGAAGATTTCGGATAAAATAACGGAGATATTTGACACGCTTTTACAAAACAAAGTTGAGCCATGCACAAATTATATACCAATGGAAGGAAATCTAAAAAAAGGGAAAAGACTGGATATTGACATCTTTAGTTGACTTTTACCGAGTCAACTAAAAATGTCAAGAAGAAAAATTGTTTGTACCTTCAGTTGAAAAATTATCCAAATAATATACACCTGGATACCAAATCTAAAAATTATGAGAACACTCTCAATAAACTCAGACAAAAAACGAAAAACGAATACTTTAAAAACAAAATCAACGAAAACGAATATAATGCTGGCAACTTGCGGAAAAACATAAACGATATAATAGTATATTGTGCAACAAGTGGGGAAAGTTCAACTTTTCTCACACTTCCCACACATGTTGCACACTATACTTTTCCTCACAACTGCACAAATTTAAAGAATACAAGTAATGTACCTTAATATTTATTTTTATGGTTGGCAAAACTGAAATAACATTAAAGTATCCTGCCTGTTAACAATTAAATGATTTATTTAAAATTATAGTTGATAGTAAAATTTGTACAATTTTGTATGGTCAAACCCGGAATGTCATTTCTTTTTAGTAAATTTTCTGTTATATTAATTGTAGAAGTTGAGGGTTGATGATTCATATACGGTGCATTTTCTGTCTACATTCCAGTAAAGAGTTCGAGTGGTTGTTCAATAGAGTTGACGATTTTATTAGCAACATTAATTTTATATTTAATAGACTCTCCGATGTATCCTTCTACCACGGTATTGGATTGCCATCCTCCATGGCGCTTTAAGGTTAATATGTCCCCTCCTGCATTCACTGAAATTGTTGCCGAAGAACGTCTGAAGCAGAGACCTGTATATAGATGGGGATTTTCCAATTTAAAAAAAAATTGCAATTGTCTTAGCCATACTACCAAATTTGTTAATGCCGACTACCTGTCTAGTACATTTTCCTTGCTGGTAATTTAAAAAGAAACGTTTTTCTGGCAAATCAATCGGTTGAAGAGCAGCATATTTTATATATATTATAAAATTCTCCTGTTACAGTAAACGTTCTTGGCTTCTTTCTTTTGGTGTTATCTAATTTCACCAGTAAAGCCGAATTTAAATCCTCTAAATTATCGGTTTTTAATTTCCACATCTCTTCTCTACGACATACCCCTGCTACGCCAATAGCCACTGCAACTTACAAATAAAAATATGAGAATGTAAAATTTTATTTAAAAAAAAACAGTCCAGCCCGGGTTTTGAACCCAGGTCGACTGTGTGTCAAGCGGATACACTATCCACTGCACCACTGAGCCTTATCTTGGAAGTCCTGTTTAAAAGTACATATATCTATCTAGCAGAATTTGAAACAGAAATTTTAATAATTATCTAATTCTTTTAATCAACTAAAAAACTCACCAATTACAAAAAGCTATGTTAATTCGAGGAAAAAGCGAAAGAAATTCAAAAAATAGTTCCTTCTAAATAAACTTACCTTTGTTAGTAGATATTCCTTGTCTGGAGCTCCGTTTAAAAATCTCTGCAATTGGTCTGCTGTCAATATGTTTGAATTTTTGGGGACGTAATTGTCGGACTTTCTTTTCAAAAATGAACGTAATGTTTTATATGTGGATATATCAATGTTTTTTTTATACTGATAGTACTTCGCAACATTGAATATTGTGACCAAAGTGTAGATGCCTTTAAAGTTTTCGACATCTCTTCAAAGTATACCAAAAGTACACTTTGTGAAAAATATTTTATGTTTGTATTTCTTCTCCATTTCATAAATTTTTTGTATGCCAATTCATACTTTTTTCTTGAAATTTCCGGCAACAAATCTAAAGTTACTTTTGCAGCTTTTTCAAATATCTCTGGTGGAGTATTATAAAAATCGTCACTACTGTCAGTATCCATATTATTTATTATAAATAGTTATATGTCTTATTAAAATAACATTCAATAGAAATTTCGATTTTTATCAAAGCACGAATAAAAACTACCTTAAGAATTTAAAAAACTTCTCTAATCTGATAGTTGTGGTAACTATTCAAAGCTGAACAGCAGCCAACTAAGATTTTGTCGAATTTTTTCGATTCTCCATATAAATGTATGTGGTGTGGGCAAAGTGCCGTGAGGAAAAATATTTCTCACAGTATGAGCAATACATGGTTTTGAAATTAAGTGAGCTATGAGAAATACGCTACTTTTCATAGGAAAAATAATTTGTGAGAACCCAAAAGTGGGGATAAATCTATAAAAATTCAAAAAGGAAATGAAATAGTTGATATTTTCAATATAGTACTTATAGGCAATATATTTAATAAAAACTCCATATTTCTCAATCAAGCATCTACAACAGAAGTTTTGAAAAAATTAAGGTTAAAAATCATGAAGCACCAGGAATTGACATGTTAAAGAGATCATTTTTCTTGAATAATTGATTTGTTATTCCACACGGTTGCTTCCTGAACATTACTAAATTACTATTCTTTGGAAGTTCTCATTTGGGCAGAGGTAAATTCAGCCGCTTTAGATATTATTATCCTCGCGGTCACGACAGTTTGGTGAAAAGGGTAATCATATCAACCATAGGCGAAACCACAGTCACAGCAGGTAGGGGATGCCCACAAAGAGGGGTAATATCGCCTCTTCTGTGGGCTATCCTAGTAGACGAACTACTGGTGAAGCTAACATCCAAAGGCATGTATTGCTCAGGATATGCCGATGATCTTGCAATTATTGCAAAAGGCAAATTTGCAGAAAGCTTTTCGGAGCATACGCAGACTGCTCTGAACTCAATAAATAAGTGGTGTCAGGGGGAGGAACTAACTGTAAACCTCCAGAAAACCACAAACGTTGCTTTCACAAAAAAGAGAGTACTGAGAGGACTCAAACCACCAGTTCTGAAAAGGGTAGAAATTCCAATTGCACGAGAGACAAAATACTTGGGAGTCATCTTTGACCACAAGCTGACATGGAATCAACACCTACACGAAATAATTCAAACAAGAACGGTAGCCCACAACCTATGCAGAAGAATGTGTGGAAAAAACTGGGGGCTACAAACGAAAATGGTCATTCGGCTATATAGCAGGGTCATCGGAGCCATGATAGCATACGGTTCGGTGACATGGTGGCCGAAGTCTCAGCAAGCTGAGACCATCCGAAGGCCTGCCTGGCAAGGTGAAGCCAGGTCAGACGCCAGCAGACTGACCAGAGGCAAGCGCTCATTAGTAGACTGCACGGCAAAGGGTATTACGATACATGCAAAGAGTTGGAAACCGACCCCATAATGGGAATGCCATCGGACGAAATACTTCCCACTTTCGGAAAAAACTTTAAAACAGTCATAGCAGACAGAGAGGCATGGCAGGGAGGATTTAGCCAAGCCAAAGACAGGAGTCTCACTGAGCTTGGGCAAACATGTGACGATATTCCAGGCAGAAGTTGCATCAATACATCACTGCGCAGATGAGTTACTAAGGCAAGAGTTTAATGAAAAGACCATTGCCATATACTCTGACAGCCGAGCGGCTATTAAAGCAATCAGCTCCATGCAAGTTGACTCCAAATTCGTCTGGAACTGCTTGGAAACCCTACAAAAGGTAGGCATTCAAAACAGACTATCTCTGGTTTGGGTGCCAGGCCACACAGGCTACAAGGGCAACGGAGAGGCCGATTCATTAGCTAAAGAAGGAGCTCGACGTGCCCCAATTGGCCCAGAACTTTTTCGTGGCACACGAAGGCGTTGCGAACAACACAAAACAGCACTTGGTTGAAAGAGCAATCTCAAGAATGGTGGAACAAAGCGCCGGGCATGAAATCTGCTGAAAGTCCAAGTTTTTGAATTGTACGCAATCAAGCTTGCGGTTGATGAAATCTGCATCCAATCATTTTTATTTGTGGCCGAACAATTTTAGCTGCATTATGAAATCACGAAATCTGCCACTATTTCGGTGGGACAAAACGATAGAGAAAATTCACTATACTTTTCAGTCACAAATTCGAACCACGTTTTGTATATTTCTGTTGCTTTGTCTGGTAGCACACAAAACAATAATGGTACATAATCTCCATTGAGGCAGCCATGTATGGTGAACAACTGCAAGACATTTTTTGTGCAGTAGTCGAAAGTACCGTCTTCGTAAATTTTCTGGCTTGAGCGAAGATGCTTCAAATTTATAAAACAGCTAAACACTAATAAATTGGAATCTTCGCTGTTGACTGAAAGAAATTATTCCTTGTGGCTGGTCGAAAATTGTGTCTGGCTTAAGCTTACTGTGAACTTCTATTTTTTTTTGGGAAGTACTGGTTGTAATTTTATTCTTGCGTTATACATATTCTTCTTCATTTAGGACAGATCCGTTGTTATAATACTTGTTGAATTTTCTTTGGCTATAAGGGAACGCAAAATTTCACTTGGTTGACTGCCAATATCCTCCACAGCTTTACGTTTTGCTGCACTTGTGATTACTTGTCTTTGAATGTCACATGCCGAATGGTTGTGAATTAAATGCGATTTCGATATTCTCCGGTATAAATATTTGCTAGACACTTGGCCATGGTGCATCTCCACTTTTTCTCGCCACTGTTGAGTTCTTCTTTGAAAGAAAACTCATCTACTAACTATTTCTTCAACACTCTGCATTGTCCGTAATGAAACTTCAACTGCAGTTTTATAAATAATAATTTGTTGGGGAAATGTGTTTGAAAAAAAGAAAGGAAGTTATACCACCCCTTCATAATGCAAAACCACCAATGAAAGTGTTCAATACTAATCATTTTAGAAAACGGGTTGCTGATCCAAATAGCAGGTAGGTTGGTAGAAAATTTGTAGCAGGCAGAGTTTACCTGTGGGATTCCCTTCTCATTTAGATACAAGGAAGTGAAAATATTACTATCAAGCACAAGTGCCTAATATAATGTAATTTTGACTTTGTGAAATTGCTATTAAATGACATTAATCAAAGTAGTAAAATTTATTTTGAAGGAGAAATAGTTTCATTCGATTTTCAAAGGTTTTTATGTACATTTCCCTAACAAAGAACGGTGAAACACCAAAGAAATGAAGTTTTGGAATGAATTATATAGATATTGAATGAAGGAAAATAAAATTCAACTTTATAAAGAGGACTCGTGGAAAAGGCCCAACTCTCACACAGAATAGAAAACAATATGCAGATTGGATTTGGACAAGTTTTTCGTGGCAGTTCAAAACAAGGCCTCCCTCGAGGTTTTCAACGATACCTTATGCAATTGAATGAAACAAAGGAATATATTACCTTTAAGTTGGAATCTTACTAGTTGCATTTATTCCCATCGAATTCAAAGTTGGAGTGTATCGTGAAGACGCATTCAGATCCAGGTTCCTCCGTTTTATATATTGAAAATTTTATTTCTAGTAATTTCAGTCAATCAGAAGCTTGCACAACCTATTGAACCTATTTCTTTCGGAAATTACCCTACCCATAAGCACCTAGCTTCAAGATCAATAAGTGGAAATCTCGCTGGCTTGACAGCTGTAATAAAAGCAGTGGCGGGAAATATTTTTGATAAATATTTATTTTTAATGAAAATATATAGGTACATGTTCGACAACATCGCTTATAACTTTCAAAAATTTTAGAAATTCCATTTCCACCTCTTTTTCCTTAATGGCGAGTAAAGTAAGGAGCCATTGATTTTCTTTACTGAATGTCTATGTTTCATGAAATACAAGTTATATTTCGGCACCATTTTATTTTTTTACCCAATGGATTTATGGGTAAAACCAAATACGTTAAATACTTTAAATTTGTATGATAAACTTGAATATACTCAGATTTTGTACAAAAAGAACAAAGCTTGTACAAGCTGCAATTCATTTTAATATTTAATTAGCTCTGCTTTTAACGAACCCAAATGTCACCAAGGCAATCAACTACAAGGAACTCGTCACTCCACAGCCAACTTTGATTGTATTATTATAACGCGTAAATTATCATTTATTTTGTGTGCGTTATTATTTTAATCTTTTAATTCGTTTCCCTTGTTTCTAGTAGAACAAAATTATGGAACGTATGAAGAATAATATTTATTTCAGATTATTATTTAAACCTTGTTTCAGTAGAGCACGGGGAAAGTAAAAAAACATGTAATCCAAACTGCTTATGATTTACCAATATAGTGCCCACTATTATTTATAACACAGCTTTACTTTTTTTTCTTTCTCTAGTACTATATGTTATGTGACATAAGTGAATGTTATCTATTCATTCAATTATCTGAACCTTATTCTACTAGACATAGGAATTTTAAAATATTTGGTATAAAACCGCGATATTCAAAATGTTGTCTTTTATCTCTTTGTATTTCGTGGAATTATTATATCCACCTCTTCTCTTATCATCTCCCTATTTTCCTAATACAAAAAGCGACATTTTCTTTTTGTGTCTGATGTAACAGCTTAAACGTGACTTCAACTGAATAGAAAAAAAAAATTTAAAAAAAAATTAAAGAAAGCTTTCATTTATAAAAATGCACCAAAAAGGAAAAAATTATTTATTTCATTATTTGATCTAGATTATTCTGTGAGTAACAGATCGAAATCTTGCTGCGCAGGATTACCTATTTTGTATCCGCGGCAAGCTTTTGAATCTGTTACTCACTAGATAAAAAAATGAAATACATTATCACAGACAGACAGACGGATAGACGGACGGACATACAAACAGACAGACAGACGCCGGGACAGGTGAAACTAATAATAAAAGCTTGTAAGAAAAATCTTCAACCCCAAAAACCCTCACATACGAATTTTAAATAGAATCGGACCATAATCACAAAATTCGTCCGCCATTTTGGAGCCGCCATGTTGAAATTTTGAATTTTTACAAAAAAATCATAATCTCTGACCCCGAAAACCCATAGATAGGGTGGTGCACCGATGGCTGACCAATTAAGAGCTTCTTTCAAAAAAATAACTAAATAGGTACTAAAATATCAACTTTTCATGAAAACCAATAATATATACAAGAAGAACCAAGGTTTGGAATTCTTATTGATATTATGTATAATCTTGAAAGAACGGTAAAATGTAGTTAAGAGAATAATGAGTAAAAATTGTCATAAGTCACCAGTGATTGACCAGCAAGAACTAGTACTTGACCACAATTTTACCCAGTGGTTGACCACTTGATAAAATCAAATAAAACAAGTTTTTCAGCAGAACTGTAGATTTATTTATATGAAAAACAAGTTTTGATTTTTAAACAAAATCTCAAAAAAGAATGATAATTTTTTAACTCAAACATTTTCCAAAAATACTAGTTTTTTAACGAAATGAAATTTCTTCACAGGGATTTGGACTACAATTTTCGTATGATTTTTATATTCTTTTACTTCAGTCTCAGTATTGAATTTTTGTTTTTGAGTTTCATTGTTATTTTCTTGTGTTTCAGTACTACTCTCAGATTTCCTCTTCGACATTTTTATTATTATTCCCAATTCTATATCAATGTGTTTTCCTCCATTGTGTTCTTGGCGTCATCATGTAATTCTTTTGCTGACTCATCGCCAACCCATTCCTTCATTTCTGCTTTTTCAAACGATCCCCGTCTTTTCTTGGAAATAAGTCAATCGAAATATAGAAACGTTAATTGGCTTAATTCGTTCTATTCCGTCTTGATATCCCAAAGTTCGCGAAGCGTCGTGCATACATTTTTTCAAATCTACAGCCTCGACTTAAAAATCCATTTTCCATGCTTCTTTTTTCCAATAAAAGTGGCTTCATTCAATGAATATCAATCAGAAACGACTTTTTTCCATTTACTTTTCAAATTATTTATTAATGTAGCATGCGGTATCCCATACAGCCTCTTTGATTGTCTAATATTGCTAACAACGCTCACAGCCTGTTGCAATCGTACCTTCGTATATTCGAAAAATCTCCTGTTAGTTTCAGTTTTTGTTTCTGGACAATACAGTGGTTTTACTAAACCTACATTTGAAAATAAAGGAACCTGATTTAAAGTAAAATATATGTACCAGTTGTTGACCATGACAAAAAACCAATAGTTGACCACTAGATCCGCTTTGAAATTTACTAGATCCGCTTTGAAATAATGATATTTGAAAAATAATCTTTTACTCATACCCAAAGCTAAAAACAGACAAATAAGTACAACCATTAATTCCTTTGAAACACCAGTAGTTGACCAAAGTAGTCAATTACAAATATTATGTTCGAGTAGTTAACCACATGAATCAAAATAGTAAAAACACACATTCCAACAATGAATACAATAAAAATACTTAACTATATTCATCTAGCAACTAGTACATGGAATATGTTTTCAATGAATCTATCAACATGAACGGATGGTTTAAGATTACTAAAGATTGTCTACTTACCATGCTTATTGCCACCTGTTTTCTACCAGTGAAAAACGAAAAAACTTTTAACAAAAAATTAAACCGAGAAATACGGAACTGAAAGTAAAAAATAAAATAAACCTTCTTAGTCTCAGTAACTAAGCTCCTAAACTAATGTAAGTAACTAATTTTGAGTCGGCGCCAAACAAACAAGCAAATGAATTAGGTAAGGCGTAAAATGATGGCATCGAGTTGAGCGGTGACATTCTGATAATTTTTTGAAGTAATTTAATGATGTTCGTTGATTGTTAGTTTGGCGCCGACTCAAAATCAGTTACTTACATTAGTTTAGGAGCTTAGTTACTGAGACTAAGAAGGTTTATTTTATTTTTTACTTTTCAGTTCCGTATTTCGTCGGTTTAATTTTTTGTTAAAAAGTTTTTATTTTTCAATTTTTTATGGCTAAAATATACTAATTACTACCTACTTGTTTTTTGATTACTTCCAAAATACTTACTTACCCACCTTACTTCAACTATTACCAGTTAAATAATATGATTATCTACTTTTACTATTTGTTGTAATATAAATTATTTTTGTTGTTCTGGTTAGTTTATTTCATTACTTTGTATATCATTCCATCCTCTCATAGAATATAATGGTTTTGACGGATGTGGAACAGAAATAATTTCAGTAGCGATCTGTCATTGTCAACTACGTATGTGTGTGCCAATGTTCATAGGTGAAAAATCAATTATCCCTATTTTTCTACCCGTAAGGGTATATAATTCCATTCGAAATCTAAATATAAGGTATACCCTATCTATTAAAAAAAAAACATCCAAATCGAAGAACCCAGTACAAAGTTATGCCTGATAGAATCGGTTAACGGACCAGAATTCAGAGGGTGAGTGATCAATATCCTTCATGTTGCTACCCTTAGGGGTGGATTTCATCTTTTAAATTCAAATGGGACCACCTTCGAAGTACACCCTATCCACTGAAAAAAGAATTATCGGAATCGGACGCCTCAGTAAAAAGTTATGCGTGATCATACATAAAAAAAAATGATGGAAAAAAAAATATACGGGTCGACTAGAGAACCTCCTCCTTTTTGGTTTCGTCGGTTAAAATGTGTAAACATGACAGTGACCTAGTTATCGCGAAATTTATTTGAGTTAGTTGTGACATCTACTGGACCAAAGTCCCATTAAATTTTCAAAAACATAAAAAAAAATCCTGAAAAAAATTTCATAATGCAGTTTTACCGGAATTATGTACACCTGGCAAATTGCAAATCAATCGGAAGATTAGAAGTGGGTCAAATTCAACTAGATTTGATTACAGACAGACACACAGACAGACACCGGAACAGGTGAAACTAAATAAAAGCTTGTAAAATAAAATGATTCCGGAAAATTTGTACCTTTCTATTTTGCCGGTTCGCATGAAAAATGAAACAGTTAATTGATGCAGTTATGCAACCATTCTTCAATCTCATTTGAAAGTTTTCAACTTCCCACAATCATCTTGTTGGGTTGAAAAACGAAATGAGATCATTAATCATTTTTAATTTTGTTACTGAATCAATTGACTCTGATTTCCATATCTAAAAGAGTTTTTTCCATTCCCAAATAATTTTTTTACATTAAATGGAAAAATAGAAAACCAATGATTCTCCAAAAATTTCAATAGTTTTTCCATTGATAATTCAATCAAAAGAGATATTGACCTAACAAAAATTTCAAAACAGCTGAAATTCTGGATCAAGGAATTCAAAACATAAACATTTGGAGAATTTTTGGATTTTTTTTAAATTTTTAGCGCCGTGGCAAGGATACTTTATGTATAAAAAAATTCAAGAATCAAAAAATTCTGCAAATGTTCATATTTTGAGCTACAACTCCAGAAGTATTGAAGATATGAAAAAATAGAATTATCATACAAAGCAGGGATACTTTATTAGGGTACCCAAACATAAAACATCTCTATTCAAGACTAGCCCATTTTACATAGGCATCAAACTTTTCAACTCTCTTCCCACCACTATGAAGAATGAGAAGAGGTCCTCAAAATTCAAATCGCTTTTAAAATATTTTGAGCCCATGTTCATTGGTCAATGATCGTTTGTCTCTCGCCATAGGCATGCAAAAATTATGAACACGAGTATTGCTCCAAAACTGCAACCAAAGGATGTGTCTTAAGAAACTGCTGCTCTATGATAAGTAATGAAGAATTCTCTCTTCCCAACTGTTCTCTACATCTCCTCGTTCCACTGCACCAAAAATGAAAATCACATGTTGCGAGATAATGGTGAGTTACTGAAGATTTTCCCGAAATTTTCGGACACATTTGCCAAATCTCCCTGTTAAACCGAAGAAACATTCATTCTTATGTAACTTGATCCTGTATGTTCAAAAAAGGCCTTACCAATTCGATTACATTCGATACTGAGGAGAAATCCATCGAAAAACTGACGTTTTTGAGTCAATAGAATAAGAAAATTTTTGGTCCATTACAGCCCGATTTTTCAGTAATGATTAGATCAAAAATCAAATAAAAAGTATTTCCCAGTTAACCAAGGCGAAATACATACTTTATAGACATAAAAATAATGAATTTTGATATTGTATTGTTGAAGTACCAATTTATTATGTCTGTAACGATAGGTATGTATTGTTATGATGAGAAATATTAGTTCAATATAAAAAGAATAAAAAAATGATATAATGATACTTATATATCACATAAATACCGCTATCTTTGTTTTGAAATTTTTCTGTACATTTTACTTCTCTGGAACCTTGTACCATTTTCTAGTCAACGCACATGTCTCAAAAGTTCAGCACTAGAGTTTCTCTATTGTCATAAGTATGTTGCCAACAATACATTCAATGTGCACAGCCTATAAAAAAAGATATAGAAATAAAAATTCCTGAATAAACTTTGGATCTCAAGTAGACAAAATGGCATTCAAGTTGGAACATCCTTTATGGTAAAATCAAGTCAGAAGAAAGCATGACAGCGACATGTCAAAAACATTTTGATGGAAATAATAAAATATAAAATTCTTGAATACAGAAAATTGCCAAATATGAATTTTAACAAACTCTGTATATATTATGTGAGCTTCAGAGATGTAAATTGTAGATAAAATCCATAGAATAGTTTAGAATAAGAAGAAGTGTCCCAGAAAGTGAGCAATAACCTAAAATTTACGAAAATAAACAAAAAGTGAGGGTTACCAAGAAGAAAAGTAACAAGCTTTGAGGAAGATGAAAAATTATATTTGAAAAAGAAAGCCGTAACAAATTTTGAAAAACAATAAATAAGGAAATACAAGAAGAACGGAAGTAAATCAACTATTAGACAATATAAAACATATCCAGAGACAAATAGGACTAGAAATTATCAAGAAATAACCACTCACCTTCGGAATGCAGTCCTATCCGTGACGTTGCCATTAACAAAGGGGCCTTCCACAGTGGAGCTGCAATCTCCAATATCCGAGGAACATTTTCAGGATTCACGAGAACACTCAAGAGAAATAATAACAGGTTTTTTTTAACCCAGAACTAAACAAAGTGAGGGTGTTCGTGTCAGACACTTCTTTCGGCTATTTTGATAACTTTCATTCACTGATTTGAACATTATTTCTTTTTCATGCTCATAAACTGAGTATAACCTTCAAACGTATATTCACTAGTTACTTTATTGCACATGAGCAGAGGTTTGACAAATTTTTTTCACCGTTTGATAAAATTAAGTCAGATTTCGCAGGTTAGGTCTATTTGAGGATCCTTTTTGAAAAAAACATTTTTGACTATTTTCTGAATTCATTATTTATCTGTTTGATCACATAACCACAAATATTTCCACAAAACAGTGCATCGAAAATTGACTTCAAGTTGGCACTACTGAATCCTACCTTGAGGAAGGAGAAACACCATTTTCCATAGGCGTACCGACTGAGCTGGGATAAGGTAAAAGAATACAGGTAGAAGAGTATTTGAAGAAGGGTAAGAAAAACATAGTCGGACATTTTATTGCTGTTATGATAGGTATTTCTTTTCAAAATTTTCAATTAAAAATAAATCATTTAATCTAACGTATCATAACAAATAGCAAATATTTTATTATGATGACTAGTTATTAATTAAATGAAAATGAAAATAATAATAATTATAATGCATAATATATATATATATATATATCAAAATTGTGATAGATACCATTTTTGTAGAGAAAATCACGAGCCACAACTTTGTTCCGAACATTTTCCACCATTATTTTTGCAGTTACAGCTGAAAATTAGAAAATTCAAAAAGTATCAACTACCTGAATCGAGAATTTGAGCTGTCTTGTTTTTTTTTTTTTTTTGGGGAAATTTTGGTTCTATTTATCGGATTATGAATGGAACAAAGTGTTCCTTTCTGTTTGATAATATGAAGAAATGTTAGTTCATGACAGAGAATGAACAAAACGTCCATACTAATATTATAAAGAGCTCAAATATTGATCAAAATCATATTTAGCATATTTCTTGTGAAGTAAGTAATCGAAATCTTCGCGGGGAAGCCACAGACATGAGCTACTAAGAAAGGAAAATCATAGGAGCCTGTGATTTCATGTTTAAAACATTTTCTGAATTATGAGTATTCTGTATATTCTGGAAATTTGACAAAAATTAAACCGACGAAAAAATCAACTGAAAAGCAAAAAATAAAATAATCCTTCTTTGTCTAAATGATAATTGAGCTCCTAAACTAATGTAAGTAACTGATTTTGAGTCGGCGCCAAACAAACAATTATCGAAGAAAGAAATGAAAGAAGTCATCAAAACGCAGCCGTGCATCTCGCTGCCATCATTTTATGCTTCACCTAAAATTGCTAGTTTGTTTGGCGCCGACTCAAAATCAGTTACTTACATTAGTTTAGGAGCTCAATTATCATTTAGACTAAAAAGGTTTATTTTATTTTTTGCTTTTCAGTTGATTTTTTTGTCGGTTTAATATTTTGTTAAAAAGTTTTTATTTTTACTTTTCAGTTCCGTATTTCGTCGTTTAATTTGTTAAAAAGTTTTATTTTCAATTTTGTGGCTAAAATCTACCAATTACTACCTACTTGTTTTTTGATTACTTCCAAAATACTTACTTACCCACCTTACTTTAACTATTACCAGTTAAATAATATGAATATCTACTTTCACTATTTGTTGTAATATAAATTATTTTCGTTGTTCTGGTTAGTTTATTTCATTACTTTGTATATCATTCCATCCTCTCATGAAATATACTGATTTTGACGGATGTGAAACAAGAATAATGTCAGTAGCGATCTGTCATTGTCAACTACGTATGTGTCTGCCAGTGTTCACTAGTGAAAAATCAATTATCCCCTATTTTTCTAGCTGTAAGGGGGGCTAATTCCCTTCGAAATCCGAATATAAGGTATACCCTATCTATTTAAAAAAGAATCATCCAAATCGAAGGACCCAGTACAAAGTTATGCCTGATAGAATCGGTTAACGGACCAGAATTCAGAGGGTGAGTGATCAATATCCTTCATTTCGCTACCCTTAGGGGTGGATTTAATTTTTTAAATTCAAAAGGGACCAAATTCGAAGTACACCCTATCCACTGAAAAAAGAATTATCGGAATCGGACGCCTCAGTAAAAAGTTATGCGTGATCATACATAAAAAAATATGATGTAAAAACATAAAATATACGGGTCGAATAGAGAACCTCCTCCTTTTTGGTTTCGTCGGTTAATTAATGTATACCTAACGCCTGAGCAACTGAGCTATACCTCGTATACCATAGAAGATATTTGAAGTTTTGAGTTTCGGGAGATGCCGGTACTTTTATAAAAAGTAACATTTTCTGAGAAATTTCATTTTATGCCTAAAAATCTGTTGGTCACTGTATAAACTGACGAAACACTTTGAAACTTTTTATTTTTTTATTGAAGTTGAAAGTGTATTTCTGACTCACCTGTACAACAGAGAATAACAAACCATTAATTAACAAAAAGTGCCCATGTCCCTTCATTATGTTATAAAAACTCAGACTTACCCAATGCTTGTATAACACCGCCCTCGGAAAATATCCCACTGATACGCACCCTCACATAAATCGCCATTCAATATTCACAAGACACAAGATTTCCTCGGCCGAGAAGAATGACAGAACACATCCAAGCCAACAACACAAGAGAACGTAGATATTCATATATAAATATATAAAATTTCCATTTGGAAAATGGTGCTTCATAAAAAATTTAAGAACGGCCAGTCAGTCTGCATACTTGTAGTCCAGCATTATGCCTCGAGCATATGCCCCTTGGCGGAAAATTGACCCCAGTTGATTCGTTGAGCCTCTTGAACGTGACAAAATCTCCGCTGGGACTTTAAACCGCTCCGCAGAAACAGTTTTGCCTTCCGACCACATTTCCGCAGACCACTTTGATGATTCAAAATATTTCATGTCGAGAAATATGCCGGGGAACATTTATTGCAGGTCGTCGTCTGAAGTTTTTCGTCGGATGATGCGAGTTGTGACTTTTATCCGTATCGAAAAACACTGGACGGTAATAATGATGATCGAGAAGTGCTTGGATGATAACACAGCTCAACAAATAAAATAAATGTTTGCCCTTACTATTTCTGCTAGTTTCAGGTAGATTTTATAGAAATAATATTAGGCAAATTTCATACGAATTCTAGCTATTGGAGATGTCACCACTTCGTTTCATGTTATTATATCTTCGCCGACATCATGATAACCAGAACCCAAATAAAAATGATAAAAAAAATTTAGACAAGCTTTTATACAAATGCACTAATGAGGAAAAAATAATTTTTTTAATTGTTTGACCTAGGTTAATCTGTGAGAAGCAGATTTAAAATCTTGCCGAGCATGAATACCTATTTTATATTCGCGGCAAGCTTTCGAATCTGGTACTCATAAAATAACCTGGTCAAACAATTAAATACATTCGTTTTTCCTCATTAGTGTATAAAGCTTGCATTAATTTTTTTTAAACAATTTTAATTCAATTCTTTTAGTCTATAATCACAAAACTCGTCACCATCTTGAATTCGTGGATTTTGACAAAAAAATCATGATCTCCGACCCCAAAAACTCCCACATACCAATTTTTATTGGAATCGGGCTATAACCACATAAAAACTTTTTAACAAAAAATTAAACCGACGAAAAAATCAACTGAAAAGCAAAAAATAAAATAAACCTTCTTAGTCTAAATGATAATTGAGCTCCTAAACTAATGTAAGTAACTGATTTTGAGTCGGCGCCAAACAAACAATTATCGAAGATCATTATCTATGAAAGAAGTCATCAAAACGCAGCCGTGCATCTCGCTGACATCATTTTACGCTTCACCTAATTCAATTGCTAGTTTGTTTGGCGCCGACTCAAAATCAGTTACTATTAGTTTAGAGCTCAATTATCATTTAGACTAAAGGTTATTTTATTTTCTTTCACTGATTTCGTCGGTTAATTTGTTAAAGATTTTATTACTTTCAGTTCCGTATTTCGTCGGTTTAATTTTTTGTTAAAAAGTTTTTATCTTTCAATTTTTTGTGGCTAAAATCTACCAATTACTACCTACTTGTTTTTTGATTACTTCCAAAATACTTACTTACCCACCTTACATCAACTATTACCAGTTAAATAATATGATTATCTACTTTTACTATTTGTTGTAATATAAATTATTTTCGTTGTTCTGGTTAGTTTATTTCATTGCTTTGTATATCATTCCATCCTCTCATAAAATATTCTGATTTTGACGGAACAAGAATAATGTCAGTAGCGATCTGTCATTGTCAACTACGTATGTGTGTGCCAATGTTCACTAGTGGAAAATCAATTATCCCCTATTTTTCTATCCGTGAGGGTGGCTAATTCCTCTCGAAATCCAAATATAAGGTATATCCTATCTATTAAAAAAAGAATCATCCAAATCGAAGAACCCAGTACAAAGTTATGCCTGATAGAATCGGTTAACGGACCAGAATTCAGAGGGTGAGTGATCAATATCCTTCATTTCGCTACCCTTAGGGGTGGATTTCATCTTTTGAATTCAAATGGGACCAAATTCGAAGTACACCCTATCCATTGAAAAAAGAATTATCGGAATCGGACGCCTCAGTAAAAAGTTATGCGTGATCATACATAAAAAAATATGATGGAAAAACATAAAATATACGGGTCGAATAGAGAACCTCCTCCTTTTTGGTTTCGTCGGTTGGAAACTCGTCACCATATTGGAGCCGCCATCTTGAATTTATAAATTTTGACAAAAAACTCGCGCCCTCTGTCCCCGAAAACCGAATAGAATCGAACCATAATCACAAAACTCGTCCGCCATATTGGAGCCGCCATTTTGTTTTCTCCCTATCAAATATTTTTTAATGCAATGACACCTAAATTATGAACACCTGCCAAATTTCACGTTAATCGGACAACTAGAAGGGGGTCAAATTTAACCTGTAAGATTTGATTACAAACCTACAGACATCCATCGGGATGGGTAATAGTATCAAGTGTTGTAAAAAGCATATTACGCTCGAATGGAATGATTATGCACGAAGCTACTATACTTTACCTACGGCCACATACATTGTGTCAAAAAAGTCTGGACTACTTTTAATATTTTCATTATTATTAGGTATTGTAAATGATGCTTAAACACGTTGATTTTTTATTTAAGTTGTCGTTTTTTTATGTTCGTTTCATGTATACAGAGATATCTAAAAACTAGTTATGACAATTTAATTTAAGCAAATAAATTAAAATAATAATATTAATAATTATATAAACAGATACCATACATCATAACAATATATACATTATGTCTCACTAAGTTGGAACCATATGGAAAACTTTTTTATTATTAATTTTAGGAAAAAAGTTGTTCAGAACTAAAAACTACGTTCAAATATGCAATAACATCAATTTACATGGAAAAATAATTTTTTCTTATTTTGTCTACAATAACAATGCAAATATAACTGTAGTTACGTGTAATCTAGGATGCACTGACAAAGAAATGATTTGTTGATTTGTTAATAGCAAGATATGATTGACAGTGAATGTCAAAACGCGTTAGAATTAATAAGACACATAAAAATGGTAGCGTTATTAACTTGTGAAGAGAAAATGTTCATTCAAAATAGAAAAAACAGTAAAAAGTAACATAGCCTAATTTTTCAATGTCTATGAATGTAATTGCACATTTGAACGTAGTTTTTAGTTCTGAACAACTTTTTCCAATGAGAATTTTCGATATTGTCGAATATAAAGGTACTTTACTCCTGAGTACAATTTTTTTTTTACAAACCCGTATACCCTGAAAAAAATTATATTGATTTTTTTTAATTTAGAACATAAAATGTTTATGAGGAATAACTTTTTTTCCTAAAGAGAGACATACTGTATATATATATATATATATATATATATATATATATACTATTAATAAAAACTTTTATATTTCAAGGATGGAACGAAAAATTCGTTACAAGATGTAGCAAATAAAGAAATTTAAATGTATACTTTTTCTGATGAGTACAAAGAAACCCTTTTCATTTGATTGTTTTTGTTGGGAATTTTGCCATCTGCGTATTGGAAAAAAATTAAACATTTAAATTGAATATTTATGACCAAAAATCAATTAGCAAAGTTAGATTTGACAGATATTTGGCACATATGCATTGTATAGGATACATTTGATTGTATACATTTCAAATATATTTAAAATTTTCTAATTTAATTTTCGTGAAGGAAAATATACAAAATTCAAAATTTTTATTGCTGGATAGAGAGTTAAAAACTCTTTCAAATGAGATATCACACGCGACCCCGTTCTATTATATTTTTAAAGAGTTTGCTGTCACTCAAGGGGGTTGAAGGGGGAGGTATAAAATTATGCTTAAACAATTTTAGGAATAACAATTGACGTCAAGTTCAGTCAAGTTCAGTCAAGTTCAGTCAAGTTCAGTCAAGTTCAGTCATCAGTCAAGTTCAGTCATCACACCCCTTCGTGGTCACTTTGGAAACCTGCAGAACATCACTTTCCAAAGACTCGTTCATCCAACGAACAGCGAGGCTTTGGAACTCATTGCCTAGGGAGGTGTTCCCCGAGGCATACAACCTTCAGAAATTTAAGAAGAACACCAACTCCTACCTTCTTTCCCTAGGTTCTCACGATGTTCTCTGAACATTACAGGATATCCCTTTTCGTGGGAACCAAAAAAAAAAAAAAAAAAAAAAACGTGTTTCAGGATTTTACTGATAAATTGTTAATTGAGTAGAAAATGAATTTATCCGTTACCTATGGACATTACTGTATATGTAGGCACGATGAACAGTCATAATTCCTAAGTTGAAGAACAATTATCTAGTGTTATTTCTCAGTTTAATCATAGTTCTTATGTTTTTTTTCTGATAGATGAATATATACCCTTAGATATTGTTTTGCATGATAACAAAAAATCACGCTGTAATCAATCACAGAATGTACATAAGTAAAATAAAACATTTCAATATTGTGAATACTTATATGATTCCTGAGGTATCTTATAACACAACAAGCTGGCGATAATTTACTCATTATTGCTTTCACCTGATCAGTCCATTTCAATTCTTTATCTACCATCACCCCCACAAATTTGGAGAAATTTGTTTCATCCATCCGGGAATTTTTGTATATTAATATGAAGTGGGTCATCCAAACCGTTTTTGAAAGTTATGTTATTGGTTTTATTTTTATTGACCAATAAAACAACTTGAGACAACGTTACATTAGATGTTTCAATCAGAGTATAAATATCTCTCTGAGCAGCAATAATTTGTAAAGTCTACATTTTCCGATTGGACGTGACATTGAGTTTTCGAACAAGATGAGTGTTTGATTGGTTCTGTTCGAATATCATTCGACTATTGATTTATTTGTCCCGTTACAAATCTACCGGAAACGCAATACCACCAGTCTGTCTTTTTTATATGCACCTGTACATCCATCAGTGAATTCGAATCGTCAAGAAGTTCAGGCGCGGGCGACACCCGAGATGCTAATAGAATCGTCATCTTCCACCCCTATTTCGATATCTTGGCGAGGGCGGAGCGTTCCGGAATCCCTTTTATCATCCCCCTGGATCGGTAGACAGATCGCCGTTCACTATTCTCAAATTATATTACCCACGACTCCAGTCGGGACGTGAGCCTATTGTCAAATAAATAAATAAAATTTGGATAATGTTACATTTTAAAATACACTTTGCATAATGCGCTTTCTACATTCTACCGTTCTACGTTTCATCGTCGAGAATGTGATCTGGTTTTGTAAAGGTTTCCATTTATACGGGGTTGTGCCTATTCAGCATAGCTGCCTACAGGAAGAATTCTGGAATTAGGCATTCAGAAATTATTTCTCACAACATCTGCATCGAATTTTTAAATTTGACACACTGTGTAGAGAAAGGTATAGTTTTCCCAATATCAATTGTAGAAGCATGAAAAAGTCTTGCGGCGAAATCCTGTGAGCAGCAGTGGCGAAGATAACTAATTTTATTTAGATATTTTAAGATTTCAAAAATACTTCATAAATAATGAAAAATGAAAAAAAATTAAAGAAAAGCTTTTATTTATACAAATACATTAAGAAAGAAAAATAATTTCTTTCATTGTTTGATGTAGGTTACTAGAATATCCTAAAACGTATTTCGATCGGCACACACCAAGACCACAGACGCTACTGGTTTTTAATCTTTCAGAGCTATTAAAACCCAAATATAACTCGTGATTTATGACTTCCCATCGTATAGACACGCCTACAAGCATCGATGTTCGACTTCATTGGCCCAGACGAATCGGTTGTAGAACAGTGACAGCCGTCACTCACGTCCACGTTGACTATCGGCTCTTTTGATGTACCGTCTGCCGACGGAAAATGTTTACGAGTAGTACAGATTATTTTTCGTTCAGTTTCTTGGCATATACGCTCGTGTTAGCGAAGTGAGTTTTTATTTGCTCCCTATAGAAACAGCTTCTGCAATTGATATTGGATGGACTATACCGTTCAATATTACATTCAGATCCAATCAACTTCTGAAAAGATTAAAAAATCAACCGGTTGGTCAAATCAAAGAGCAAGATGAAGAATATTCAACACATGATTGAATAAAAGTTAATTTAAAAAATTAAAAAACCCGACTGCGTAAAAAGTGTAATATAAAAAAGATGGATACAAGATGACCAGAAACTATTGTCAGAAAATTATATTTTAAGAGGTTAACTATTGAACATGACTCTTTCAGGGGTAGCAAATTTGAGAAAAAAAAATTGTTTTGTTTAAAAAAAATTGTGGTACATTCAGTGAACCACTGCCCAGATCAGCCTGAGTGATATAAATCTGGAAACAGTCCTTATCTTTTCCCATACGAAGCGGTACTGAACATGTTGAAAACATCCAATTTGTTAGATAGATAGAATAGAAGTTTATTTTGCAAAAAAGATAATATAAGTATCAAGTAAGTGCATCGAATATATGTTCAAAATAAACAACAACAAAAAGATCTCACAGAGGTTTGTGAGGATAATGGGTACACACCTAAACTAATTTTAATAACTATTTCTATGTTATATTACATATATATATATATATATATATATAAATATATATATATATATATATATATATATATATAAATATATATATATATATATATATATATATATATATATATATATATTCAAAGTAGATAGAGACTCTCGTAGACTTTGACGACTTTGAGGTTAATATCTTCAGAATAAGAGGTTAAAATAGTACAACTAGTTAAGTTAAAAATATTCATATTAAAATATCGTTATACCATACTGTTCAAAATAAACAAATACAGCTAGTTAAGTTAAAAATATACATACAGTGCTTCTCAAAGTCCTCTTCCCCCCTCTTATTTTTGGAACGATTATACATAAACAAGTGAAATTTGTAAACTGAATATTAAAGGTTGTAAACTTCCCTACTAGTCACAAGGCTATTGTGACCAATAATTTTCGTACTTTTGCAAATGTGTCTGCGAAAACAGCCTCACATTCTGCAACAATACGTTGTTTTTAAACGTCAATATTATCAGGTTCAGTGGCGTAAACCTTCGATTTGAGGTACCCCCATAGAAAAAAATCCAAAGGTGTGAGGTCCGGTGATCGAGCTGGCCATTCCGTTGTACCTCGTCGTCCAATCCATCTACCACGATACGCCTCATCCAAATACCGTCTGACTACACCGTAATAGTGTGGAGGAGCACCATCCTGTTGGAATGTTATTTCCAAATTGCCGAATTCATCTAGATTATCTTCCAAAATTTCAAGGATCAACGGTTCTATTGCGTTTTGCAACAGCTCCAGATAAACCTCACTGGTTAAATTAGTATTTTAAAAAAGAGGCCCAACGATGTGGTTTCCCAGGATACCTGCCCAAACATTCACCTTCTGGGGAAATTGGGTATGTGTTTCACGAAACAGGTGAGGATTTGCGTCACTCCAATACCTCACATTCTGTGTTTTTACATTTCCATTTAGATAGAAAGTACTTTCGTCACTAAAACAAATTGTTTTGACACAGTCTGGCTGTTGGTTAATTTTAGTTTCCATATTTTCACAAAATTCTAGTCTTCGGTCTGGGTCGTCGTCTGAGAGTTGTTGAACCATTTTTAATTTGTATGGATGAAATTTGTTTTTTTTCAACACCCTGTGTACTATACTTCGACTGACTTCACAGGTAGATGCAACGTGAGTTGTTGAAGAAGTAGGATTAACTATTACTTCTGCCAGTATATCAATTTTTTTCTCATCAGAAATTTGTGGTCTGCCAGATCGTTTCACATCATTAATACTACCCGTTGTTTCAAACTTACGAAAAAGCTTCCTCAAATAAGTCCTCGAAACGGGGCGATCGGGAAACCTCTCATTAAAAATGCGTTCTGCTGCATGAATATTTTGTCCAGTTTCACCAAGAATTAGGATCGCTGCTACTTTATCACGTAAATCACGTACCATTTAGCTTCTTGAAGCACTTAAACGTTCGGCTCACAACAGTTTAACAAATTATTAAAATGTACAAAAATATTAAAAGTACCAGAAGCTGCTAAAACAGTTAAACGTTCGATCAACAATACACAAATTATTAAATGTACAAAAACTTGGACAATTTCAAAAACGTCGAATTAGGGAGACTAACAAAAACGTCAGCTAATTTGACAACTATCCAGAGGCGGAGCTTGAATTTGGAATTTTAGTATTAACTGATTTAATTCATCACAGCTCTGCGTTTTTTAAAAGCGAGTTGCCAAAACTGCCATAAACACAAACAAAATTAGTATCATTGAATAGGTTTTTTCGATACCTTTTAAAAGAGGTGTCGCTTGCCGTAGGGTTCCATTCAAAATTATTGGTCACAATGGCCTTGTGACGTCATCTTTGACGATTTCATCATCTATCATCACTAGTAGGGAAGTTCACAACCTTTAATATTCAGTTTCCAAATTCCACTTGTTTATGTATAATCGTTCCAAAAATAAGAGGGGGAGAGCGGACTTTTGAGAAGTACTGTATTCATATTGAAATATCGTTATACCATACTGTTCAAAATAAACAAATACAGAATAAGAGGTTAAAATAGTACAACTATTTAAGTTAAAAATATACATGCATGAGTTTTAAGAATCGCTGTTGAATGCTTCCGAGGGGATGAAGGTACGTTTTCTCCACCCCTCCCCATCGTACGATACCATATGTAATGTGACCCTCTACTAGGCTGTGATAGATAATTTTTTTTGCTGTAGATCTAGGATATTTTTGAGTTGCCGATACTTGTACAACACAAAGCGCAATTTCCGTAAAATATAATTTATATGTAAGTCCCATTTGAGATGGCTGTCTAAGATGATCCCAATATATTTTATTTTTGTTATAGAATCCAGATTTATGTTATTTCCAATAGTAATTTGAGAAAAACGTGGTAAGGATGATTTTTTGTTGGCGAAGGGAAGGAAGAAGAATTTCTTAAAATCAATGTATAAGAGTTTGCTATCAAACCAGTCTCTGATAATATTAAGATCCGACTTTGCATTGCTTCTGACTTCATCTCAATCACCCTTATAAAATATTGCAGTATCATCTGCGAAGCTGATTATTTTGCCCTTTGTTGGCAAGGAAAATAATTCATTGATGTAAATCGAGAACAGAATCGGTCCTAATACTGTTCCCTGTGGAACACCATACTCTATGGTCTTGTAACTACTCATTTCGTCATTGATCTTTACACATTGTTTTCAAGATATGTTCTGAAAAGCTTGAGGCAATCATTTCTTATTCCTATATTTTCTAAGGTAGATAGTAATATTGGGTGACTTACGGTGTCAAAGGCTTTTGCGAGGACTGAGAACACTGTCATGCATGGCTTACTTTGATCCAGGGATTCGTATATTTCTGATGAAGTATGGCGTCCTGAGTAGATTTACCTTCTTTGAAACCAAATTGCATAGTATAAAGTGGGTTATTTTTATTAAGATAGCTCATTAGTCTTGCTTTTAAGATTTTTTCGAATATTTTACTGAGGTTCGTGATTAGTGAAATGGGCCTGTGTTTGTTACTTCGGTTTTGTCACCGTTTTTGTAAATGGGGTAACTACCGAGTTGAATTTTGATGGATATATTCCTGTTTCTATGGATTTGTTGAATATATATGTAAGGGGGTTTGATATGGGACTTGCAATTTCTTTAAGGGTTTCTGATTTCAGGTTGTCCATGCCAGGAGCTTTTTTATTTGTTCGTATTTGTTTTTCACTTGTGCTGCACAATGCATCTTCTTCTGGTGCTATATGTTGGCTGGTGTTGTGCCTCAGAAAGCCTTGTATCTGCAGCCACGAATGGTTTATGTTTTTTAATTTGAATTGTAGGAGGAAGGTTTTCTGATCGTCTACTCTTCTCTGGCCCTTGTATAAGCCATTCGATTACTGATAGTCTGAAATCTTCCATTGCTGATTTTTCATGGCCAAGCTGCTTATATATAATAAAAGCGCTGACGATAGACGCATCTAAGAAAAAGAGAGAGATTCTGTGCCACAACTTGTGGCTTTTCCGGTCGATTTCGTACGTGGATTTTATTTGGTCAAACTTGTCGACTCCATTCATATATTTATTATACCAATGAGAAGTTGTGGACATGGTACATCTTCTACAGTTCCGTCGTTGTTTTTTCTTCTCACAGAGGCAACATATTGACTGTTGTGATAATTAGACAGTAAACAAACTGATCTTTTGTCTTTCCATTTCCTAGAAGTCCTCTATTGCTATTGAAATGGTCGAATTCTCCACGTTTCAGTTTGTTAACTGGCAGAAATTTTGGCAAGTTTTTTCTTGTACTATTTACCTCCCACAAGCAAAACTTTTTTTTTCCTGTAAATGTTCCATCAGTGCAACGTTATCGAAATAGTTGTCGAAAAATAAACAATGCCCCTTATTTTCTAAGCCCTGACACAATGTTCTGACAACCCTGCCACCTTTTGAACGCCATCATTTGATTTACCAGTGTAGATTTCAAACTTTGAACCTCCACGAGGTATATTACCTAGGTACAAGTAAAAAAATAAAACCTGAACAAAAAAAATGTAAAGCGGCTCTGCAAATACTTTATCACGAGATTATAACCCCAAAATAATTTAAATTAAAAATAAGTTCAAACTCGACTACTGAAAAATCACGCTCTAAAAAGTACTAAATAAAAATAAGTTCAAAAACTGAAACCCGACTACTGAAAAATCACGCTCTGAAAATTATGAAACAAGAAAATATTCTCATCTGAAATTGTTATGTACAAACTATTCAATATTTATCGTCTATTTTAATGTATTTAATACATATTCATAGTAATGTTCAGAGGATAGCCGTGGTCATATGCCACTTTGCCCTAAAGCTTATGATCGTTTATAAGTTTTTCCAATATCAATTGCAGAAGCATAAAAAAGTCTTGCGGCAAAATCCTGTGAGCAGCAGTGGCGGAGATAACTAATTTTATTTAGATATTTTAAGATTTCAAAAATACTTCATAAATAATGAAAAATGAAAAAAAAATGAAGACAAGCTTTTATTTATACAAATACATTAAGAAAGGGAAATAATTTCTTTCATTGTTTGATGTAGGTTACTAGAATATCCTAAAACGTATTTCGATCGACACACACCAAGACCACAGACGCTACTGGTTTTTAATCTTTCAGAGCTATTAAAACACAATTATAACGCGTGATTTATGACCTTCCAGTATAGACACGCCTATACAAGCATCGATGTCCGACGATTGGCCCAGACGAATCGGTTGAAGAGAAGCGACAGCTGTCACTCAGGTCCACGTTGACTGCGGCTCTTTTGATCTACCGTATGCCGACGGAAAATGTTTACGAGTAGTACAGATTATTTTTCGTTCAGTTTCTTCGCATATACGCTCGTGTTAGCGAAGTGAGTTTTTATTCTGGCTCTAACATTCTGGATATTCTGGCTCTAACAGAAACACAAGTAAACTCGTCCACCAACAAGGTCCATATGCTTTGTCCTGGTTACGAACTCCATTCTCGATTCAGGTTCAAAGGTGGAGTCTGCCTTTACGCTAAGGCTAACCTTTCATGCCAGCGTGAAGAGAGTTTGGAACCGAAAGACTTTGATGTGATGTGGTTCAAGCTATCTGATACCAAACTGACTAAGTTCCTCTGCTGCCTTTACCTATCACCTAATGAACCTTCATATAACGACCTCTTTGAGTTTTTATCACTCAAACTGGACTACATTCAGGAGAATCATCCAACAGCTGAAACCATAATCATGGTAGACTTTAATGTACATAACGCTGCCTGGCTCAAATTCTCTAACAAAACAGATGATGCGGGTCGTCAAGCCGAGGCCTTCGCCATCACTCATGGTCTAGAACAACTGGTCGAGCTACCAACCCGCATCCCTGATGTCAACAACCAGTCTGCCAATACACTAGATCTTTTCCTCACCACCAATCCTGACCCGTATAGAATAGAAGTTTGTGCCCCACTTGGAAACTCTGATCACACCCTCATCTCCACAACATGCTCTTTCCATTTACATTCGAGCTGCACAATACCACCCCGTCTCATGTGGCATTACAATTCGGCCGACTGGGAAGGTCTCCGTATGTTTTTCTCAGCGTTTCCATGGAAGAGAGTTTGTTTCTCTTCAGTAGATCCAACACGATGTGCTGAGACAATTTCTGAAATCATCATGTTGGGGATGCAAACTTACATACCGAATACCGAAAGAAGAACATCATCCGATAAGACCTGGTTTAACAGAAACTGCTCTAGAGCTGTGGCTTCCAAACAGGCAGCATACCATCGATGGCTAAAAAATCCGGGCCCTGAGACCAGAGCAGCATATGTCGAGGCTAGAGGCACATGCAAAGAGACAATAGAATGCTCAAAAGATGCCCACAATGCCAAAATAAGATCAAAACTTGCTGAATGTCCTAACGGATCCCGTTCATTTTGGTCTTTCGCCAAAGCTGTGGGAAGAAACTTCACTTCCAGCTCATTTCCTCCTCTAACCAAAGAAGATGGAACACTAGCAACGACTGCCCAGGAAAAAGCCAATATCTTTGCGCACCTATTGCTGGAAATTCCACTCTGGATTCATCGGGAAAACAACCCCGAACATTACACCTATTGACATCACATCCCGAAATACCTTTCCCAACTACATCAGAAAGATTTTGCTGGGTCTCAACACCAACAAAGCCTGTGGATCTGACGGAATCCCGCGATTGTTCTCAAGAAATGTGCCCCCGAACTAACACCTGTTCTTTACAAGTTGTTCAACCACTCTTACAATTTGGGGGTATTTCCGTCCAATTGGAAAATTGCAAGAGTACAGCCAGTCCCTAAAAAAGGCAAAAAGGCCCTACCTAGCAACTACAGACCTATCGCACTGCTACCTATTATTTCAAAGGTCATGGAAAAAGCCATCAACATCGAGCTCATGAAATATCTGGAAGACTCAGGAATTGTCAACGATAGGCAATATGGCTTCCGCCATCAGAGATCAACTGGTGACCTGCTCGCTTACGTCTCACATATATGGCAGCTATCTATTGAAAAGTATGGAGAAACTTTAGCTGTGGCATTAGATATCTCCAAGGCGTTCGATCGAGTTTGGCACCAGGGACTCCTCGCCAAGCTTCCGTCTTATGGCTTGCCCCCTCAGCTGTGTTCTCTGCTTGCTAGTTTTCTCTCAAACAGGTCTCTCCATGTAGTGGTCGATGGAGTTTCATCTGACACTCTACTCATAAATGCTGGTGTTCCGCAAGGATCTATTCTCGCACCAACACTATTTCTACTTCACATCAACGACCTGTTGAAAGCAACTTCATGTCCAGTACACAGCTTTGCCGATGATAGTACCCTCCATACCGCTTTCTCTTCCAGGGCCGCTATATCAGCCCGTGAAACCAGAAATGAACGAGGAAGAAATGTTAATAATATAAATATGGACTTAGCAACAATTCTCGAGTGGGGATCTAATAACTTGGTAGAATTCAATGCAAACAAAACACAAGCATGTCTTTTCTCTAGAAAAGCCGATCTCACTGTGCCTAACATAACTTTGTCAGGAGTAACCCTACCACTGAAGTCATCCATATCGATGCTTGGTATTACTATCAGCAATAACCTTTCCTGGGAAAATCACGTGAGGTCCATTGCCAAAAGTGCATCCCAAAAACTTGGTTTTTTGTTTCGTGCCAAGAGCTATTTCACCCCCACTCAGATGCTTATGATCTATAAGGCACAGATCCGACCTGTCCTGGAATACTGTTCCCATATTTGGAGCGCGGCACCTAAATATATCCTGAGGCTATTGGATTCTGTCCAAAAAAGGGCAATTCGTCTCGTCGGTGATGCCTCGCTTACAAACTCGCTCACTTGTCTGGAACACCGTAGAAAAGTTGTCGATTTGTCTCTATTTTATAGATATTTTCATGGGCGATGCTCTTCTGAAATATCAACAATCGTTCCTGCTTTGGTAGTCTCTTCGAGATTAACCCGTCAAGTTCAGTCATCACACCCCTTCGTGGTCACTTTGGAGACCTGCAGAACATCACTTTCCAAAGACTCGTTCATCCAACGAACAGCGAGGCTTTGGAACTCATTGCCTAGGAGGTGTTCCCCGAGGCATACAACCTCCAGAAATTTAAAAAGAACACCAACTCCTACCTTCTTTCCCTTGGTTCTCTGGTTCTCTGAACATTACAGGATATCCCTTTTCGTGGGAACCAGAACATAAAAAAAAAAAAAAATCGCTTCCTATACAGCTTCTGCAATTGATATTGGATGGACTTTTTTACTACTCTTAGAATATATTGTTTTGTTAGGGTATGTGGCATATGTCCACGGCTATGAATATGTATTAAATACATTAAAATATATTACGTCTAAGTTGTTTATTTGATAGACGATAAATATTGTGTGTTTGTGCATACCAATTTCAGATGAGAATATTTCCTTGTTTCATAATTTTTAGAGCGTGATTTTTCAGTAGTCGGCTTTCGGTTTTCAAACTTATGTTTTTCAACAATCAGATTTCAAATTTCTTTATATTGATAAATGGTAGAGTCTTTGAACATCCCTTATATTGATCAATATTAGAGTTCCTCCATGCACTGAATTTTTTCTGCTCTATTTCGAGAAATGAATAATGGCTTCATCAGAGTGCAACCAATGCTCGGTTAGTTCGATAAATTTTGCTGTTCCAAAAATATATTTATGTCATAAATTGAATATTTAGCAATGAAAAAGAGGAAAATTGGTCTTCATCAGGAAGGTTGTCAATAGGAGTGGAAGAATAAATTGTACGATTCAACTTACCATCTCCGAAGTCTCAATTTATCTCGCTTTGTTATCTTCATTCTTGCACACCTTCAACTATTTCGTGCGTTTCACTTGAACATTTTTCTACAGTTGTGGTTTGTTTTTGTGTCCTCTGTTAGCTCTTGGTTATCTATCCATTTTTTTATTGTTAAGCATACATGCCATTTACCAATTTTCTCCAGTTGTGACCATTAGCAACAAAGTTGATTCTGCTAGAAAAAATGGTTGCATTCTAAGATATTTACAGATGTGGGGTAATGCTTGTCTACTATCCTGGCGAATATGATTATATTAAAACTGTTCTCGTCCTTAGTCAAAAATCTATTTCAAATGAAAGTTCAATTAATTTTTTTCTGAAAATAAATATTCATGGACAAACTTAGACAAGTAGAATGAAATAATGGCCAAAATAATGAGGTTACGCTACTGCGACAATTAACTTCAGTGCCAATGAATAATTCGAAACGAATTGAATTTGTTTCAAAACAGATACCTTCAGAGTCGATAAAAATTATTTATTTAGAAATCCCGCGAGTGCAGATAAAGTTAGAAAAGTCATTATTTCGGAATTGAAAGCAGCATTTACGGGTCGTAATGTTTGTTTTGAATAAACCATGGTATTAACAGGAGCCGATCCGACCGACATGACGAACGTTGTTAAGATAGAGCGATAAAACTTTACTGCCACATTTATCGAACAATTATATACTTTTTCGCGGCATGGGAAGAGTTTGAGTACCTGTGCGTGTGATAAATTTTATTTGCCGAAGAGGCATCCAATTCGATTTGCTTTCCATTTGCCACAATGGCTTTGTACAGGAGAATTCGAATTGCGTGTTCGGAAAAATAAACAACTACACTCAGTGCCGGTTTTATCAATGGGGCCTGACTGATCTAGGGACATTTTTTTCCTTGGGCTTTCAACATTTTCAACACAGACCATTTCCCTTTCTCTTTCTGCCCTTTTCACACATTGCCAATGCAGCCCTCAATTCTTCTAAGTTCATCCAAACTCATCTTGTTTATTCATTTATTTGTTGAAATTTTTATATTCGGGATAGCCCAATTTCCAAATATAACGAATATTTCATAAAATGAATACCTGAACGTTGAAGGAAAATAATATTTCTAATCAGTCTTGAGAAATAAATAGCACATCAAACACTGATATCTTCCAAAGTCCCTCAAATTATACTGACATTAAGAAAATAAGGAACGAATTCAATATAAATTGAAACGATTGGTAGGCAAATACCACGCAGAACGTTGAATGATATTCACCTGAAAATCTATGCAAAGTTCCATAGAAAATGAAAATTGATTGCAAATGTTTCTTTCTGTTAAACTCGATTATGTTTGAGTTAGTTGTAGTGAAATCCAGTTCCAATCAGATTGCGTTTATATTCATAACACTTTTAGTTAACATTATTACCTGTATCATATTAGATTTTTGGAATCATTTACCTCACCGAAAGCGAGATATAAGGCTTCAAAGTTGCAACGTTCAACACGTAATGCCTATAGTGAGCTACCGCGGACACCACATTTTAAGGCATAACTAAAAACCCTCCATTCAGATCTTTTTGAAAAACTAGTATATTATTGAAAGATAAGTAACAAATTTGACAGACGAAATTTAAACACGCGTAACCATACAGTTATTTAGTTATTGCCATAAGAAGTTTCTGAATTATTGCGCATGAGAAGTGCAAGAGGGGGATGATTCAAATAAGCGAGAGCGCGAGGGTCTTGCTGTTTTGAATTGAACTGAGTTTTGGAATGCACATATTTATGAATAATAATTGTGAATAATTGCGTAAATATAATATAATATATTACACTGTTGCATTTTAAACAAATTACAATAGGAATAGATATAAAATAAAATGTAGTTTTAAGCGAGTAACGGCAAACAACAGTGCATACACTTTATTTTATTTATACATTTGTACGTATAACATAATTCGAATATTTTTAAACATGAACAAAAATGATTTCTAACAGGCTAATAACATATAACGTATAAATCTACAATAATTAATGAAATATTATTTATTTTTAACTATTATATTAAATAATCACTTGATTGACTAAACATTTATTTTTAAATCATTAATGATTTTAGTTAATGCTTTCCTATTTTTAATAACTCTAGTTTTCCCATTTTCCAACTTTTCAGTTAGGTGATTATTCACAGCTGTGTTTCAGAAAATCGTATGTTATATTTTGTTGTGCAATTTTTTTCAATAAATTCTGTGATAGGTATAACATTTTCAAAGTCACTTAAATGAGGTAAATTACAAGATATTCTTTCGTTCTCAAGTCGCTCTGAAATACATTATTTATATGATTTCATGCATGTTGATAATTCTGACTCTTTATCAATGAAACGAACTAATTTTTGCAAAATTTGTACATCATACACCGCTTCGTGGAAATTATCTGATGTTTCGTTTGGCATTGAATCTTTGCCTAATTTTCATATCTGGAACATTCCTGGCCCTTCTCTATCTGGGAAGGTTTTTCTAAAAATAATCTAGCACAAATCCTACTCTCATGGTAAAGTCTTCTATCAAATTATTATTAATGTTGCTCTTAGTAACCTAGGCACATTGAATCTCGCATTATGCACAACAATTTGGAGTTGTAGATACATTTAAAAATTATTTGAATAATACCAAACAATCTACTGAATTCAGTGAATCGACTTGTACATCATTCGAATGTAATTGACCAGAAATTGTACTCAATCCCGTAATTTTTGTCGCCACAGGATTGATCTGCTTCGTAGGGCTAATATATATATTAAAATCTCTATTTTCACATTTGGTGGTGGTTTGTAGAATGTCATCAGTTCAGATGTTTCTAAATCAAAATAAACTATGGAATAATTGATTGATATTGATTCAATGTTTTTTAATAATAGTGATGATGCTCTTGATGCGTTAAATTCCAACGTTTGGTTGATATATTACACTTTTTCCTAATACAGTTCGAACAATTTATTTTTCCTTTTTTCAACTTTTGCTTTGGCAAACCTAGCATTTTTTGCGCGAAATCGATCCATAGCTTTGTATACTTGTGCATAAGAGTATCTTGAACAACTAAATGCGACCGATCGTTGGATTGCGACGTTGCTTATTTGATGTATCACGCATGCTAGGTGCGTTTCTGATTGTACAGTCCCCTTAAAAAAAGATTCATCTTATTCAGCTTTTGCACATGTATAGCGTTTCGCTACAATCGGGCCTAATTTTTGACAATGTTCGTAGCACGACAACTACCTCGATTCCTGCCAGGTCCGCCTAACAATCCGCATACCGGTTTCAGACTTTTGGCCCTCATCGGTACGGAGTAGTCACCAGTCAGAGATCCGAAGGCCTCTGGCCGAAGCGAGACCCACATAATAGGCCAGTAGAAATAGACAATCAATTCACATTAATTCCAAAAGTTTTCAAACTTCAATGGTATGTTAGTGCATTAATGAAAACAAACTATAAAATTTTGCGGAAGTCTGTGATGAACGGAACATTGTTTTAATTGCAAAAAAAAATTTTATGCTTTATTTTTGCACTGAAAATTGCAAAAGTTCTGAAAACTAGACATACCGATAGTAATAATGTTTTACGAGATGCATTGAGTTTGCAACCTTGTAAAAGTTACGGTACCTTGTTTTTTGTAATTTTCTTAAGTTTTTCATTGTAATTTGTTTGATAAAATTACGAAAGATCTGCAAATAGGATAAGTGAATGGAATTTTTTTTTACATATTCCCGTACATTTGCAACCATTTTTGAAAAACGCATCTTTTATTTATCAAACTTTTTTATCGACGCTGCCATTTTCAATACACACAAGCATTGAAATAATCACAAGAGTTTTCTATTGTGGTTGCAAATAAAGAAAATATCGGTCTCAGTGGATATGTAACTTTGCAACCTTATACGAAAAACGGAACCTATTTATTCACTAATATAGTTTTTTTGCATTTTAACAACTGCTGAATTAATTGCAAAAGTTCTGCAAATTGCAGTTATAATTACGACTAATATTTTACGCAACAGATTTGCAACCGTCATTGTTCAACGAAACGTTTTTTTTATATAATCGATTTGTTTTTTTTATAATTTGGCCATCAATTGAAAACATTGTGTAAATAGGTTTAAGATCCAGTTAAATACTTGATTATCCATCGCGTATATCTGTTATATTCTGTACTAGTTGATTGAAATTGCATCCGAAAAATTACACGGTTACGTAGTTAACCACTACAAAATTTTAAACAGATTATTAATCTTAGAAACCATCACTGTTTTCGACCAATCAGCAAAATAAATTGAATCCAATATTTTTCAATGCAAGAATCGAAAGAGTACAAAATTTTGCTAAATTCTGCCAAAAAAGTATTGGAAGGCATTAATTTTTTATTGTATTAGAATCGACATACAATCATTCTTCATTTAAAATTTCCACTTGTCACAACATGACTTTATAGCAATCGAAGACATTTTAAAATGAATAATCGATGCTCCATGGAATTAAGGATATCAAAGCGTTATCGTTCATTTTCATCATCAAACAGAAACGTTGCTGAAAAAAAAATATTTGTGAGATCGATATTACATCTCAAATTAAATTTTTACAGGTATTTATTTCTTGAATTATAATTTACTTTTCCACTCGACTTTTTTACTCCAATTATGGTTTCGCATGAAAAATTCCATTCAATTCGAATGGAGGACTGACTGACTTACTCTTGATTCTTATACATTTTAAAATAAAGAGGGGACGTAACACAGTTGTAGGTTAAAAGTTTCATGCCTTCAGTTTATTTTAACGATTTTTTTTGAGCAAATGATCTCTTATGAAATCATTGGTTTTTGGAAAAAACCGACTTAACGATCGGAAATTTGTATCTGATTGAAGCCAGAAATCTGACAAAATTGTAAAAATAAAAAACTCTTTCAAGACAAGCTTTTGTTCAGATGCACTGAAAAAAATCATATTTTGTTAGATGTATGATGATATTCTCAGACTCAGAAGTTTGTCATGCGACATATAATAACTTGCCTCACCCTCTAATAAAACATTGTTGCATTTTAGTATATTTGAATAAATGTTTTGATATATTTATTTTATTTTTACATCCTTAGTTTTTGTGATTTTAAAATGGAATCCATTATTCTAGACCTAATTTTCTATAGTATCAATTGAACCATTAGTAAAAAAACCCGTCCGCCACCTTGAATTTTGACAAAAAATCCATAATCATCGACATTGAACACTCCTATACGAATGAAAACATAGATCACAAAACTTCAACTACCATCTTGAATTCTCGAATTTAGACAAGTAATACATAATTTATTGCGATCCCAAAATTCTCCAGATAACAATTTTGGATAGAATCTGAACATAAATCTCAAAATATTTCCGCCATCTTTCAATTTTGACATTGAATTAATAATATCTTCGGCCCCAGTTACCCTTGAGAATCAATTTCAAAGGGAGAACGAAACACACCCTGTGTATCACTTGAAATTACTTAGTTTTTCGCAATAAATTTCGACTCTAGCATTGAGTAATTGAAAAATAATTTATATGGCCATCAAAAACTTGATTTCAATCATCCTCAGAAAATAACATTGAAAACAAATATGAAATAAATAGGCTGTTTAGTTTGTGTGAACTTTTGTCGGCGCCACTGGTGCCATCCAGCAATCGACTCGAATGAATACCCAAATCCAAAATAAATCGAGAACGGACAGAAGCTGTGTTGCCAATGTCCAAACAGCTCCTTCCACTCTTGGTAAATATATGCCTACAATCTCGACCTGGGCAGGGTGAGGAAGAAATTCGACCGTTTCCTGTGACGCGCTATTGTTTGCTCTTCAATACAACTGTACGAGTGTTTTTTAATTCTCAATATTTCTTCCATTTTGTAATGAATCAAGAAAATTATGAAAACGTGTCGAGAGATTCTTTATCCTCCATCAAACGTACCCAGAGGATTTTTTTTTGCAAATTCCTAATTGTAATATGATGTTATGAATTCAAATCGAAAACGTTGACTTTTAACATTGAATGATTTCACCTACCGTTGACGAGCTTCTTCTTGGTCGATATTTAACTTGATAACACAATGAATGTCATTTATTAGGTATATAAAAATCTTTATTATGCAGATAACACAGGTGTTGTAAAAATAAATATTTTTTTAATTTCTAATGTTTCACATTGTAACATAGTTTGCTAATTATTGTACTGCCACCAATTGGTGAAATGAGTTGTCTGCCCGATTTGCAGAACTTTTGCTTTTTTGGTAGAGTACGAATACGAAAATATTTTTCTTTTGATTTTACCTTATTTCCGTGTTGCAGACAGGTTGCAAATTATTGAAAACATTGTAGTCAGACATCTCCATTGCAACCATTATTTGAAACTTTTGTAATAATTCCGATACTTATTTAATAAAAAAAACATTTCATGATAAAATATTTTTCCGTTTGACGCAAGAGGTTGCAAAGTAAAACTCTTCTCAAGAACATTATTTCAGTTATTTTTTCGAGTTTGCAGAACTTTTCGAATTTTCATAAAAAAATTGGGAATAATAACAACTTTTTTCCGATAAAACGAATATTTCCGTTTTGTTTGAATGGTTGCAAATTTATCAGATGGTGGAAATTGCTATTTTTCAAAACATCGAAAGTTTGCAGAACGTTTGCAAATTTTTCCGCGCTAATAATGTGAAAATTCATTAAATCCTGATTTTCAAAATCTTCTGTTCAGAAAAAAGGGTTGCAAAATCAGACTAATTATCATTTGAACGCACTCTTCACTCTACTGAAGTTTTGAAACTTTTGTAATTATTATCAAATTTTGGGAAAATCATGTCTCTCTCTACTGGCCTATAAATGAAAACACCATCAAGCCCACATCACCTATAGGTTCGCCGGAAAAAGTAACTTTTAACCGGCGGTACCTAGTGACAGAGTGGAGTGTTTCTTTCTGTCACTAGGTACCGCCGGATAAAAGTTACAGTTTCCGGCGTACCTATAGGTGATGTGGGCTTGATGGTGTTTTCATTTATGTTGGGTCCACAGATCACCTACCCTATAGATGAGTCACGACAATGCTTTCTGCCAGGACGATATTTATTTTCCCCTAGGGCTTGGCATCGGAACTGAATACAATAAGCGGGACATTTAAACGCAACAGCTAACCAGGATATGTACATTTTTTATCGTTTTCTTTCCAAATTATTGGTTTTGTTCCAAATATCTTTGAAATGTGGACAATATTTGACGATTATTCCTGTCAAATATCATGTACAGTTAAAGAAAGTGTGAACAAAACCAATTATTTGAAAAAAACCGGTAAATATAAAGTTACACCACACATGTACTCTGAATATGGGGAAAATACTTTCCTTACGTGTTTTTGCCTCCTGAACACGAGCGATTTCCTAATCGAGTTCTGCCTTCAGCTCCAACATTTACCAGTCTCCACCGTCGTTTGGCAGAAACAGGTAGCTTTAAGAGGACAGCTGGTATTATTGGAAGACCACGAGCAGTCCGAACCCCAGAATTGGAAGAAGCTGTTTTGAACGCTCTCGAGGAGAATCCAGAAACAAGTACAAGAATAATTGCTGAAGCTCTCAATTCTACTCAGTCCACAGTTTGGAGAATTATCCACGATCAACAATTTTATCCATACCATATTCAAAGGGTACACCACCAGACTTTCCCCAACGCATTACTATGTGTCAGTGGTTTTTGAGAAAATTGGCTGGAAATCCTCAATTTTTAAGATATGTTCTCTTCGCAGACGAGGCAAACTTCCCCCGAAATGCTATCACAAACTTTCATAACAATCATGTTTGGGCTCTGGAAAATCCGCACGCAGTTAGTGAAAGACATTATCAGTATCAAATTCCTGTAAATGTATGGGCGGCAATAATTGATAACTACTTGATAGGTCCTTTCTTTCTTCCGTTCCGACTGAATGGCGCAACTTACAGAGACTTTTTAGAGAATGAATTGCCGGAACTACTTTCGAATGTACCATTAGAAATTCGTATCCGCATGTGGTTTATGCATGGTGGGGCTCCGGCACATTTTAGGGTTATAGCAAGGGAATTCCTTAACACTGTCTATCCAAATCGATGGATTGGTAGGGGTGTAGAAGAACCTAACCAGGCGTAGGCACCAAGGTCCCCAGATTTAAACCCGCTAGATTTTTATTTTTGGGGACAGTTGTAGTCACTAGTTTATAAAACTCTAGTAGCGAACGAAGAAGATCTAAGAAACCGAATAGTTGACTCCTGTGAAACAATAAGAAACACACCAATAATTTTTGAGCGGGTACGAGATTCAATGACTAGAAGACTGAATGCCTGTATCTTCGCTGAAGGTGGATACTCTGAACAATTTATTTGAATACAATTTAGTTTCCTTTATTTTATTTTATTCTACATATTCAAAATTTCTTGAAATGAAATGTTGATATTTCTTGCAAATTTTATTAAAACAAATACAGATTTTGCACCCTTGATACAAAAATAACTATTTCAAACGCGTAAAAATAAATGGAATAGGTGGCGCCCCCTACATAAAACCAAAACTACCCACTTAAACGTCGAATTCATTTCCTAAGCATTCTTGTGAAAAATGCAAAATAATGGTAATAACTTCAACACGCATCGATTATCAAATAATCGACTTGAAATTTTCAAGTCCAAATATCTAGTAAACGGTTGCTTATAGCGACTTGTAGGTTGGGGTAGATTTTTTACGTAGATATGATAGAGGAAAGTTATGAATCTTCAAAAAAGATAAAGACGTATAGACGAGTAAGAGCAATAATAACATCAGGTTCGAAATCGACACCTCAAAAAACCTCTCAATACCAATTTTCCTTCAGTTAAGGTCAGTATTTCGAAAGTTATAAACAAAATAAAAAAAAAAAAAAACTTCAACACCCTGTATCTTGGAAACGAAGCTTTTCCGACATATATTTATTTGGATAATTCATATTAGAATATTGTGAGCAATCACCTCCTGAAGTTTGTCAAAGTACTTTTGAATCACCCTGAATAAAAATTAACAATCACAAATTTTCAGAAAAATCTGTTGAGGTTAAGAATCTGTACGGGGTTATAAATCTGTACGAGACTAGGAGACATTATTTTACACTTCAAAAATGTAGTATAATAAAAAAAAACTTAATTATTCAAACTTTTGTTTTTTCTGTGCTCAATTGCGTACATCATATTTATAATTTCAATGAATATTAAGGTCACATGATTTCCAATCTATATCCTAATTCCAAATTGATTTGTGGTCCAGATCAGTTACTGTTTGTCTTTCGCAACGCATAATCTCCATGATATAGATGTGTATGGATGCAATAAAAAGATTAGGATTACATTTTCAGGAAAATAACGTCATTAATTATCTAGGATCAGGGCCACTCGGACATTTTATGATTTCAATCCATTTATACGACTTCAAAAGCTTCAAAACGGCAGTTTTGAGTGATTTAGGACGGAATATCAGATGTTCAAAGGAAAAATATGCTATCGAATAAATCAAATGTTTCTGATAGTGAATTGAGCTATCAACGTTAATCTTTCACATACATACTGACGTCACATTGAAAACAAACAAAACATTTAATCAAAACAGCTTTTTCACTATACGATCCAACATATTTCAGGAGGTAGTGTTGTAAAATTTTAGAGAATATTTCTAATCACATTTTAAACACTCAGAATTCATGTTATATTCGAATTTTCGAACGTGGAAAGTTACAACAATTCTTCTCTTTCCTAAATCGAAGGAATCGTTTTACAGATTAATTAATTCATAATGTGTACTTACTGATCTTGAACTCACCCAACTATACCGCGCATCGCTACTTTTATGTATTTCTTAGGTAGACTTTTTATATAGGTCGTTTGTTTCCACACCGGCAATTGTTGGAAATATCAGTCTTAATCGAATGTTCCTTGTAAACACTTCGTTCATAAAATAAATAAGTAACTGGGGAATTCATTGTTTTCTTGTTCAAACTAACCTCAAAACCCCCAGAAAAAGCAATAATTTATGTTCGAAACAGTTTTTTATCAAATTAAATTCTCATCTGAAAAACTTTTTAACAAAAATTTAACCGACGAAATACGGAACTGAAAACTAAAAAATAAAATAAACCTTAGTCTCAATAACTAAGCTCCTAAACTAATGTAAGTAACTAATTTTGAGTCGGCGACAAACAAACAAGCAAATGAATTAGATAACAATGCTTGAAAGTTGGAAAAATTATTCCCATTTTCAAAAAGGCATGTTCTACCGACATGAATAACTATCGTCCAATTACTGTAACTTCCAGTCTTTCAAAAGTATTTGAGTACGAATTTCTCAACCGTCTCTTGAAATTTTTGTATAAATGCAATATCTTTACCGAAAACCAACATGGCTTCTTATCCGGCCGTTCTACTAATTCAGCAATTATTGCTTTTTTTGAAAACGTCACAGAGTTTATGGAGGCAGGCGAGTGCCCTGTTGGGATTTTCTGTGATCTCAGCAAGGCATTTGACTCGGTCAATCATAATCAGTTAACATCGAAATTGTATAATTATGGAGTACGAGGTGTAACATTAGAATGGATTTCATCGTTTCTAAATCATCGTTCTCAGTACGTATGTGTTCCTGATATCCAATCTGAGAGTGTTGGCTTCGTCAATTCGGAGAGTAAACCCATTAATACTGGTGTCCCCCAAGGATCTATCATCGGACCTATTTTATTTATACTTTACTCCAATAATCTAGATAAATTCTTGAAAGGTGTTCATGTAACAATGTATGCAGACGACACGTCTTTGATTATCTCGCACAAAAATGATTTACGTATCCTTGAAGATACAGAAAATGTTCTAGAAATGATGCAAGACTGGTGCAGTACCAATCGCCTGAATATGAACGCCCAGAAAACCCAAATTTTAAGATTTCATAACTATCAAAGAAAGTGTGATCCTCTAAGAATTAAGATAAGTGATGATGTATTCATTGATAGTTCGGAAGAATCCAATTTTCTGGGACTCCTTATTGACGAAAACTTAAGTTGGAAGGGTCATTGTACAAACCTAATGAAAAGACTGAACTCTATATGTTTCATGTTCAGGAATCTCAAACATATACTTGAAATTCCCCAACTAGTGGCCCTATACAATGCACAGGTTGTGTCACGAATTAGGTATGGAATATGTTTGTGGGGCAACTCCACCTTGGCAAAAAATGTCTTTTCGACACAAAAAAGAATTATTAGAATAATAGAGGGAGTTCCAAGTACTCATTCTTGCAGGGACCTCTTCAAACATTTGAATACCTTGACCCTCATGTCAGTCTATATTTATGAACTGTCCGTATTTATTTTTAAAAATAGACAAAAGTTTGTTCTAACGGGCGACTTCACTCCGTGAACACACGCCAAAAGAAAAAATACCATATTCCTTTACAAAATACAAGGGCTCAAGTAATTCACCCACAATAATGGGTTTGTATGTTTTCAACCATTTACCTGAAAGTTTAAGAGGAGTTAAATATATTAAAAAATTCAGTAGCTCCTTGAGAAAATTCTTGACTGAAAAATGCTTCTATTCGCTGGATGAATATTTCAATAGTTAGCTAGATCTTATCAAAATGTGTACATTGAGCATAGGTGTTTATGTGTGTGTGTGTGTGTGTGTGTTAATTACCGCTGACAATACTCTACTTTTAACTGTATATTATATATTCACTATTTATATACATTGTATACTGACTATTCCTATACATTTTATATTGTTTTTTAATAATTAATATTCGTTGATTGTTCGTTTGCGCCGTAAAATTAGTTACTTACATTAGTTTAGGAGCTTAGTTATTGAGACTAAGAAGGTTTATTTTATTTTTTACTTTTCAGTTCCGTATTTCGTCGGTTTAATTTTTTTGTTAAAAAGTTTTTATTTTTCAATTTTTTGTGGCTGAAATCTACTAATTACTAACTACTTGTTTTTTGATTACTTCCAAAATACTTACTTACCCACCTTACTTCAACTATTACCAGTTAAATAATATGATTATCTACTTTTACTATTTGTTGTAATATAAATTATTTTTTTTGGTTTTTTTTTTTCCCCTTATTAGTATTATATAAAATATACAATAGATCTGGTTAGTTTATTTCATCACTTTGTATATCATTCCATCCTCTCATAGAATATAATGATTGTGACAAATGTAGGAGGACAAAAATAATGACAATAGCGATCAGTCATTGTCGGATGAAGGAGAACAAAAATAATGACTTTAGCGATCTGTCATTGTCAAACATATGTGTGCCAATGTTCACAAGTGAAAAATCAATTATTCCCTATTTTTCTACCCGTAAGGGTGGATAATTTCATTCGAAATCCAAATATGATCAACTATGAGGTATACCCTATCTAATGAAAAAAGATTCATCCAAATCCACCCAGTACAAAATTCACCCAGTACAAAGTTATGCCTGATAGAATCGGTTAACGGACCAGAATTCAGAGGGTGAGTGATCAATATAATTCATTTTGCTACCCTTAGGGGTGGATTCCATCTTTCAAATTCAAATGGAACCAACTTTGAAGTACACCCTATCCACTGAAAAAAGAATTATCGGAATCGGACATATCAGTAAAAAGTTATGCGTGTTCATACATAAAAAAAAATTATGGAAAAAAAATATGCGGGTCGACTAGAGAACCTCCTCATTTTTGGTTTCGTCGGTTTAAAAACACAGCCAATCTGAACATTTTTAGAAAATCCGTGAAAAACTTGCTGTTAAATAAACCTTATTATACTTTACAGGGATATTATTCTGACACATTCTAACACTTTTACGATATCCTATTTATTTGTTATCGGTTAGTATATTCAAATTCTGTTTGTTTGTCAGTACGGGTAATTATATTGTATTTGCTGTCTATATTATTTATACATGTATTTTACATATTAACTAGTATGAAATTGACATACATTATCTTAGTACAATATTTTAATGATTGACTAGTATGTATTAGACATACCTACCTTGAAACTTCTCAAACATAGGATTCCTTCTTTCAAATTCAAATGGGACCAACTTCGAAGTACACCCTATCCACTGAAAAAAGAATTATCGCAATCGGACGTCTCAGTAAAAAGTTATGCGTGATCATACATTAAAAAAAAATATACGCGTCGAGTAGAGAACCTCCTCCTTTTTGGTTTCGTCGGTTAATAAAATACTGAAATGTCATCTGCATCCTTACATTTTCTGTTTATTTTATTATATGTGGGTTTCTTACCTAACTATTTTTTAACGGTCGATTTTAAATTTTTTGTTCCGTAAAAAGTTTTATATTGAAAAAATTCTCTACAAAAAAAAAACCACTTTCAGTTGATATGAAATTTATTTTTCATCGAATCCTGTCCTGTGCATCGTCGTGCCAGTTAGCAGTCAATCTGCTGGACGTTGCCCGTCAAATTTCACCTCTCCTCACTGTGCTTTTTCTCTCTGCCCCCAACGCAAATTACGCTGCCTTTAAACAATTCCCTGTAGAACCCGAGATAAATTGAATTTGTAAACGTTTCGCTAAAACAAGTATTTTTGCGAATGCGATCGGAGGGCCAGAGGTGATAAATGATTATAGGAGGGACCGCTACCCCGGTGAAGTTGTTTCCATTCATATACAATGAGCATGAAGAAACAGCCATGTGTGATTCGGATTTTGCCTTTGTAGATAGATGGATAGATGTTTATTTGCCGTTTCGGTACATTTGGTATATATGGTATATGTCAATAATACATTTACAATAAATTTATACATAAATAAAACACGCTACATACACATAAATTACATACAGGAAGAATTAAAAAATTAAATAATATATACATATTTAAACTGAACATTTAAAATATCTGGTTATCTTATTTGTCTAATTTAGGGCGTCGTCTAGGTATTCTTTCACACTGTAATAGCATTTTTGCTGTAGCAGTTCTTTCATCTTAGCTTTGAACGTCACATCAGACGCCATTTGTTTCAGTGAAATTGGTAATTTATTGTGAAGGATTATTGCATTATACCGGGTGTCCCAGTATACCTGTTCCAATGGATTATCTCAGCTATTTTGAAAGATAAAGATATGAAAATTTCATGATCTACAATTCGTTCAAGGAACCTTCAAATGAGAAAAACACAAATTGAAAGTCACTTCCGGTTTGACCGGAAGTGACTCTGACTTTTTTATTTCAAATAGCACCCTGTATATTTTTTGCAATTTTTTATTTCTACTCAAAATTATCTTTCCAACGATGTATCACACTTTGTATTTTACATTTGATTTGATGGAGAAAACGTCAATTGAAATTTCAAATCGAAAGAATTGCAGAGGCTATGATATTTTGTATAATCTTCGTCCGTAGCATTTTTTCTTTTGAAGACAGTACGCTTTCTATGAAATGTCCACTTGTTGCCATAGCGCTTGGCATTCGTGTATCAGGGTATTTCTCTCTGTATGCACGTAGGGCAGCCCGGCGATTATTTTCGCATTTTCCATAAATCAGTATCATATCCAATTTCTCTTGATTAGTGAAGTTATCATCATTTTCACGGTTATTCATTCTTGAATGTTGGTTTCTCTGACACGCACACAACTATTGAGAATGATTAACTGTCAAAGTTATAAACAAATGTTTCCATGGCACACTAAGTTTCAATTTAAGAATTATTAATTCTTCCAGTTCTACTACAATTCTAATAATTTAAAATTTGACGTTCTCTTCATCATCTCGAATGCAAAATTGTTCATGAATTATTTTAAAAAAATACACAAAATATCATACCAATTTTTAATTTGAAATTTCAATTGCGTTTTCTCCATAAATCAAATATAAAATACAGAGTGAATAAAAATTCAAAAAATACAGGGTGCTATTTGAAATGAAAAGGTCAGAGTCACTTCCGGTCAAACCGGAAGTGACTTTCAATTTTTGTTTTTCTCAGTTGAAGGTTCCTTGAATCTTTCGAAATGGCTGAGATAATCTATTGGAACAGGTATACTGGGACACCCGGTATAGTGGGGAATTTTCATATCCGGATGTCTTATGATGCGGAATTCGTAGTAAATTTCCACTTCTTGTATTGTAATTGTGAACAGTTGCATTTGTTTCTAAATTACTCCTATCAAAATCAATAAATTTCAAAATATACACTGATGGCGCCGTTAACAAAGTTTCCCGTATAAATACTGGTTTACAACTCTCCAGGTGATTCATATTGAAAATAAGCCTCAATATGCTACAAGCACCCTACAGAATTATAATAATATAATAATAATATACATTTATTGACAGAAAATAATATCTAGATACATTTGGGGAAAGAAAAAAAATCAAACCTATTGACAAGGTTACAAGATTGGCATAAACCATTCTTACTCTTGCACCTCAAAAATAATAATAATAAAAAAAATAAAGAAAAAATACGAAGAAAGAGAAAAAAATTCGCTAGTACAACCTCATATTATGACATTCAGAGAGATATGGGAATACGCCATAGCAAAATATATTTTCAAGAGACCTTATGTGTCTAAGCATGTTTTCATTTGTTATATGGCAAAGCTTTGTTTAATTAATTGCAGATTCCAGTCCAGACTTTTATCTTATTGATTTCCTTGAAATGTAACTTCATTTACCGTTTTTATATCATTCAGTAATTCAATATTATTTGGTATATTATTTTTTCTGTTAAAAAAATGATCTGCTACAGTCTTGGATGAATTCAATATCAGTTTGTTCCGTTGACACCAAGAACTGAAACTATCAATAGTGCGATTGACATTTAGACCAGGGCTGAAGCCTTTAAAAATGGTAAAAAGTGAAAAAACTAATAGTAGGATGAAACCCATTGGAAAAGGAAGAGAATATGATGAAAATGAAAGAAAAACTAATTTACGGTCGATCTGAGGTCGGGAAGTGGAAGGGGGTGAGTTTTTAAGGGTAAAAAACGGTTAATCTCGATTTCCGGCAAAACTATGGAAAAAAATTGAATACAAAAGTTGTAGGTAATAAAAAGATCTACAACTTTTGTTTCTTCACTTTTTTCACATAACCTCAAACTTTATGTGAAAAATTGAAATAACCAAGTTTTTGGTTTTTTATTTTTATCTTTCACAAAAAAAAACACGAAATTTGGTGAAAACTTACCTTTTTATGTCTCAAGCACACTGTAATTTATTTCATTTGAAATATTTATTTTTTCGCCTTATTTTGACTCAATATCGAAAAACCACCCTAATTTTCAATCGAAAATTCTCGCGTCAAAATATCAGCTTTTTTTAAAAAGTCGGTGGGCTTCTTATTCGTTGAAATCTCTACTTCCTGATGGGGAAAAAAAATACAATACTATGGTAAATGTTCTCAGAAAATGCAAAGAAACGAAAAAAACTCGAATCCGAAAATCTACAATATTTTGAGAAAGTTGTAGATTCTTCTTTAAATTAAATGCGTAGATGCCTATTCATTGCCATTCTGAGATAACTTATATACCTGAGTGACCTACGGAAAATTTTAGCCCATCAATAGGTATTTCATAGAGAAGTGGGGAAGAGGCTAGGAGGGTCTGGGTCTTACTACCTGTTATTTCTTTGTATATTTTTCTCTCCACCATCACAAAGTAGAGATTTCAACGAATATACATATATATATATATATATATATATATATATATATATATATATATATATATATATTTATTTATTTTCCCTCACTTTTCACATTCATAACCGAAGAAAGTTCACCACAATGGTTTTCGGCTTTTAATAAATTTACCAGTAATGTTTTGTGTTACAAATATTATTCCATAAATCTAATTGTTGCTCCCTGTTTTTACATGTTTTAATGCTGTCTTTTACATCTTTTTGTATTTCACCGAAAAACGACCATTCTCACTAACATTCTCCCTGATGATGACAATATTCATTATCGAAATATTGGAAATATAATGTTATAAGAGTACATTTGCGTTTGCAGCTGTCCCAAAGAATTTCTCAGACTATATATATATATATATATATATATATATATATATATATATATATCTCCATATCTCTATTTAGGAAACAGATAGGAATCTATATTTCTATAATATTACCTTATTGCTCGAGCTCGACAAAATAAAAAAAAATCGGTCACACAGGGTGGGCGGATCCCAATTGTGTTTTTTTAAATGACAACCTATATTTTTTATCGCTTCTTCGGTTTCTACATAGAAAATAAAAGATACTTTATGTATATCTTCACTTCGAAAATATTGACGGTTTTCGAGATTTCTAGCATGACATGACAGTTTTTTTTTCAATATTCGTCACTCAGAATTATAAAGTTGTGCCAAGTCGAATTGAAATTTGTTTTTGGTCAAATATTCTACATTGGTAACTCTCTCAAATGATATATCTGAAATCGACCTGTGATATACAGGGTATAAAAAACAGCTTGCCACATATTGTAAATACAAATTTGCAGAATCTTCCTTATTTTAAATGGAACACCCTGTATATTATCGATCCATAAGAAGCGCCAACAAAGGCTCTACAAAGTCATCAAGTATTCCCTATGGTTAAGTTTTTCTTAAAACAGCTCTTTTTTTCGAAAAATGGCAAGTATTCATATTTCTTCGCTATAATCTGAATGAACGACTTTTTTCAAAGCGAAATCCATTTGACGACTGATAAGAATATACGAAAGATATCTTGTTTCAATTATGTACATTACAAGGTATCCAAACCAATATTTTTTTATGAAATAAATGTATGTATCACACTTTTCTAAATGGAAAATTATTCTTTCCATTGGATGCAGAATTTCACACATAAATCGTGCAATATCAAACCAAACACGATTAAATGAAAAAATATTATGAATATTACTAATATTTTTTTTTCATTCTGACTTTAATTCATGAACATACACCATGATATTCATGAATTAAAGTCAGAGCTTAAGTTCTAGATATTTAAATTGTCAACTGGCAAATTACAAAAGGGAAAGTTTAATGAAGATTGTTAATGAAACTTTTATAAAATATGTTCAACATGTCTTCCATTTTCTTGAATGCAGAGCTGGAGTCTATGTTTGAAATACTGTTCTACTCTGCGCAAGACAGCTGGTGTAATGCTGCAAAAAGCATTCGTTATTCTAAGTCGCATATTTCCGGACGAAGTTGGTGGCTCGACGAAAACCATATTTTTTATGTATCCCCATAAGAAAAAATCCAGTTTTCTTAAATCTGGTGATCAAGCAGGCCACCTGACAGGCCCATTCCGTCCTATCCATTTATTAGGAAATACTTCATTTAATGTAATGTAATGTCGATTCATCCGACCATAAAATTTTATTGAAAAAATATTCGTTTCGACGAATTTTTCCCATAGCCCCATTGCAAAATCTCACTCTTGTCTCAAAATCGGCATACAGTAGTTCTTGATGTAATTGAACGTGGTATGAATGAAGCGATGTTTCTTCAAAATTCGTTGCACTGATCTCTCACTTATATCTACTATTTCACCAATTTGTCGTTGACTCCTACAATGATCTTCTTCAACAGCAAGAAGAACTTGCAATTCATTATCTTCATTAGTAGCTGGCTTGATGCGCTCATGTTTAGAATAATTGATACTTCCAGTTTCAACAAATCGTGTCAGGACCTTTCGGAAAGATCTTTCATCTGGATGCCTTCTATCTGGATACCGTTGAGAATAAATTCTACTTGCCAATAAAAAATTCCTGTCTGATTCACCCAATATGAAAATCATATCAATCAAATCACTTTTTGAAGACAACATTCTGATGAAATTATATCGAAAGTTCAACTTCACGATTCACTAAAGATTTCAATACTTATTTGCAAGCAAATATTTTGATCTGTCGTTTGCCAGACTACTTGATTTCCAATAAATATTTTATTCGCTGAAAGGTTGTTTTAGACCAAAAGAATATGGCACAAATTTCGAGATTATTGGAATTATTGTAAATATTCAAGAACGTACATTTTGTGGTGTAAATCACATCTTGTTCATCTAGCAACAGGTAATAAATGTTACAAACATAACATAATCTCAATCACAGCCGTCATAGATTTCACAGTAAACAAATCATTGATATTATGGTGATAAAATAGAAATAATTGTCATTTTTCGAAAACAATTTTTTTTAGAAAAACTATAGGACACCTCATAATGTACATAATTGAAACAAGATATCTTTTGTATATTCTATCAGTCGTCAAATGGATTTTGCTTTGAAAAAAGTCGTTCATTGAGATTATAGCGAAGAAATATGAATACTTGCCATTTTTCTAAAAAAATAGCTGTTTTAAGAAAAACTAGTAAACTTAACCATAGGGAATACTTGATGACACTTGTAGAGCCTTGTTGGCGCTTCTTATGGATCGATAATATACAGGGTGTTCCATTTAAAATAAGGAAGATTCTGCAAATATGTATTTACAATATGTGGCAAGCTGTTTTTCATACCCTGTATATCACAGGTCAATTTCAGATATATCCTTTGAGAGAGTTACCAATGTAGAATATTTGACCAAAAAAAAATTTCAATTGACTTGGCACAACTTTATAATTTCAAATATTCTGAGTGACGAATATTGGATAAACTAGATGATAGAAATCTCGAAAACCGTCAATATTTTCGAAGTGAAGAAAATTTTTTTTAAAAAAAAAAAAATAGGTTGTCATTTAAAAGAACACAGTTGGGATCAAACCAGAAAAAATTGAACACCCTATGTGACCGACAATTTTTTTATTTTGTCGAGCTCGAGCAATAAAGTAATAATATAGAAATATAGATTCCTATCTGTTTCCTAAATAGAGATATGGAACACCGCGCCACTGTTGCAGGACCCTGTATATTCAAAAACTCTAAAGTTTAGTCAAGGATCCACAATGTATATAACTTCTCAGAAATTGTCATTATAAGTTGTGAAGGAATGAGGAATTCAACTGAATTGTAATAGGCTCCCTAAAGAAGTAGTTTTTTGACCTCTTTACGAGATTTTCCATTATTATCCATTTTCCTGATGGGAAGAGGAAGACGCTTGAACAGTTTCTCTCCATTATTTAGTATGGAGGATTTGATTGGTGAAGTTGTTGGAATAGGAAGACTGACGTTATATATCAGTCGAGTTTCATACTTCGACTGATCATGCATAATGTTCTCCTTGTAGTTTTTATGAATCAAACAAACTGTTTCTTAGGGGTAAAATTCGTAGTGATAAAAAGATTGGTCTGCAGAAATCTCTTATTCCCGCTCAAATTTGCACCCCAGAAACATATTCCATAGCGCAAGTGAGACTCGTAACCAATTTTGAGTCGAATCAGAACATAAACACAAATCTCGTCCGCCATATTTTAGCCGCCATTTTGTTTTTTCTCTAACAAAAAATCTATAATGTATTGTCACGGAAAATATGAATACCCGCCAAATTTCACGTTAATCGGGAAACTGGAAGTGGGTCAAATTCAACTTGCAAGATTTGATTTAAAAAAATTAAATGCTGTTTTTGTCTCCATTTTTTAACCGACGAAACCAAAAAGGAGGAGGTTCTATATTCGATGCGTATATTTTTTTTATATGTATGATCACGCACAACTTTTCACAGAGCGGTTCGAATCCGATGATTCTTTTTTCATTGGATATGGTGTACTTCGAAGTTGGTCCCATTTCAATTTGAACAACAAAATCCATCCCTAAGGGTAGCAAAATGAAGGATCGTTCATCCTCTGAATTTTGGTCCGTTAACCGATTCTTTTATTAGAAAGGGTATACCTCACAGTTGATCATATTCCAATTTGGAATGAAATGATCCACCCCTATGGGTAGCAAAATAGGGAATGATTGATTTTTCACTTGTGAACTTAGGCACACATATGTAGTTGACATTGACAGACCCTCCTACATCCGTCAAAATGATTACATTCTATGAAAGGATCGAATTATATACAAAGTGATGGAATCAGCTAACCAGCACTTTCAAAATTAATTTATATTATATAACAATAAATAGTTAAAATAGAAAATCATATCATTTAATAGTTGATAGTTGAAGTAAGCTAGGTAAGTAAGTATTTTGGAAGTAATCAAAAATTAAGTAGGTAGTAATTAGTAGATTTCAGCAACAAAAAATTGAAAAATGAAAACTTTTCAACAAAAAATTAAACCGACGAAAAAATCAACTGAAAAGCAAAAAATAAAATAAACCTTCTTAGCCTAATGGAAATTGAGCTCCTAAACTAAGGTGAGTAACTGATTTTGAGTCGGCGCCAAACAAACTAGCAATTGAATTGGGTTTGGGTAAGGCGTAAAATGATGGCAGCGAGATGCACGGCTGCATTTTGATTACTTCTTTCAAAGTAATATAATGATATTCGATAATTGTTTGTTTGGCGCCGACTCAAAATCAGTTACTCACATTAGTTTAGGAGCTCAATTATCATTTAGACTAAGAAGGTTTATTTTATTTTTTGCTTTTCATTTGATTTTTTCGTCGGTTTAATTTTTTATTAAAAAGTTTTTATTCGTTAGCTTGGTTGATGGCAATTTCAGAATCAATGAACAAATTCTGAAATATACCTTTTCTGACTGATACCAAAGTAGGATGAGAAGAGTTGATTCGTTTCATCTCGTCTTTATGTACGTAATTTGATTTTATATATTTCAACTTTAGACTATTTTTTGGATATCCACGTGTATACACTTACTCTCTATGTATACGAAGGATCAATGCTCAGAAGGATTTTTGAGTTTACATATTGTTGGTAATTGTTAATTCTAAAAAAGAAAAATTATAAATACAGTATTGGTTGGCACTGTTTCGGAGAATGGGCAAATAGTAATGGCAAAAGCAAAAGAGAAACAACGATTAATTCCAGTTCCAGCAAGCAATGTCGTTTCACCGTTTTCCACGAAATGGATTGAAATCCATGAATTTCAAGCGTCGTCCGCGTCGTCCGAAGTGATGAAAATAACACAAATCGACATGATGAGCACAGACTCTAATTCGTCAGGATTTTCCAAATCATATCATCGGAGGCTCGCTTTGTGTGCCCGAACACTGGCCAGTGGCCGAAACTCTCTGGGGAAATTCAATCAGCGAGTTGGCGAACGGTCAATCTGCGATACAGAGTCGGACTCGCCAGGATTACTAATTGCCCGTTCGATCCAGAATAATTGGCGGTATCCGTGAACGATGCTGGTGCAATCCACTTTGATGAAAGGGCTCGCTGCAGTAAGGGTGGAAAATTAAATACATTGAACTAGCTGTTTTTTCCCCGTAGTTTTTGTATTTGATGCAACAGTTGTGGAAAAATTACTTTTTGTGCATTCCGTTCTATATCGAATTGATTTTGATTGCAGTTAAAATATAAAAAAACAATGAATAAATGATAAAAAACATAACTTTTTCTCAGCTAATTATTAATTTTTCCAAAAAATATTTTTGATCATAATTATTATTCAAAAAAAAAACTTTTTAGATAAAAGTCTACCAATTTGATTTTTGTAGTGATATCAGAGTTTTGCCTGTTTATTTTCCAAGACATATAAAATGTATAGGAATAGTCAATATACATTTCGAGCACTGATGCAGAGTATAGTCAGTGGAAATAAAAATATACAGGTCAATGATAGGATCTAACTAACTATTAAAAAATTCTTCCAGCGAATAGGAACATTTTTCAATCAGGAATTGTTTCAGGGAGCTACTGATTTTTTTAAAATATTTGATTTCTTTTAAACTTTCAGGTAAATGATTGAATACATACATACCCATAATTGTAGGTGAATTACCACATACCTTGTATTTTGTAACAGGGATGTGGTATTTATTTCTTTGGCGTGTATTTACGGAGTGGAAGTCTCCAGTTGAAACAAATTTTTGTCTATTCCTGAAAATAAAGATGGACAATTCATAAATATAAACAGACATGAGGGCCATAGTGCTCAAATGTTTGGAAGCCATAGTGCTCAAATGTTTGGAAAGGCCCCTGCAGGAGTGTGTCCTTGGAACTCCAGCTATTATTATTATTATTATTTTTTGTATCGATAAAACATTATTTGGCTAAATGGAGTGATCCCACAAGCATATTCCATACCTAATTTGTGATTTCATCTGTGCGTGGTATAGGGCCACTAGCTGAGGTATTTCAAGTATATGTTTGAGATTCCTGAACATGAAACATATAGAATTCAATCTTTTCATTAAATTTTACAATGACTTTTTCAACTTAAATTTTCATCGATAATAAGTCCAAGAAAATTAGTTTAATCTGAACTAGCAATGGATACATCGACACTCATCTTAGTTCTGAGAGGATAACACTTTCTTTGATAGTTATGGAATCTTAAAATTTTGAGTTTTCTGAGCGTTCAAATCCAGACTATTGGTACCGCACTAGTTCTGCATAATTTCTGAAGCTTTTTCTGTATCTCTATTCATATGAAATTCATTTTTGTGTGATATTATTATCATAAATTTTTACATGAACACCTTTGAAGAATTCAGCCAGATCATTGGACTAGAGTATAAATAAAATAGGTCCTAGGATGGATCCTTGGGGGACACCAATATTAATTGGTGTACTCTTCGAATTGACGAAGCCAACACTCTCAGATTGGATATTTGGAACACATACGTACTGATGACGGTGTTTTAAAAAGGAGGAAATCCATTCTAATGTTACTCCTCGTATTCCATAGTTCCATAGTCGAATGCCTTGCTGAGATCACAAAAAATTTCATCAGGGCACTCGCCTAGCCTCCAGAAATTCTATGACTTTTTCAAAAAAAGCAATAATGGTATAATTAGCGGAACGACTGGCTAAAAAACCATGTTGGTTTTCCGAAAAGATATTGCAAAATGTCAATAGACGGTTGAGAAATGCGTACTCGAATACTTATGAGAGACTTGATGTTACAGTAATTGAACGACAGTTGTCCATGCCTTTTTGAAGATGGGAATAATGTTTCCAACTTTCAGACATTGTGGAAACTCACCATTCAGAAGGGACAGATTTACCAGGTAAGCGGGAGGTTCAATAATATTTTCTAATCAAGCCTTGATTATAAAAAGCGGGATTTCGTCCTGTCCTGGGGAGTGTTTATATTTTTCAGCATAGATTTCAATATTGAGTCCTGTTCGTTCCATTGTTCGTGAATATTGACTCGTTGGAAAACAATTTCGAAGGAACAAAGTGGGGTCAGCTGTATTGTTCTGAAGTAACAATAAACTATCTTCGTTTTCCATCATTTTCATACAAATGCTGGTGCACTTGATATTTAAAACGATCTGTACCTATGCATTTTCAAAATCTTCCTTGCTAACTAGTTTGTAACTCATGACTAATTTCTCTAGTATGAGCGGTAGGATTCACTTCTACAAATGCTGAAACATTGATTTCAGTCACCTCATCAATGGTAAAAGTTTCATGGATGGGAGTTTCCTATCCGAATTGTTTCTCCACAACAGGAAAATATTGAAAACATAGATGATGTCTGTTGGGATTCCTTTCAGCATTTGAAGATTGATTTATTCGCAAAATGATTCTTTTTTTTCTTTTTGAATTGAAGTTATGAATCTGGTTTCATTCATTTTTAACCGACGAAACCAAAAAGGAGGAGGTTCTCTATTCGACCCGTATATTTTATGTTTTTCCATCATATTTTTTTATGTATGATCACGCATAACTTTTTACTGAGGCGTCTGATTCCGATAATTCTTTTTTCCGTGGATAGGGTGTACTTCGATTTTGGTCCCATTTGAATTTAAAAGATGAAATTCACCCCTAAGGGTAGCGAAATGAAGGATATCGATCACTCACCCTCTGAATTCTGGTTCGTTAACCGATTCTATCAGGCATAACTTTGTACTGGGTTCTTCGATTTGGATGATTCTTTTTTTAATAGATAGGTTATACCTTATATTTGGATTTCGGAAGGAATTAGCCACCCTTACGGGTAGAAAAATAGGGGATAATTGATTTTTCACTAGTGAACATTAGCACACACATACGTAATTCTTGTTCCGTCAAAATCAGTATATTTTATGAGAGGATAGAATGATATACGAAGTAATGAAATAAACTAACCAGAACAACGAAAATGATTTATATTACAACAAATAGTAAAAGTAGATAATCATATTATTTAACTGGTAATAGTTGAAGTAAGGTGGGTAAGTAAGTATTTTGGAAGTAATCAAAAAACAAGTAGGTAGTAATTGGTAGATTTAAGCCACAAAAAATTGAAAAATAAAAACTTCTTAACAAAAAATTAAACCGACGAAATACGGAACTAAAAAGTAAAAAATAAAAACTTTTACCAAAAATTAAACCGACGAAAAAATCAACTGAAAAGCAAAATAAAATAAACCTTCTTAGTCTAAATGATAATTGAGCTCCTAAACTAATGTAAGTAACTGATTTTGAGTCGGCGCCTAACAAACTAGCAATTGAATTAGGTGAAGCGTAAAATGATGGCAGCGAGATGCACGGCTGCGTTTTGATGGCTTCTTTCATAGATAATGCTCTTCGATAATTGTTTGTTTGGCGCCGACTCAAAATCAGTTACTTACATTAGTTTAGGAGCTCAATTATCATTAGACTAAGAAGGTTTATTTTATTTTTTGCTTTTCAGTTGATTTTTTGGTCGGTTTAATTCATTGTTACAAAGTTTTAATTTTTTGTATCCACAGCATTCTTGATGGGCGATGTACCCCAATTTCCTCAAAATTAGAATCTAGGAAAAGTGTGTCTAAAAGATGTTGTCATTTGAAAAAAAATATTTTTTCACGATTAGTGGTTTTGTGAATATCGAACCGCGCCATAGGTATTCAACTAGGCGGAAAATACTGTCACATAATATTTTTTACTCATCATTCATAAAAGTCAAAGTACCATTTGTTTTGAAGATGGTATTCGGTCTTTTTTTTTCAATTAAAGAAACAAGTATTTCAAGGGTTTTCGAAAATTTAACCCTTAGGGGGTTAAAATGAGGGCTTAGAGTTGAGGTCATAAAAATTGGTATTTGAGGTCTTTGTTACGAATAAAGAAATACATGTTTCAGTATTTTCAGAAATTCAACCCCAAAAGTGGTGAAATGGGAGGTGAAAGTTTGTATGAGTGTTACGTTAGTTTTAAGTTGAGGTTTCTTTTAGAAATACAGAAATACTTGTTTCAGTGTTTATAGAAATTCATACCCTAAAGGGGTGAAATGGGGAGTGGAAATGTTTATGGAGGTTCCGTTACTTTGTAAGTTAGAGTCATGACAATTGGTGTTGTGGCTCTATGTCACAAATAAATACATTCTGTTTAACCTTATTTGAAAATTCCGCCCTAAAGAGGTGAAAAGGGGTTAGTGAATTAGTAAAGTGTCACAAAGCATTACTTTCGTTGTCAAATCATTATGCCCCCAAACGAGATAAAAAAAACATGAAACAAGATAACGAGAAACGGGAAACGAGATAACGGGAAAACGGATATAGCCACAGGCATAAGCTAGATGGAACAGTACAAAGAAAAACATAGAAAAAAATACAAATTCTATGCGGGTACCAGCATATACTCAAACTAGCTGGTGCCCGCGACTTCGTCCGCGTAGAATGTGTATTTTTCCTGGTTTTCTTTATGTGATTGATTCCATCTAGCTTCGAATATTGATTTGACAGTTTGTCAGATTTAATGATTCAAAAATGACGGATTCTCATTCACACATTCATCCCCTTTTTCACCACCTTAAGGTACATTCATATGCAAGCTTTCGCTTTCCGCGGGAATTTGAATATTAAGCGCGTCCTGTTCATCTGAAATCTGTCATAAGTGACTTTTTAATTTGATTAATTTTTTCTTCAAATGAAGTTTACTATGAAATAATGAGTAATAGGAAACATAGAAGTTTATGGGTGAGGATAATTAATGAGGAAGAAGCCAGGAGAAGCCAGAAGAGCAAACCTGATGCAGTAGTATTATACATAGTTAAAAAAAATTCTTTAGGATAAATAGAGGTCAATTTGAGTATCTCATGCAATTGATAAGCCCCTTACTAGAAAGATTACATGTGGTACAAGAGCCAATACCACCTTCAACAAGACTAGCTCTCACTTTGAGGTGGGTACAAGACAATAACTTAACTATTTTATTTTCATGATTCTAGGTTATGTTTGTGATTATTGATTAGAACCGTATAAAACACGAAAAACAGATGAGGGTTGTCACGAAACATAAAACTCGACAAAATCAGCGCTTTTCTTCAATAAAAGTTGAAAGTGTTTCGACTTTCGGATTACAGACCTTGAAAAGCGCTTCCTATTTCAACAGCCAATCAGACATCAATACGCGGTAAGCGAAAATGGGGAAAGCTTGCATATGAATCCAACTATAGGAGTTAAATTTCCACTTCCTTAGTGCTCACCTACAGTGTCAAAGAAACCCACATGCAAATTTTCACGGTCCTAGCCCCAGGAGTTTGGGATGTGCGTTGATATGTCAGTCAGTTATTCTTTTATATATTTAGATTGAGATGTCTAAAATTTCTGGTGCCTCCACTTATATCTATGAAAGTTTGGGAGATACTGCCTTCGTGGTACCGAAAGATAACAGGAATTTGGCATCCCCGTCGTTTCTTGTTGGAATCTCATCTTCATCCAATTATAAATCCGTATGGCTGACTGACAGTATATCTTTAGACAATACTGCAATGAGTACGAAAGCAATTTTTCAGATCACATAGACCCCAATATGCAATATCGACAGAATTTGCCAAAAGCATAGACAAATTAAAAATAAAGAGACTGTTTGAAACATTGGCGATCTTGACCACCAAGTTTTTGGTACGGCCAGTCGCGCATGGAGGCGCTGCCCGCAATCAACAGACGAATGATGAAATGATAATTTTCCAATTTCGACGTTTGTCAGAAAATGACAAACCATGTAATAATTTCAGAATAATTCTACTGTTATTGTCATCGAAAAATTAATGATAGAAATTATACTATGGACTTGAATTCGGAATCCAGCATCGAAAATAGAATGTTTTGTTATTCGAGTTGACGCTGAAATTCCTGGAAATAGTCTTTCCCAAGTAAAATATAAGCTGCTGTTCACAAACTGTTCACAAATTGGTACTTATTTCCATCCAAAAGTTTCCATTTCCTATCACCATTTGAGGAAGTTCGAAGTACATGGTCTACTTAATGATTATCATCAAACTGGAGTATTTATACCTACTCGTTCTCCTTTGTGCTAATAAATTAACAAAATTATTGAAGGTATGTTGTAAATGTAATTTGTTTTCATTTTGGTTGATTTCATGACTGAAGAATATTTTTAATTTTGCTGTTTTTCAGAGTTTTATTATTGTTTTGTCTGTAGTTGTACCTTGTCCTAGATAAAATAAAATGTTTTTTATGGTGTTAAACTTATTATTCTTATTTTAAAAGTACTTTTATTTTGTTCTTGATAACATGGAACAAAGATTTATTTTGAAATTTTATTTCAACCACGAACTAACAGTCTACGAATCGATTACTGTATATATTATATTAGTGATCGATTTGCCATCCCTGTATTTCATATGATACAACCATTCATATGAAATACAGGAATGGCAAATCGATCACTTATGAAATATATACCATATCAACCATATAAAAGTAATACATTTAAAAAACCCGCCTGTACTTAGTTCGGCCAGTTGCGAGTTATGTCGCCACTGTCTAAACGTGGTGCCAACTTTTTCTACAGGTTTGACAACTCTCTTTATTTTTAGTTTCTCTATGGCCAAAAGTTTTCCCTACTGCACCGATGCTCCTTCGTTATTGATGTCACTTTTCAACCAATCGTGATGCTAGAATTATTCACCAGAGTACAGTTCATTCTCAAAAAGAAAGCTACAAATAGGCTTGGTTTCGAACATTGCTTGGGGTGGCATCTATCACAGCATTCAAAGCCTCAGATGGTGTTGCAAAAAAAAGTATCGAATCAGTTAAAATACCAGGATTATATACCTACTTCAATATATCATCGAATATCAACTTGTATACAGATGCTCCGATGAAAATGAATATAAAGACGCAATAAAAACAGTTAATGATCAGAAAATTTTATTTACATTATTCAGAATGTATGTATCTACCAATTCACCAAAATAATGTTTCATAACCATGTGTTGAAATATATCACTATCCAAAATATTTAAAGCTCGTACGTTACTCCAAGAATAAAAATGATAACTACGCTGAACCAAATTTGAAACTGCAGTGAACTGAATTTGGAAACCGATGGTCTCTCATATTCCACCATTTGTAAATCATCCTGCTCGTATGATTCGCTTTCTTCCAAGTACTCGAATGATTTCAAATCTTCATGAAGCTCTTTCGTGCTATCAATGCCCATTATACCTACCGTGGATTGGGTACCCGAATTTGTAAAGTAAGTAAGATGTGCGATGGCACTTTGGTAGATGTAATTACACTCAGGTTTTGTTAAACACAAAAATGTCTCACTTTCCCCAGTACATGTAAGAACCACCAACTTATTGTCTTCTTGGTTTATTCTGTTTATAGTCATCCATTCCAGATGATGAATTTTCCTACCTTCCACGTATGTAATAATACCTTTGTAATTCATCCACAGGGTGAATTTTTCCCTGTTTAAGTTCTCGGCCAAGTGTGGGTCTATCCCGTAGGTCTCTAGCTGGGAAGCCATCCTCAGAAATAGGTCTACGATTTGGGTTTGGTTCAACCCTGTCAAATGGTTTTTGTGGAGATCTATCGCTTTCATTTCGCTGGCGAAAGATTGATTCACGATAATTTTTTCGTTGATGTAGTTTTCACAGTGTGCTTGGGGGTTGAAGTCTCCATGTATGTACTGAAGGATCAAAGCTAAAAACAGAGATGCATCGCCGGGTCCGCAACATAACCTCCCGCTGTACAGGTCCAATTTCAGTTGGTAAAATATTTGATGTTTCGCTTCTGGATCGGAGAGCTTGTACGGATTCGGCGGATATACTTTCACCCTGAACTGGAAGTGGATGGGAGAGACGTTTCTAACTTGTGGTCTGATGAGTCTACACGGGTCCAACCAGTGTCTCTGTTCGTAAGTATCGACGAATTTCAAGCCCCATAAGTCTTTTTCTTGGACATGCAATTGCTCACAAACGTAGTCGATGAGATCTTTCCCTGTGTTATCTGATTTATACTCACATTCGAGAATTTCTCCGTTCACTAGTAAATGAATGGAACTTGGATACAGAACTTCCACGCCCGTTCTAGAAACAACCGTTTTCATGGTGGATTTTGAAATTTGGTTCCAATCGACTACAGGAATGGCTGCAAAATGCTTCACACTGACAATTACATCACGATATGGTTTGAGGAATGTCAGTCTGACATACCATTTTCCCTGCTGGCATATTCCTTGTTCAGGAAATCATACTACATGTTCATCATTTATTGAACTATTGACCATAAATACAATACCAGGTTCAAAACTGTCATAAATCTAACTATACCTCGTCCAGAAAAAACTATAGAATTGAAATGTTTCAACTTCCTTGGTACTAAGCTATACAATGAATCACCTGATGAGATAAAGAAACTGAACTCACTAAACATGTTCAAAAGTAAAATTGGAAAATGGATCCTGTCCATAACTAGGCAGCACATCTATGAATTTCTCAGTAGTTTAAATAATACTTTTGTCTTAAAACTCACTCGTAGATCAAACCATTCATCATAAAAAAAAGTTGTAATCGTCATCACGATAAATTGATGTATATTAGTTAGGATATTGTATATTGTTACACATCACATTAAGTATGTATACAGGGTGTTTCTTAAGTACGTATTGAAAATTCAGGAGCATGTTGCTGACGTCAAAATAAGAAGAAAAGTTCCCATAAACATATGTCCGCAAGTTATTCGTTTCTGAGATGCAGGGTGTCAAAGTTGAATTCTTATTTGAATTTTTTGTGAATACGTTTCAAAATAATTGTGATATTCGAGTGGAGTTTGGAATCTGGGAGTATTTTTCAATGTCAAAATCAAATTTGATGTTGGTTTGTCTCTTTCGTTGGGGTGGCACTACCTACATGTCTTTTCAGTCATTTGAAATGTCATAACTTTTTTGTACGTACCTGTATCACGTTTTCTAGTAAGAACATCGATTTTTCTAACATTTTTGGGTAAAAAATATATTCTTGATAGAGGTCGCTGCGAGCAACTGTTTTCGAGTTATTGGGATTTGAAATAATCGATGCAAGTGATTTTGAAAGACAAAATTTTTTAATTCAAAATTAATTCAGTTAAAGAAATTATTTTTCGTTAATTTCATTTTAAAATAGGAATCGGGTATTATTACAATTTAATACTAATAATAATGACAGTAATTAAGACCAATTTAATACTGAAACAGTTAGTTGAGGGTAATAATTTAAGTAATTGTTCAAAATGGCCACCTTGTGCCATTATGCATGCGTCGGCTCGTCGTCTCATGGACCCACGAACACGTTCCATTATACCTGGTGTATTTCGGATAGCGTCTCATCCAGCAATGATTCGTTGACGAAGTTGTTCTATGGTTTCTATTGGCACCGTATAAACTAGAGCCTTCAAGTGACCAAACAAAAAAAATCGATTGGATTTAAATCCGGGGACCTCGGAGGCCAGAATTGATTTGGAACTTCAGCGCCTCGACCAATCTATCTGTTTCTAGATCGCTGATTTAAAAATTCACGAAATATTAAACTAAAATGCGCTGGCGCTCCATCATGCATAAGCCATATTCTTTGCCTCAGTAAAAATGGAATGTTTTCAAGTAATTCAGGCAAAATATTTTCAAGGAAATCAAAATAAGAATTTCCATTAAGGGTCCCTGGAACAAGTGGGGACCAATCAAATAATCCTTAACAATACCAATCCACACATTTAATGAAAACTCGTGTTGAAACCTGGACTGAACTATTGCGTGAGGGTTTCCGTCACACCACACATGATTATTATGGAAGTTCATTATGGCATTCTTTGAAAAATGTGCCTCAGTGAATTATATCTCTGCAGTAAATTGAGGGTTTTATGAAATTTTCTGCAGTATCCCGGCAGAATGTTACACGGGGAAGGGAATCTCGGGGCAACAATGCTTGGACACGCTGTATGTGATAAGGATACAACTGATTATGTTCGTGAATCAACCAAACTAATTTGTGATGTACGTTCAGATTTTGCGCAATTTTTCTCGTGCTTGTCTGTGGATCTTCATCGATTGCCTGAAGAACAGCTTCTTCAACTTCTGGTGCCCAAGTAGTCAACGGTCTGCCTGCCACTGGAGCTTTTTCAAAGGATCCAGACTCCATAAGCCGCTGAAAAAGGTTTCTGAATGTCTGGTGATTCGGCGCTCGATGATAAGGGAATCTTTCATTATAAATACGTCTAGCCTCGTAGCAATTGCCAGCGGCAAGACCGTAAGACCGTATACGTAAATCATATTAAGCCATTTCGCTATTCGTGTATGCTGCCATTTTAGTCTACTCGACAAGTTGAAAATGGTCTAAAATAGAGATACTGCTCTTAAAATTATGTGTGATAGCTCATTGGATCCAGAATAACGCCTAGAAAAATGTGCCAAAAGCGTGTATTAGCACATAAAAAATTGCAAAAGTTATAAACAATTAAAGATGAAAAAAAATGGCATTTCGTTTTTTGCCAATATTTCATAAACTATTAATATTTAAGAAATTTCAAAAAAAGATTCTGAAAGAGGAGGAAATTTTCAATGAAAAACTACAGCTCCGGAACTCTATCTCCATCATTTATAATTTTAATTTAACGCTGAAAATGGGTCTCCGAGCGATATTTTTAGGTTGCGCGTGCGGCGTCAAAAGCGAGTACGACACATTAATTAATTTATTTAAGGTATTAAATATGTTTTTTTTAATTTGGAAAAAAATTATGGTCTATTCGGAACACTATAAGCAATTTATTTCCGTTGGAAATTTTACTAAAAGTTTATTTTTCAACAAGTTAAACAATTTTTAACTAACAAAATTTTCTCGAATTTCTGTCTTAATTGTAAATGAAAACAAATGTTTAAATAATTGTCGTAAAAATGTTTTGCTTCGTAGAGCCTTTCTTGTACACATACTTAACAAGATCACGCCATAAAAGTTAGAAAAATATTCATACTTTGTTTATAATAATTTTTGTACTTGAACAAAAACTAAGAAATCCAAGTAATGTAGTTGAAAAAAATTTTTTTTTTCTTAATCAACATATTATCGTTTTTTTATCAATACAAGATATAAATTGATTTGCAAAAAAATAAATTCCCGCCATTTGTTGATCAATTTTTTATAAACAAATTGATTATTTCAATTTCCACTACTTCATTATATTACAAATATCATGATTTTTGAAAAAAAATTCCTCAATAACAATTTTTAATTGTTTATAATCGTCTTTTTATATTTCTATTGTTTAAATAATTAGTTGAGATTTTTTTTTTCTAAAAATCATAATTGACAGTCCTCTATGAAGTAACAAAAAATATTTTTTTTTATCAACAATTCCATTGTTTATTAACTTACCAATTTGTTATAAACAAATTTTTAACTTTGTTAGATTTTTTTCTGAAACTTCTGAAATTTACAAAACCAACCATATACAGAGTGGTCCAACGAAAAGTATGCACCTAGCTTTTCTCCTTTGTTTAGAATTGAAAGCAAAAATGCTCGGACACTTGGAGTTTGCTTTTGAGGGGGACACATTTTAGACATATTTTTCAACCTGTGCCTTTAACGCCCTAGCGAGGGGGCGTCACAACCCTAAAATTTTAAATGGAAAGTGGGGTCGAGTGATATATCATTTGAACGGGCACAAAATTATCTTTCTAATGATACCCTATTTATTGAAATTTATTCGAACAGTTAATGCGAAAACGGCTTTAAGAACATTTACCCGATAATTTAGATATTAATGAAACATACAAATAAGTTTTGGTTATTAGGAATCAGAATAACTACAATCATTTCTAAATTACTTCATTTTACCGAAAGCAACATTTCAATGTAATTTTTTTTCATCACAAAAATCCCCATTTATCGTTTGCGTTTTTTTGTCGAAAAAAACTGCAAATAAGTGTAGGAAAAGAATTTAGGCAAACTTTTATTTTAGTCCCTTCATTGATTCAGTCTGGTCGCTTTTGAAGTTATTTTAATTTCACTGTACAAAATGGTTTATTCCATTCCGGAACGAGTTGAAATTGTTAAACTTGATTTTCAAAATAATAGTTGTGCTAGACTAACTGCTCGCTTGTTTAAGGACAGTCATCCCGATAAAAATGTTAATGATTCGTATGTTGCCAAGTTAGTTAGAAAGTTTGTCGATACCGGATCTGTTTGTAATGTGAAACACCAGCCGCAGAACCCCATCAGAAATGAAGCTGTGGAAGTCGCTGTTTTGGGGCATGTTCAATTGGATCATACTCAAAGTACCCGTCAACTAGCTGAAGCCTCAGGAGTCTCCCGTTCATCCATAATACGGATTTTAAAAGCGTACAAATTTCATCCGTACAAAATTAAATTAGTACAGGAACTAAGTGGGGATGATCCTGATCGCAGGCTGCAATTTTGTGAGCAAATGAGCCAGCGTTTAATTGAAGATCCGCACTTATTGTTTAACATTTGTTTTACCGATGAGTGTACATTTTATTTGAATGGAGCTGTGAATAGCCATAATTGCCGTTACTGGGATGACAGTAAGCCACATTTATTCCGTGAGGTTCGTACCCAATACCCTCGAAAAATAAACGTCTGGTGTGGCATATTAGGAAGTCATATCATAGGACCACTTTTCATTCCTGGAAATTTAACTGGTGAAGTCTACCTAAACATGCTTGACGATGCAATTGATCCTTTCATAACACAGATAATAGAAGACGACCAAAATCATGATGCCGATCGGCTTCATTTCCAGCAAGATGGAGCACCTCCGCACTATGCTGCTCCTGTAAAAGAATTTTAGATAACCGGTTCCCCGGACAGTGGATTGGAAGGAGAGCCCAATTGAATGGCCTGCCAGGTCACCTGATTTATCGCCTTTGGACTTTTTCTATGGGGACACTTGAAAAATTAATGTTTTGCTACGAAGCCCGAGTCCATAGAAGATCTTCGCCAACGGATTACAGCACAATGCAGAAGCATAACACCTGATATGCTACAAAATGTTAGAAATAGATTTGAACAAAATCTGTATTATTGTATGGAAGCAAGTGGGTCACATTTTCAACACTTGTTGAAGTAACGTTTTAATAAATCAATTTAACAGCTTGTTTACTTTTTTTACAAAGCACTGTTACAAGTAACAAACATTGAAACGTAAGTACTACTAATTGTAAATGTTCTGATTCTTAATAACCAAAACTTATTTGTATTTTTCATTAATACCAAAATTATCGGGTACCTGTTCTTAAAGCCGTTTTCGCATTAACTGTTCGAATAAATTTCAATAAATAGGGTATCATTAGAAAGATAATTTTGTGCCCGTTCAAATGATATATCACTCGACCCCACTTTCCATTTAAAATTTTAGGGTTGTGACACCCCCTCGCTAGGGCGTTAAAGGCACAGGTTGAAAAATATGTCTAAAATGTGTCCCCCTCAAAAGCAAACTCCACGTGTCCGAGCATTTTTGCTTTCAATTCTAAACAAAGGAGAAAAGCTAGGTGCATACTTTTCGTTGGACCACTCTGTACAACAAAGTTTGGAAAAAAAAATTCCCAATTTTTCCCAATTCCAATTCCCAAAGTACAATAAAAAATCGGATTTTTTTTCTATACTTTGTTATATATAATTGTTTTTGAAAATTTCAGCTTCAGAAAAAAAATCTAACAAAGTTAAAAATTCATTTATAACAAATTGGTAAGTTAATAAACAATGGAATTGTTGATAAAAAAAATTGTTTTTTTGTTACTTCATAGAGGACTGTCAATTATGATTTTTAGAAAAAAAAATTCTTAACTAATTATTTAAACAATAGAAATATAAAAAAAAACGATTATAAACAATTAAAAATTTAAAAACGATAATATGATGATTAAGAAAAAAAATTTTTTTAACAACATTTTTTAGTTTTTGTTCAAGTACAAAAATTATTATAAACAAAGTATGGATATTTTCCTAACTTTTATGGCCTGATCCTGTTGAGTATGTATATAAGAAAGGCTCTACGAAGCGAAAATTTTTTACGACAATTATTTAAACATTTTTCTTCATTTACAATTAAGACAGAAGTTCGAGAAAATTTTGTTAGTTAACAATCGTTTAACTTGTTGAAAAATTAACGTTAAGTGAAATTTCCAACGGGAATAAATTTTTCAAAGTGTTCAAAATACACCACGATTTTTCAAATTTAAAAAACATATTTAATACCTTAAATAAATTAATTAATGTGTCGTACTCGCTTTTGACGCCGCGCGCAACCTAAAAATATCGCTCGGAGACCCATTTTCAGCGTTAAATTAAAATTATAAATAATGGAGATAGAGTTCCGGGAGCTGGAGTTTTTTATTGGAAATTTCCTCTTCTTTCAGAATCTTTTTTTGAAATTTCTTAAATATCAATAGTTCATGAAATATTGGCAAAAAACGAAATGCCATTTTTTTTTCATCTTCAATTGTTTATAACTTTTGCAATTTTTTATGTGCTAATACACGCTTTCGGCACATTTTTCTAGGCGTTATTCTGGATCCAATGAGCTATCACACATAATTTTAAGAGCAGTATCTCTATTTTAGACCATTTTCAACTTGTCGAGTAGACTATTTGAAAAAGATTAGAAGATAAATACAGAAAAAAACTTCACTGTCACAAGAAGGGTACTCAACAAAATTAGTATCATTGAATAGGTTTTTTCGATACCTTTTGAAAGAGGTGTCGCTTGCCGTAGGGTTTCATTTAAAATTATTGGTCACAATGGCCTTGTGACGTCATCTTTGACGATTTCGTCATCTATCATCACTAGTAGGAAAGTTTACAACCTTTAATATTCAGTTTCCAAATTTCACTTGTTTATGTATAATCGTTCCAAAAATAAGAGGGGGGAAGAGGACCTTTGAGAAGACTGTATTGAGTAATTATGCAGTAGATAATTTAGCTCTTAGATTATTTATGCTATGCTAGATATGGCGTTATGTATTATTTGTTTGGTAGTAGAGGGGTACTGATGAGAGAGGGTAAAGAGGGCAATATCGTACTATGATACAGTGACGTACAATTTAAGATATTTTGGTTGGATTCCACATCTGATTTATGAATATCCTGTTCATATCATCAAAAAATCAATATTGTCATACTTGTACAACACATATTTAAATTCCTATTTTTAAATGAGTGATTGACTTCCATATCGGTTAAGTGAAATGAGAATAAATGGAATTTGGCTTCTCGCAAATGGCATTGCAGTAAGTCAATGAAATACCATGGAAGACTACGAAAATTGATTTGTTTGATGATATGAACATCTGCAACTGAAATATTTCAATTTTCTGAAAAATATTTCTATCAATTTTCAATTGGGAATGTTTTCTTTTCAACTACGAACATTGTTTTGAATGAAATAATCTATTATATTTGTTTCAAATTTATATCATTTGACAAAACCAACAAAAACAGAACTTTTTTGCTTGAGGCAGATTTCACTTTGTGTACTCTCCCGACATCTATAAATCCAGTAAATTGTACTTCAGTCCACTCCACTCTCTTCATTATAACCATATCATTCAAAACAAAGCTGATTTCACCATCATTCTCAGAATCTTCGATGATTCTTGTGAAAATCCAGGAGATCCATCAATTCCCTTTAATATGGTATCTGGATGGGGCAAGCAGTTTTTGAATTTTTCTCTAACATATGATAACTTTTCATTCCATAAAAGCTCAAAGTTAGAGCAAAGGCTCTGAGCTCTGGTGGATATTGCTTTTTTGAAGGACCACCTTCAATTCTCTCCATAGTCTCTTTAGAACCTTGAGGAACTGTAGCCTGCAATAAAAATCAAGGCATTGAATACCTCCTTATATATTGAAAATTCTGAAATACACTCAAATACAACAATGAAACAAGAAAAAATGTTCTTAGAAGAAAAGTTGCAGAATCTGTTGAATTTCTACAATTTTTAAAATTCACGAAATTAATTTGGGCAATGTATTTTTCCCAGATTCAGCACGAGTGTACTCACATCAATTATTGCCTGTGCACTAGTACTGAGAAAGTTTTATTTTCCTGAGATGAATTATTGTTTCCCTGTAAGTAGCCAGTCTTGATTTCAAACGAGTGATCTGTGTCTTTTGATTGCTAATGCTAATTCATAAGAATTTTTTGGTCTGTTTTCCATTTTATCTTATATGTTTTATACCTATCCATATTTTTTTCAATTTTAATGTGTTAAGAGGTTTTCTAAAAAATACATTCGAATGAAAATAAAATAATACAGAGGAACACTCTAATATGTAGCCTTCTGTATTCCCTCCCAGTTTTTGAATCTGTTAAAGTTGATGATGATGCAGGGGAATCATTTGGAGAAACGATTTTAAATCTATTCAAATGACGAGGAATTTCCTCTTCAATTGGTCGCCTGACAAAAGGTATAAATGAAATGAAATTTCTTCTGATACCAAATTGAAGCAAATACAAAAATACACTCCACAAACAAATAACCTAGGTGTCGTATCTAACGTAGCAATATATGATCATCTAAGATTCAGCTCCGTGTCGCTACAACTTGTATGCTGTATCCAACTGTAGTGTTGTGTTCAAAATGACTAAAACCATTGGGCTAATTCGAATCAAGGGTTTGTGTGTAAAATGATTAAAACCATTGGACTAATTGGCTTTGCTAGCTGTTAGGGTTTTTTGCTCATGTTTGTTGGTAACACACCTCGAGGCAGTATGCTTCGAATGATGTTTCAAAATGGAAGTAAATGGTGATTATTATAATGTGGTTTGATTTGCCTTCCATTCGGACACTACAGTTTTGACGTCGGGAAAAAATAGTTTGAAGTGAAGTGAACGTGGACAGAATTAAAAAAATTATAAGAGAAAACTAAAAATGACAACAGCAGCACAGTTTGGCATTCAATCCAGATATCCACGATTTTGATATTTTTATCAGAAGGCCGAAATCCTTCTTTTTGCAAATGGAATTGAAGACGAAGGAGAAAAAGGGTGATATTACTTAATGGCCTATCCGAAAATGCGTTTATCTTGTTGCAAAATTTGGCGCTACCTCTTTCACCGAGATTGTTAAGTTATTTGAAACTCATTATAAACCCGAACGTGCGGTATTTGCGGAACGTTATGCGATTTAGCACCAAAAAAACTGAAATCGGAAACCATTCAGGAATATGCAGTTCGTCTTTTCGGTCTCGCAATCCACTGTGGTAAGTTTGGTGCGTCGTTGAATGAAGTGTTACGGGATAAATTCATTTGTGAGTTTCAAAGTGGAAAAATATTGGTTAAGTTTTTCACAAAAGATGAACCGGTTAACCTTTCAAAAATCTATAAAACTTTATAACTAGCCATCGCAACGGATACTGAAAATCACAGCTATTGGTTGCCGGCTACGGCACAGATAAAAACGGAAGAAATACACAAACTGCAGCACCAAGGATTACCGCAGCAAAGGAGATCAACGCCTGGCAGCAGTGATGGGGCAAGGAAAGAGCAGCCGTCAACATCGCATTCTACGCGGGAAGGTAACTTCATCGGAAATCATTCACTCCAGACAGGTATGTTAGCATGATGCGAATAAATGTTTTTATCGTGAATATACTGGATGAGGAAACCATGATGCGAATAAATGTTTTCATCGTGAATATAGGTACATGTACTTCTTGAGGCGAAAAGGGACATCTACGAAGAGTGTGCAGAAGGGGTAAAAAAACGAATCCTTTAATTTCATAGAGGCGGACAATGAACCACCTACGGGTACTGCTGTTTTTTCGAATGAATTAGAAAATAATTATTTTGAAAATGATATGGCATTATTCTGTTTACGTTCAATACGGGAAAACCAGATATTATTGGATGTAAAGTTAAATGATATACAGTGCGGTCCATAGGTATGGAATAAATTCATTTTTAGCGTTATGTATTTGTTTAGAAAAACCTGAAACACGTCGATTTCTATTGTCAATTTGTCAATTTACAGTGTGCAAATATTACCCGCTTCTTGCACCCCCTCTGAATTATGAGCACACCCTAAAAAAAATTCAAATGAGAAGGGATATCGAGTGGCACCTTGTTTGAAAGGGATTTTCATTCTCTGTTCAGCAATATTGAGGTTTTCAAATTTGGTGCCATCATAACTGAGAAAATTCATTTTCAAAATTTTAAATTTTGATACTTTACGAAGAATGAAGTATTTTTCAATTCATTTTACAATTAAATTAAATGTTCAAAATGATTACCATTCACTTCTTGACAATAAGCATTTCGATCTTGGATTTCTCGTACAACATTTTGTAGGACCTCAGGGGTTATGTTGTTAATTTCTTCCGTTATCCTAACTTTTAAATCTGCAATACCTATTGTCTGGTCTATTGGAATATACTTTTGATTTTAAATAACCCCATAAGAAATAATCGGATATTTTCTTATCTAATGAAAAGTATGACTGTGTGCACGTATCGATATAATCGATGAAAGAAAATTGTATTTCGTGCATAAAATAATTTATTAAAATCGTAGCAAAGCGCTTTCGACCGTTAGGTCATCATCAGTGCGTACCTGGAAGTAAGTAATATTGATAGAGAATAAGTTACTGAAAAGTTTTTTTTTTTGAGAAAAAATTGACATTGATTTGTTGAAGAAGACTGGCCATCAGCATAAAATGGCTGCCTTCTATTCTTACATCCACAGACTCTTAAATGTACCTCTTTCTACTGTTGAGTATCAAAAAGAATTGAATATTTTGAAACAAATAGCTTCCAACAATGATTATAATCCTAGCATTATTAACACTTTGATTCAAAAAATTAAAAATAAAAATGAACAGAACTTATCTTATCCAAAATTAAATTCAATCGACAAATTTTGTTTCAATTCCATTTTTAAACGACATTTCAAACAAAGTAGCTAGTTGCATTAAAAGTAACTTTGACAACATTAAAATTCCTTTCAAAACCAACAATAGCTTGAGTGGATTTTTGGTCAATACAAAAGACAAAATTGACAAACTTTCCAAAAGTGGTATATATAAGTTAAATTGTGAAGACTGCATGCAGCCTACATTGGTAGAACTTGTAGACCTTTGAAAGTTCGTATTATGGAACATTTCAATAGTAATAAAGTTTCTGCCTTCGGTCATCACTTAAGATTTAACAATCATAATTTTAGCCATATATTTGACAGATGACAGTCCTCATTAGATTGATCATCTTCTAGTGTGTTTTCGTATGACAGGGATATTCCTTTCTTGATTCTGATATCTCCATGGTTTGGTGTTCCATGCCAATCTACTTCATCGTTCACTTGTCAATTGTCAATATACTTCATCGTTCACTTGTCAATTGTCAATCTTGTCAATTGGGTCCAGCTATCACACCAAAACAGTGGCTTTTTAAAAGATAAGGAAAAATTGTAATCTCAATTTTCATCCTGGCCTAGAATATGTATTTTAACATGTGTGTCACGTAAACCTATACAACTTTCATTGATCATGAGATATTTTATGGTCTTTTTGGCTTTTTGTACATCTGACGAGTAAGTAACCTCACATTTAAAATATGTAAATTTTCTTTCAAAAAAAAATTTTCAGTAACTTATTCCCTATAGTTATTACTTACTTTCAGGTACGCACTGATGATGACCTAACGGTCGAAAGCGCTTTGCTAGGATTTTAATAAATTATTTTATGCACGAAATACAATTTTTTTTCATCTGTTTAGCTAAACGTCAGGAAAAAGTCGTTCAAGACACCAAAAAATTATTCACAAAACCCACATAAATAATATAATGTCAATCTAGTAGACTACTGTTATTTTGATATTTGTTGCTGACACACGTCAGTGTATTGAAAAATATTTTTGTGTGTATTTGATTTAACTATGGCTCATTTATCCGAAACTCAAAGAATAGACATTTTAATTATGACTGGATGCGGTAATAAAACAAGAACTCGAAAAGAAGTTTGTGAACTGTTTAATGATAAATACCCTGGTCAACACGTCTCACAGTCTACAGTTAGCAAAATAAAAACAAATTTCGTGAAACTGGACATGTTAAAACTATTCAAAAACCAGGTTGAAATGTTAAAATGAGGAAAAAAGTTAGATGTACTGTTAGCGATTGAGGAAAATCCGCATATGACAGTAGACAACTTGCCGGCAACAATGATGGAGAGCTTTACATAAAGAAAAATACCATCCTTATAAAGTTCAGTTGGTTCAGGAGTTAAATGAGGATGATCCTGATAGAAGGCAACAATTCTGTGAACTGATGATGGACAGAATGGAAGCAGATTTGCAGTTCATAAACAAAATTGTTCACCCTGATGAAGCTACGTTTCATTTAAATGGAACGGTTAATAGACAAAACTGTAGATAGAGCAGAGAAAATCCACATTGGATGTGAGAAGCTCACACACAATTTCCTAAAAAAGTTAACGTTTGGGCTGGTATCATTACAACAGAATTATTGACCCTTATTTTTTTGAAGGCACAGTCAATGGTGTGGTTTATCTAGATTTTTTTATGAACTTTTTACAGCCTACATTAAAAAGACTTTTTCCTGATGTTAATGGTCCAAATGCAATAGATAGATCAATTTGGTACCAACAAGACGGAGCTCCACCGCATTACAAACGTAATTTTAGAGATTATTTGAACGAAGTTTTTCCCAATAGGTGGATTGGAAGACGTGGAACGATTGAATGCCTGCCTAGATCACCCGATTTGACTCCTCTCGATTACTTCTTATGGAGTTATTTAAAATCAAAAGTATATTTCAATAGACCAGACAGTATTGCAGATTCAAAAGTTAGGATAACGGAAGAAATTAAAACATAACCCCCGAGGTCCTGCAAAATGTTGTACGAGAATTCCAAGATCGACTTGCTTATTCCCAAGAAGTGAATGGTGGTCATTTTGAACATTTAATTTGATTATAAAATGAATTGAAAAATACTTCCTAAACATTTAGGGAAAGAAAGCTTTTTTAGAAAAGTTATTGGATTTGAGAAAAATTTAAAGTATATATATATATATATATATATATATATATATATATATATATATACAAAACTAGGAATATTGGGGTAAGCAGCAATGAAAAAGTAAACTCTTCAAGGTTTATCCAAGCTTTCGGAAATGTTTATTTCCATCATCAGGGAGACTACAATATATGAAAAAACAATATATTGGTCAAACGCAGAAATCATTATCAAACAGAATAATGTATCATTAAAGTGACTGCCGATTGCATCCTGAAAGATGTGCTTTGGCAGAACATCCACCTATCCATTTTTCACGTAATTCATTATCAATGTATTCCTGCACATCAGTGTGGTAATTCTCTGCCTTATTGCCAATGGAATATCATCCAATAAATTTGATAACTGACTTCGCAGAAATCTTAGATATTTTCTTCCATTGAGATTGAAAAAAAGGGCCCAATTAGACGCCGTCCAATGATACCTCCCCAAACATTCAGTGACCAACGTTGTTGGTGATTGACATATCTAACAAAACGAGGATTTTCAGTTGAATAATAGTGCATATTATGCCGATTCACATGGCCATTGTTGTGACACGTGGCTTCGTTCCGAAAATAGAACATACTAAAAAAAATCAGGTTCTTGGTTGATTCTATCAAAACCGCATTCGCTTTGGAAAATCTCTTTCAGTCAGCTCTTGCATTAACTGCATATGATATGGATGGTAATTGCATTTTCTCACCATCCGAGAAACACTACTTTGAGATATTCCCTACTCCCTACTCAAAATACGTGTACTCACATGGGGATTCTCGGTAATATGAATGCAATATCAAGAGCATTTTCATCATTCGTTACAGGACAAGCACGTTCAAACTTTTTGTAAAATACTTTTCGGGTTTCCTCAAATCTTGTTTTGAGGTCTCGAAATGCTCGCTGGTCTGGATGTCTTCTCTCAGAAAACTTTTATTCGTATAATCTAGATGCCAGTAAGCAATTGCCATCACTTTCCCCCAAAGCATAAAGCATTTCAACCATGTCCTTTAAACGATAATTCATAATGCCACAATAATTTTTAACACAACTGGATTGTAGTTTACAGTTACCTCTATTTACAAATTCCGATAGTCATTTTTTCAGCGGTAGTCATGGATAACTTAACTAGAAAAAATAGTTACATTTAAAAATTTCTTTTGCTATGATAGTTATTCATGAGTTGCCAAGAATGCTTTTGAAGATGGAAAAAAATTATTGAAACATCATTCAGTATCAGTATTTTCTGAGAACAAACATGTAGATAAAAAAATCTATAGAATGGACCTTTTTATGCACTATGTGAAAACACTGTAATTAGAAAGTATATGTGCTAATATCACTTGGGATTTTTTATTTTATTTTTCTGATGGGTAGTTTTTCCATAATCCGGAAAAAGTGGTTCCGTGACGTCACGTTCACTAAAAGTTGATTTGGCATCGTTGTATGAGTTGCGAATCATGGAATTGTGACGTAATGAAATTTGTTATTTGATACTTTGATAGGTTCGTTCGTTTGCTTCACGGAATAGAATATTATCAATCGTTTTTCTCTCTTCAGCTCTTTTTCTTGCATATATCTGATACGACTGATACGAGACACGAGATATGCAGAGAACTGCTGCAAATGAACAAGCTCGCCATGAATGTTTGGTATTGAAAAATTTCGGAAATTATTTTCTAATTTTAATAACTATGAAAATGTCTAAAAGTGCTATGTGCACGGTTTTTCGAACACCAGTGAAAGTGAATGAAACTTTGTAAAAAGCGGAAATATATGCTTTTGTGCAGAACATTTCCAGGTGAGTACATCAAGGAACGATCTTTAATTTCACTCAATGCAAGTTTGCAAAATCATCGATCAGTACTGTATTTTATATCCAGTCCTATAAACATATTGTTCTTTGGTTCCAGCTGAAAGAAGATACTACGAATTAGGAATATGCTAGAACAAGGGGATTCAAATTTATGTAAAAGCAAGATGTCTGTCCACATATCAACCTGAAATGACATTGGTCTGACAATGTTTCATCATAAGTATATGACCTACCAACGATGAAGAAACCCAAACCAAATGAAAACATCACTCCTTCAGCTAGTAAAACTGTGTTGAGTGACATTACATCCATGGAAAATATTTAGCCAAGCCAAGCTAGTACATTATCCGATTCACCAAAATAACACCACCAAAATAACACCACCAAAAAAAATTCTGAGTATATTCCTAGTCAGTCTTCATCCGATCCTGATTGTGAAAATATCGAAGGACAGCAGCGCCAGCGCCTATCTATTGCACTTATAGAAAAGAAGAGTAATATTATTTGGGGCTCCCTGAAAATGTTTACCACATTGTGAAATACATTACCAAAATTGAGTAAATTAAATATATGGATGTTCTGATAAGTTTATAAAAGATACGGGTTGGGGATGTATACTCTCGATTGGCTGATGACTGATATGAGTAAATCAAGTGTTCACAAGATTTTCACAAAATCTGTGCCTATGATGGCAAATTGTTTATTTATAAGAGCTTATATATTGGCCAGAAATATCTGAAATTGAAAGAAGTTTGCCGATCCCTTTCAGAGCTTGCTATAAGAAAGTTAATTCAATTATTGTCTGGAAATTGAAAAACCCTCTGATCCTGTTCGTCTGTCCATGACTTGGTCAGAATAGAAAAAATGCAATACTGTAAAATTTTTAATATCTGCTACTCCAAATGGCACAATACAATTTATTTCAGGAGCATACGGTGGACGAATTCTTTAACAACTTTGTCGATAAGAATAATTTCTTTTATTTTGATTGATTGAAATTCAAAAATACTTTGAATAACTAGAATGTGCAGTATTATGTCAAAGTTTTCTAAGGTTTGTTGTCACATTCTCTTCATGAATGCCAATATCTTCAGAAATTTTTTTTTTCTATAGCTTTGTAACCATAGGGAAAATTTTTACCATAGAAAATGTAAGCCTGTATTTGTAAAAAATAGATTAGTATCCCTCAACAAAGAATTGGTGTGAAATAAGTAAATAATTTTTCAAAAAATTTACGAAATTTGTATGAACATACTTCAAGTCTATTCATTCTAAATTATTAATTATATTTTCAGTAGTTCAAACTTAATAAATATTTGACTCATCACATGAAGGAAACACTAACAGGTACCGAATATGAATTTATTCATATTAAAATTCAAACAGACAAAGCCTACATATATATTCACAGTATAATGCATTTATGATTGATTATATCTAAACAATCACGAACGTTTCAACTAAGAACCAAAGTTCTTAGTTAAAAGTTGGGCAACTTTCTAGTCATGGTTCTTAGTTCTTGTACTAGGGGTTCCATAAACGCGCTCATTGATTTGCTAGTGTTGAATCCTTAGTTATTAGTTCACTTAGTTCTTGGGAACGTTGCATAAACAAAGCATTTCATAATCCACCCTTGGCAAATTTTCCGAACCTGCTTTTACGAAGCCTTGTTTCATTATAAACACACCAAATCGTTTATGATATTGAGAAATTAATTTGATAAAAATAAACAATAAACATTAACCTCAAATGTCAATATGATTTTAATGGCAACTGTCTTTAATATTTGCGGTGTTGCCAATGGTCGCTCTTCATCAAAAGGAAGGCCCGTTCAGAAACTTTGAATGTTTTAAATGAAGAAAATCGTTGTTGAAATGGGTTTTTTTGTTGATGAGTCTATCAATAAACAGTGTTCAATTATATATTAATGGTGTATATCAAGCAGTGAGCTATATTTTTGACAAGAACAGTAATGCGTGTTTCTGAACGTGGATTATGGAGGGGGTAGTTTTCGATGAACGTGACGTCACGGGTACACTTTGAAACGCAATATCTTTTCGAAATAAAAAATATATGATGGCATTCTAAGTCAATTGGACGTTTCATATGAAATATAATCGACCTATATAAGTTTTGGAATTTATTTTTCGTAAATGTAAAGGTCCATTGTTGATTTGATATTGAACACTTCCTTTAAACCAGAATATCTCGGAAACAGGTTGTTTAAGGTACATGACGTCGGGAATGAAAAGTGTAGAGTCATTAAAGAGGAGTTAATTTAAATTAAAATATACAGGGTGTTCCATTTAAAAAAAATCAAAATACCGATGTTTGAAAATGGCTAAGTTTGTGTTGTTGTGTCGAACATCCTGTACAATTTCTTGCAAATTCTTGGTATTCTCAATGAACATCATCATATCGACCAACGATTCCCCAATTATCTCTACTAAATATTTCAAAATGTGAAATAGGTAATTTTTCGAAAAGATGTCCACAAAATAGATTTCTTTTGAATAACTCGGCAACGCCGCAACGGAATTTGAAATTGAAAAAATCGTTGAGCAGCCAATGGAACAGCCGATCGGAATATATGAAAATATACCGGGTGTTTCATTTGAAAAAGAACAACTTTGGTTAGCCACGCATCAATGATGCGCCCTGTATGAATGAAAATAATTTTCGAAGGTGGTCTTAGATGGTCCCTTTGACAAAAAAAATATAAGAAATCGAAATAGTGATAAATTAAGGAGCAATGAGCCACGGGAGTCCTGTTGACTCACCCTGTATACTTCATAGAACTTTGTCTGTTTGTATCAATATGATGAATAAATAAATAGATCTTCGAGTGGTTATCGCTAAAAGCTCGAATCTGAATTTTCGGACGATTACAACCGTTTCTCTTCCGGACCTTCGGCGGTAATAATGGAAATAACCACCCTGTATAAACGAAATGAGTCGCCTGCTCGTCCGTCCATTAGAATAACACCATCAATCATATATAATATACATATATAATTTCACAAAGAGATCCGTCGCTGTCGGGTTCTTCCGTCGTGGCCGTAACAGTGGAAGTGCTGTTAAAGTGAAGTAATGATGACAATTACTCGTCACGTGATCTATAATTATCACTCAACGGTCGCGGCGTTACGGCACCCACGGGAGCCACTTGCAGAGTTCTGTCCGGGCCCCACAAGACGGCCGAGCACGCGAAATGCCGTGCAAGAAACTCCGTTTGATGTCTTCGATGGCCGGAATATCGTTTGCTAAATTGCCAATTGGTGCTCGCCTGTCGTTGAATACTTCGGGATACAAGTTGAGAAGTGACGAGGCGTCGCCCGCCTCTTTCTCCTCCGAGAGAGAGTTCTTGAGCTGAGCGGGGGAGCTTGGGTATCGAATAAAAAATATAGGGAGTTAACGCTGGAATAGACGAATAATAATAATGTCTTTATTTCAAACTTTCGAAGGGCGAAGCTCAGATTATAAGGTAATGGTAAAGGAGAAACATTGATTTCCTCAAAATTTTATTTATAAAAATAAAAAATTTAACTACTTGTTTTCAACATCATATTTTTAGGGGAAGTCTGCCTAAAATGGGATACTTAAAAAATAATTCTGTATAAAATCTTAAGTTTACGTTGCGTATAACTGAAGTTCCGTTCTAAGGAAATAATGCATGTTACATATTCTCATGAGTAAATATTCAAGATAAGAAATGAAATGCATAAAGCACACAAAGTCGTCTTCACAAAAGGTTCAATATAAATTGAAACACAATTGGTAGACCACAGACGAAAAACAACTACTTTCCTAGCAAATACCACGCAGAACGTTGAATGATATTCACCTGACAATCCATGCAAACTTCCTTATAAATGGATATTGTTCGCAAATGTTTCTTTCTAATAAGCTCGATTATGTTTAATTTATGTCGTGTCCGCCTAACAATCCGCATACCAGTTTCAGGCTTTTTGGCCCTCATCAGTACTGGAGAAGTCACCAGCCAGAGATCCGGAGAGCTCTGGCCGAAGCGAGACACAACATAAATAAAATACCAGTATGAAGTTAGCAGCCACTTTTCAGCAGTCATTTTCTCCCCAGCAGCCAAACGACCAGTGGCGGCGGTTATGAATAAAATACATTGAATATGGTATTGAACAATTGGGAATGAGTTTATCACCGCTACCGCATGTCGTCTTATGTGAGGTTTATACAGTGCTAGTCAAAAGTCCCCTCCCCCCCTCGTATCTTTTGAACGGGTATACTTATAATATTGAAATTTGGAGGGTGGAAATAAACGGATGTAGGCTTCTCAACTGGTCATAACAGGTGACGCAATAGTCATAAATGACGTCACAAGGCCACTGTGACCAATAATTTTAAATGGGACCCTATGGCAAGTGACAGCTCGTTTGAAAGGTGTTGAAAATACCTATTCAGTCATATAAATTTTGTTTGGGTTTCGGCTGATTTTGATTGATAAATTGAAGAAATACGAAAATTATAGTTTCGCATTTAATTAATAAAGATTTAAAAGTACGCCTCTGGTTAATTGTCAAAAAGGTTGACGTTTTTGAATTCTCTACTTGTCAAAAGTGTTTATACCTTGAATATTTACCTAAGCTATTGTTTAACGAGACGTTTAAGTGTTTACATAGGCAAAATGGTACGTACTGTAGCCGACAAAGTAGCAGCTATCTTAATAATTGGTGAATGTAGAAACAATTTCCATGCAGCGAACGACTGTTTAATGAGAGGTACCCCGATCGCCCTATATCGAGGGTTTATTTGAGGGAGCTTCTTCGGAAGTTTGAAGCATCAGGTAGTGTTCAAGATGCCAAACGATCTGGTCGACCAACAATTAGTGATGACAAAAAATTGACATAATTGGAGACATGGTAGTAAACCCTACTTCTTCCACAGCCCAAGTTGCGTCTATCTATGAAGTCAGTCAAAGGACAGTACATAGGGTGTTGGCTAAAACAAATTTCATCCATACAAATTAAAATGGTGCACCAACTTTCAGATGATGACCCCGACCGAAGACTAGAATTCTGTGAACACTATGTCCAATAAAATGAACCAACAACCAGGCTACATACAGACAATTTGTTTTAGTGACGAAAGTACTTTCTTTCTCAATGGAAATGTTAACACTCAAAATGTGAGGTAGTGGAGTGACACAAATCCTCACATCTTTCGTGAAAACATACTCAATTTCAGAAAAAGTAAATGTTTGGGCAGGTATTTTGGGAAACCACATAGTTGGGCCTCTTTTTCTCAATGCTAACTTAACCGGTGAATTGTATCTGGAGATGTTACAAAATGATATTGAGGCGTTAATTCTTGAAATTCTAGAAGATAATCCAGATGAATTCGACAACTTGGAAATAACGTTTCAACAAGATGGTGCTCCTGCACACTATTACGGTGCAGTAAGACGTTACCTAGATGAAGAATATCGTGGTAGATGGATTGGACGACGAGGTTCGATCGAATGGCCAGCTCGGTCACCGGACCTTACATAGATTTTCAGGGTACGAAATCTAGGTTTACGCACAGACTGACAGTATGATCGAAACAACAGTGAAGATTGGCAATCCTGACACACGGACAGTGACAAGAGTTTGAATAGGATGCATTACTGCAGGAGTAGATGGAGCACATTTTGAACACTTATTATAAGAAGTGGTTCTTAAATCTTTATTAATTAAATGCGAAACTATAATTTTCGTATTTCTTCAATTTATCAATCAAAATCAGCCGAAACCCAAACAAAATTGGTATGACTGAATAGGTATTTTCAATACCTTTCAAACGAGCTGTCACTTGCCATAGGGTCCCATTTAAAATTATTGGTCACAATGGCCTTGTGACGTCATTTATGACTATTGCGTTACCTGTTATGACCAGTTGAGAAGCCTACATCCGTTTATTTCCACCCTCCAAATTTCATTATTATAAGTATACCCGTTCAAAAGATACGAGGGGGGGAGGGGACTTTTGACTAGCACTGTATATATTGCCTTAAAATATATTTGAACCATTAATGAACTTCCAGTTATACTCATTTATTTAAAATAAAAAAAAGTTGTTTTTCTGAGAAGGAACAAAATAGCCGCGTTCATAATTGGAATAGAGTGTTATATACACCAGAAGAGTACACTGTATGAAAGACTTCGATTTGGGAGTGGTTCCACCCTCATGAAATCTTCAAAAATCGATTTTTCTGTGAAGGAAAAAAGGAGCCGCGTTTATATTCCTTAGAGAGGGTTTTATATACCAGAAGACTACACTGTCTGAACCACTCCGATTGGGGAGGCGTCCAAGGGCTGGTTCCACCCTCATAAAATCAAAAAAAATCGATTTTTCTGTGAAGGAAAAAATAGCCGCGTTTATATTTCTTAGAGAGGGTTTTATATATCAGAAGAGTACACTGTATGATTGACTTCGATTTGGGAGGCGTCCAAGGGGTGATTCCACCCTCATGAAATCATAAAAAATCGATTTTTCTGTGAAGGAAAAAAATAGCCGCCCCTTGGACGCCTCCCAAATCGAAGTCGTTCATACAGTGTCTCCCTGAATAAAACACTCCAAAAATATAAACTCGGCTATTTTGTTCCTTCACAGAAAAATCGATTTTTTAAGATTTCATGAGGGTGGAACCACCCCTTGGACGCCTCCCAAATCGAAGTCAATCATACAGTGTACTCTTCTAATATATAAAACACTTTCTTGGGAATATAAACGCAGCTATTTTTTTCCTTCACAGAAAAATCGATTTTTGAAGATTTCATGAGGGTGGAACCACTCCCAAATCGAAGTCTTTCATACAGTGTACTCTTCTGGTGTATATAACACTCTATTCCAATTATGAACGCGGCTATTTTGTTCCTTCTCAGAAAAACAACTGTTTTTTATTTTAAATATTTTAGAGTATAACTGGTTGAAATATATTTTAAGGCAATTTATATGAACCTCACATATAAGACGACATGCGGTAGCGATGATAAACTCATTCCCAATTGTTCAATACTATATTCAAAGTATTTTATTTATAACCGCCGCCACTGGTCGTTTGGCTGCTATGGAGAAAATGGCTGCTGAAAAGTGGCTGCTAACTTCACACTGGTAATAAAATCACCATCAAGCTTACAACATCTTTGGGTGCGTCGGAAAAGATAACCTTTAACCGGCGACACCTAGTGACAGAAAGAAACACTCCATACATTCCTCCTACCTCGATAGGATTATAAATGAAAGATTCCTTCTCAGTAGGAGTGGCTAAGTTGCCCGACTGGCATATTCACAGAAAGAAAAAGTCATGTGAAGGGGGAAAAATAAGAAATGAAATGCATAAAACACACAAAATCGTCTTCACAAAAGGTTCAATATAAATTGAAACACAATTGGTAGACCACAGACGAAAAACAACCACTTTCCTAGCAAATACCACGCAGAACGTTGAATGATATTCACCTGACAATCCATGCAAACTACTGATTCGAGCAACCTGTATTTCGAGACGATTCGATTCGACCATATGAACATTAATAATCAAAGAATAACTCCCTCGAGCTAAAGCTCTCGGACGTTATTCAGATTATTAATGTTCATATGGTCTCATCAAATTGTCTCGAAATACAAGGTTTTCTCGATAGAATTATGACGAAAATAATAGTCGGATATTTGTCATAGTCTTGGGAAATTACCTGCGAATATACACCATGTTGCTAGTATATCCGCGAATATACACGCTGCTAGCTATAAAACAAGTAGGCATTTACCATTGTTTATACCAAACCTATAAAAATAATTCAGTCACTGTTAAAATTATAAAAATGGGTGTCCGACCGTTTCGGAAACACTTCCTTAGAATTAATTCGAAAAAACGTAGAAAAACATGTTTTTTTTCAAGTTTAGGTATGTTGTAATACTTAGCCAGATATATAATCTGGTCATATACCACTCGTGATATTTTCGATAGAGTACTGTAATGTTCAAAAGTTAATTGTTGTAAAGAATGCCCAGACTATTCAGTGAAGAGCTGTGAGTTTGGACCGCCTTGCTAGTTTCAAATTTATTTATGTTTCAAGCAAAGGGTTTCAGAAATTGTGAATTTGAATTGGCGCCAGAATTTTTCTTTATTAAATTGGGACAAACATGCAAATTCCCTACTCAATAATGATTCAAATTGAATAACGTTTCTTCTGTAAATAACTACAACAATAAAACAAATACCAAACTTATATTAATCTATTTATAAATTTACACATTTCCAGTGATTAACAATTATGTTTCAAATCTATATATCATATATCTCTCTTATGAAAAAATTTATTTAGTTTCCAGAATGAGAAAAGCAATATTGTTTTTGTTTGCTGAACCTCTCGGTTTCATCGATGACGATGTACCTCTGATTGTAGTTTGTGTAGCCCGTAGCTAGACTTCACGTAGTTGCTTGGCTCGCAATCAGAGGGTACTTATAGCTGCTGGGCGACCAATAAGGTGGACACAAGCATCAGCTTCTGGTCCATTGAATGTGTTTTCTCAGCAATATGACATGAAAAACAATATTGTCTGTGTCAGAATTTGATATACAAGAGATAATTCAACCAACTTCTTGAAATGATATTCAAGTGAAAACATATGAGAACTATGTCTGACCAATCGTCAAATGCCTCTTCAGAAAGTTTTCTATGAAATCAAAGAATATTCCAAATTCCAAGGATAAAATATATACATAAATATATATACGTGATCGCTTCACCTACATCAAAATCACAGCTCGGTGATAATTATCACCAAATATGGAACCATACCAAAGATATATTCACATATAAAAATCATGAAAAATATATATTATTCAACTATATCATACCAAATACAGTGTAAGTGATATCATATATTTGTGAAACCCTCATTAATTCCCAATAAAGCCTTGTCAGAGAAAGCAATCTAATCAGATAAGATTGACATTGATATCTTAATTCAATCTGATATATCACATGTGCATCCATGATTCTAACTGAACTCCTTAAAAAATTATATAATGAACGGCACTGTAATCGATTATCAGATTGACCTAAATAAATCTAATCGCAATTTACTGAACAACATACATAGATGACTTCAGATATCATTCTCTTTGTGAAGAACCATCTGACGTTCTCGTTAAAAATATATTCCAAGATGGTTTATATTTTACTTGATCAAAAATATTTCCACATACCTTGCCTGATGTCACTATAATTCACTGATTTGAAATAACTTTCGTAGAAGAAAGGAAAAATGCTCTAATTTATTTGTTAATTCAACATCAACAAATTCTACTTCATTGTATAATGGCGGACAAGTTTCACAACACAAGTTTACAAGTTATCGCTATTATAGCTCGCTCGATAAGGGACGAGAATGGCATGTTCATTCCTTTTTAACATAATCGTGCTGCCGTAATGACTGTTCCATTGCCCACGATTAGATGTCGCTAAGATTTTCAATAGGAATTGTCTACTGAAGTGAATGAATGAATTTCTGAGCACATCAATGAGAAATGTAACAGATTTATCGTTACAGTACCTATACTTTCAATATTTTTCCGCCAATATTGTTGCAGAAATACTGCTCGACCAAATTTCTTTTGAAAAATAGCCCGACAGCGAAGCTGGAGGATGAGTTGAAGGAAATTAAATGTTCGAAGTGTATTCCGCCAACTTCCTGACATTTTCTGGCTTTATCAATTATGTTTCGCATCACATTCACAGATGCAATTTTGTAGAATTTTAAGTGTGCGGTGCATAAAACATTCGTTGTTTCGTATTACCCAACACAAAAAGGTCTAAGATATTGAGATCACGTGATCGGGAAGGCAAACGTACAGGACCATTCATTGCAATTACTCGCTCATTAAACCAGTTCATTAAATAGTTCATGACTTGGGTGGTATTATGAGGCGGATCCCCATCTCGTTGAAAATACATCATTTCATAAACAGTAAGTGGTGAGTCCATTAACAATTCTTCAATATCAGTCTGGAGGAATTCTAAATATCTTACTTCTGTCAACTGCCCATGAAATAAAATTGGTCCATATCCATATTCATATTTTATAGAATAAAGTTTTTTTACATGCCTTCAGGATTGTGTAACATTGATTTCGACCTAGCCAATATCTGTTACGCTGAATAAATATATTATTTTTCAGACTGGCGTTTTCAAAACTATTGAATGTGATTGGCTAGTAAGAAGCTATAATTACTTGATTTTGAAGTGCTGATTCTGTCTGCTGAAATATACATGGAAATTTTCCATTTTTTTCCAGAATTTGTAGCAAACAATCATATAATTCAAATGAAATAAGAACACGAGAATCATGACAATTTTTTTATTAGCATGTTTGTGTTTCAAGGAATGGTGTGTTCAAAACATTCACGAAGCTTATTTGGATAATTCACATAAAAAGTGCTTTACAAGTAGGTAACTACAAATATTATACATTTTTATAATATACATTCAACACTTACTAGTACTATACATAAAAAATAATGGAAAATTAACAATTGATTTATATATTTACAAAATACACTGCACACATGTGTTTTGCATGTACTCGAATACGAAAAAATAATATTAAGTTTAAAATAAAATAAGTCGTAAAATCTCCATCCTAAAAGCAAAAATGAGAGAATATTTCAGAACAATAAAATATTCTTTCATTTTTTTATGGTAATCTTATCTCATGTAGTACAGTATATTGGGTGAATATTATTTATATTCTATATATTGGGCGAACAAGGATATGATGTATGTATATGTTGAAATAAATTATATGAAAACAGTGAGATGAGATACCGAAAAAACAGTATGTTAAAAATAATATTGGTGGTATATTGGCATAACCAGTCCTAAAGATACAATCAGTCGGCTACAATATTGGTTGAAAAACTAGGCAATAAAATAATAAACATGTAAACAATATGGTGTGATATTCAATAAGCAAAGCAAGATTGTTATTATTGGTTTCAAAAATTGGCATTTCAATATTTTTTTTTCAGAGGCGGAAATTCGATGAATTCGATGGCATATTGCTTGAATAGATTATCAGCAATATTTGAAAAAATAATTCATTCATATTGGATAATTTCATTGTTATTTCATCCTGCAAACTGTTTTCAATATTAATAAATGATATTGGCACTTTGATGAGTAGTATAGAAGCGGGATTCTGTAACTCCGGATGACATGTCACTTCTTGTATAAGATGGTGACCTTGTCCTACTAGAATCGACAAGGATAAGGATTGTTAGTTAGTAGAGATGGTGAGAGCTACCCTGACATGTGAAGGTAACCTCCAAGTTATTATCGTTTTTCGTAGGATAAGGTCACTTTTTCGTACTAGTTTATTTCTGGACAGGTCACCTTTGTGTACATTTGATAAGACTTCAGAGTCGTGAAACCTCGCTTGCTATTCTACTCTGGCATTTCAATTTTATTTCTCCATCGATTCCAGATGTAAAAAGAAATTATTGAATTTGTTTTAATATTTGCTGAATATTTATGAAGTAATGTTTATTCATAACGGATGGATAATAGGAATCGTTTAACGGATACTGATTGTAGAGGTCAAAAGTAAAACTGAATATAGTTCCTAGCAACTTGGATGAAGGGTTTTCCACTAATATTCAAAAAGTCATTTTTTAATATTTTCGATATGTTTAAAAGTTCACAAATGATATTAGTTTTCCCATCTTCTTTTGTTGTCACATATACAAAAAATATTTAAATTGTATTCCAAAATTTTTAGCCAACTTACGTTTCCAAATAATTTTTTTTTTAAAAATTTTCCAATCATTAAAATATTGTCCTAACAAAAATTTCAAAACAGCCGAAATTCTGGATTCAGGAATTCGAAAGTTTGAAGTATCCGCACTGGTAAACCTAAGAAATATTCACTTATAATACCACAAGAGCTTCAAAATTATCGGGTATTTCCCGATAGGTTCGTTGCAAACAAATTAAGGAGTCAAGTTTTTCAGGTTAAAAAATCACGAGCGCGAAGCGCGAGTGATTTTTCCTGAAAAACTTGACGAATTGTTTGCAGGAACTTGAGGAAATGCCAGATATATGAAGCTCGTGTATTCGAGATTATTTTTCGTCCCAAAAAAGTAGTAAATTGGTTTCAAACTGTTTTTTTTGGTTTCTCCGTATTATTGGGAACATTTCCTTTGACTTTTTTATCGATGGTGGACAGAGAACAAACTCCGAATCGACTCATTTTCATGCAAAATCTCCAATTGTCTCAATTGAATTCAACCTGTCAGTTTGAAGTGTGGTTAATTTGACTGGATCATGTTTTGTTTTATATATAGCAACTACCAGAAAATTTTCAAAATTATCAGTATAATACCATGTAGGTTGTACCACGTGACGTCGAATGGTGCAATTCTATTGGTCGATATTTGGGTCGGAAAAATAATCACTTATAATACCACAAGAGCTTCAAAATTATCGGGTATTTCCCGATAGGTTCGTTGCAAACAAATTAAGGAGTCAAGTTTTCAGGTTAAAATCACGAGCGCGAAGCGCAGTGATTTCCTAAAACGAGCTTATTGTTGCAGGAAGCTCTGAGGAAATGCCAGATATTGAAGCTCTGTATTCGGATATTTTTCCGTCAAAAGTAATAAATTGGTTCCAAACTGTTTTGCCTTCTCCGTATTAATGGGAACATTTCCTTTGACTTTTTATCGATGGTGGACAGAGAACAAACTCCAAATCGACTCATTTTCATGCAAAATCTCCAATTGTCACAATTGAATTCAACCTGTCAGTTTGAAGTGTGGTTAATTTGACTGATATGTTTTGTTTTTTATATATAGCAACTACCAGAGAAAAATTTTCAAAAAATTATCAGATAATATAATTACCATGTAGGTTGTACCACGTGACGTCGAATGGTGCAATTCTATTGGTCGATATTTGGGTCGGAAAAAATAATCATTCTTATGTAACTCGACTAGGTTGAAAAAACTTCCTTACAGACGTTATTGAGGAGAAATTCATCGAAAAACTGACATTTTTGGGTCAATAGAATAAGAACATTTTAGTCCATTTTAGCCAAATTTTTTAGTCATGCTTGGATCAAATATCAAAGAAAAGAGTATTTTCTAGTTAAACAAGGCGAAGGAATAATACTTCATTAACATAAGAATTAGTAATTTATATATATAACTATTCGAATTCAGAATTTCAGCTGTTTTGTAGTTTTTGTTAGATTTCGGTGAAAAATGTTTCCTATTTATTGGATTATTGATCAAAATAATTATTTCATGGTTATATTGCGCCACATTTAACTTCCAATATTCCACCAATTTGTTTTTCTGTGAGTACTAATTTTTCCTTTCAACAATATTTATCATTTACAATGTGTTCACAATAATGAACCTACGCTATTTTAATATTACTGTGCTACATGGGATGTCCGAGGTGATCATTCAAATGATTCAAAACCCATGTGTGCAGTTCAAAAACGAAAAAAAAAAAACTATTTTCCAACAAGCTGGTAATACACCACAGCATTCGTAATCCGTTTCTACGACATGCGAGTCGAGTTGAAAATGGCAAATCCAAAACCGTAGCGATCTAACACATTCAGAGAAAATTGAAACTGACACCTGAAAGCTAGGAAAGATTCAGCGAGTGTAGCTGGGGGGTGGGTGTCGACACCAGCGCTGAAACTGAACCCGAGCTTTCCACTGTCGTGATCTTTCCAGCTCGGGGAGTATGGAGTTACACGAGCTGACAACATGCCTTTGTGAATAATGGGAATAATCTAATGAACGCTTCTAATCTTGGGGAAACTTCAGATAATTATTCAGTAATTTTCGTGAAGAACGCGTAGACTCCGTATCGACGCTGCCGCCGTGAACGGCATCACATTTTTTTATTATTCAGTTAACGCAAATTTGGATTTTACGGACAGTTTTCGCTTTGAAAATGTAGCGAAATGGCGTTGTATTTTTTTTTATATCGATAGGCTATATTTTTAACAAAGTTCGCTTTGTCCAAAATCCCCAATAAAATGCCAATCACTAGACCTAGTCTGATTAACGAGTTAAAAAACGGGTTAATTCTTGTTCCCGGTCCTAAAAATATGTGCAATAGCTCATTCGATTCGGAATGACGTCTAGAAAAATATATCTCGAGCATTTATTAGCACATAAAAATTTGCAATTGTTATTAACAAAATAAGATGAAAAGAAAAAAGATATTCAGTTTTTCGTTAATAACTCAAAAAATATCAATATTTAAGAACTTTTGAAAAAAGATCCTTAAAAAGGAGGAAATTTCCAAAGAAGAAGTAATGATTCCCGGAATTCTATCTCCAATATTTATAATTTTTATTCAACTCTGAAAATAGGTGGCCGTTAAGGCATGGGTGCAACACCGCTGGAGACAATATATCACCCAAAATATTTTTTTATAGTATTAATATTAATTTAAAAACTTGAAAAATCATGGTGTCATCAAAACCCTTGAAAAATGAAGCCCCGTTAAAAAAAATATGTCGATTTTTCAAAAAGTTATTCGATTGTTAATTAATTTTTATCCAATCTCTGTTTTTACAAAAGTCGACATAAAAGTTTAAATAGTTGACCTATACATTTTTGGCTCCTTGGAGCCCTTCTTATATATATACTTACAAGTCACGTGTAAAAGTTTATTAAAGTTTTATATTTTGTTTGTTATAATTTTTTTAAATGAACAGAAGATTGAATATTGAAAAAAAATGTTAACAAATTTTTGTTGACAAATGTTATTAACACCTGTTTTTGCATCTAACAATGGCATTAATTAACTAGGAAAAAAATGTTATTTCATTTGTTAAGAAATTGTTTATAAACAAATAGAAAAGTATAATATTTAAAAAAAATGTCTTACCATTTGATTGTCAAGACAAAATTATGATTTAAAATAAAACCTTAAAAATGTTTAATTTTTAATTGTTTATAAAGTTTTTTTTATATTTCGTTTGTTTAAATAATTGATTTTTAGAATTTTTTTTTTTGATTTTATTTTAAGTAAAATTTGTTATGAACAATTTGTTGTCCATGGATCTTTTTTTTTCCTGAAAGTAATAAAAACTACAAAAACAGCTATATACAACAAAGTACTGAAAAAAATGGTCTCTAATTTTTTATAACATTTTCAATATTACGATTTTTTTCTGTACTTTGTTATATATGGCTGATTTCGTATTTTTTTTTACTTCCAGGAAAAAAATAAACCGAGGATGACAAATTGTTTATAACAAATTGTTTATAACAAATTGTTAACCTAATAAACAATGAAATTATTGATAAAAAAATATTTTTTTGTTAACCTATAGAGAAATGCTAATTATGATTTTAAAGTGAAAAAAATTTCTTAATTCATTATTCAAACAAACGAAATATAAAAAAAACGATTATAAACAATTAAACAATTATTTAGGTTTTTTTAATCATCATTTTGTCTTGACAATAAATGATAGAGATATTTTTCAAAAATATACTTGTCTATTTGTTATAAACAATTTCTTAACAAATGACCTGATTTTTTTTCCCTACGTTAATTGATGCCATTGTTAGGTGCAAAAACAGCTGTATAATAACATTTGTCAACAAAAATTTTTTTAACATTTTTTTTAATATTTCATTTTTTGTTCATTTGAAAAAATTATAACAAACAAAATATAAAACTTTAATTAACTTCAATCACGTGATCTTGTTGAGTATGTATATAAGAAGAGCTCCAAGAAGCAAAAAATTATAGGTCAATTATTTAAACTATTATGTCGACTTTTGTAAAAACAGAGATTGGATAAAAATTAGTTAATTAACAATTGTATAACTTTTTGAAAAATCGACATAAAAATGTTTTTCTAACGGGGCTTCATTCTTTCAAGTATTCTGATGACACCATGATTTTTTCTAATTTTTAAATTGATTTATAATACTATAAAAAATTTATTTTGTGTGATATACTGTCTCCAGCGGTGTTGTGTTCATACCGTAACGGCACAGCGGAGACCTATTTTCGGCGTTGAATAAAAATTATAAATAATGGAGATAGAATTCCGGGAGTCGTAACTTTTTTATTGGAAATTTCCTCCTCTTTGAGGATCTTTTTTCCAAATGTCTTAAAAATTGATAATTCTTGAGTTTTTAACGAAAAACTGAATATCTTTTTTTTTCATGTTATATTTTATTAATAACAATTGCAATTTTTTAAGAGCTAATAAATGCTCGAGATACATTTTTTTGGACGTCATTCCGAAACGGATGAGCTATCGCACATATTTTTAGGACCGGGAACAAGAATTAACCTGTTTTTTAACTTGTTAATGAGACTAACCGTTAGTTCTTAGTAATCTAATCAAATGTGTTTCTGAACTGATAATTTTAATTTTAATAAAATAGAAATTGATTCAACTCAACTCAATATTGATGTCCATTTGGATAAATTTTTTGTTTAATCAAATGTTAAGAAGTAGATGTGGGAAATATGATACCTAGTAATGAAAGAAGGCTAAGGTAGTTATTTTATGAGCTGAATTTAATAATTAAACGATCGAAATGTTACCAGAACGCTATGTAAAAAAAAATATTATATTGCTGTAGGTATGCAAAAAATTGATCGTTTGCAATTTTCGATCAACAGCGTTTCTAGAAAACCAAAGAGTGATATTTGATACACACTCTGGGACGTCAGATGATCGACATCTCGGAATTGTCTACGCGTATAGATTTTTTGATTCAAATACCCTCAAAGGAGAAAATATAGTGGGGTTAGGTCTGGCGAACTAGGTGGCTAGTATTGTTCCATATCTCGCCAGTATAAATTGTTTAACAACTACTGACGAATTATGACTTTACGACCAAACACAAGTTGTGTCTTTCATTGAGAGACATTTCATCTCAAACTTGGCATTCAAAAATTGCAAGTATTTTTTTCTCGAACGAACTATGTTGTTTGGACAATAATTTTCTTATTTTTGATTTGTATTAGAAGTATTAGTCTGGATAATAACTAAAATTAATTTCCTATTTTTCGGAACTATATATCTGAAATATTTAGTCGAACAAAAAAACAAGTGGTCACATATGTTTAGTGTTTTTTAAATACTAGTGCAGTTTGCTTCTTTCTTGATGAACGCTGCAGTTGACCAAAACTAATAAAATTAAAGAAAGTTATTCTTTCTCGATACGTCAAAAGGTGAATTGATCAAATGAATCAAAATATAATATAAATAATTTCATTAAAATAAAATCGTTCCTAGAAATAAAGATTGTTGCGGCCTTCTTGAACATTTGATTTTTTACTGGCTGTTGCCATCAAACAAAACAAAGTTTCTGGCGTTTTAGATAAAGTATATTACTCAGGTATACTCGAATAAAATCTTCAGTTAAAAATACAATGTTCTGAAGCATTCCAAGTCGAGTAGTGTAGGTCTGACAGCTAAAAAAACATTTCGTAAATAAAATGAATGGAATAATAAAAAAAATCGAATGATAAATTTTCAAAGAAAATAATTGAAAACACAAAACACCCGTGAATGACGAGTGTATAACGGCATTTTATAACAAATTACAGTGGTTCATAATCCGAAAAAAATATAATTGAAAACATCTTTTGTTCTTTGTAAAATTCGACAAAATTTTGGGAAACGGCTGCTCGCCTAACCTCAACTGTCTTGATCAGAGCTGTAAATTAACGCCATTGCCGATGCATTTAAATAATGTAGAATGTTGAATAGATTGTGTGGTGAAGGTACATCGCTTGCGATAGATATTCAATTTCAAAGTATGAAAACAAACGGTCTTCGTTATATCCAAACTGGTAGATAAAATCAGAACTAGTAGAGAGGTCAATACAGATTTGAGGCACTTATCGAATCACAATTATCACAAAACCACACACAAAAGACAGTGCATTGCTTTCAAAATAGTATCGGCCATCATTGTGACCTAGTGTGATTGAGAATAACATGTGAACACTGTTGCCAACTAGTGTTTCGAATGTTTCGAAGATTCTCTGGTCCTTACAACTCAACACCAAATTGTTCCGTGCGTATTTTGAAGAGTGGAAGACAAGAGAAATCACTCGTCGCATTTATGAATGAAGTAGTAAATTTCAATTCTGGTTGGTTTCTGGAGTCGCTAATCACGAGTCATGAAAATACTGTGCATATCTGAAATGAGTAAACGCTTTGGGCGTATTCGAACCAGAGATATCAACATAATATAAATAATTTTTTCATAAAATGGCAAATTTTTAAAATTATATCGCGATATTAAAGCTTCAAATTGACTTGAAGAGATCTCAATTCCTTTTTTAGAATTGCATGATTTATTAGTGGTAACTTTGTTTAAAATGAGGTCGAAGGTTTTACATGCCTGCTACAGGTTTGTGTTTTGTGATTTGTTCATATTATTGAATCTGAAATAAGAAACATGGAATTATTTAATATCCATAAACAATTATAAAGGATCCATTATATCATCGGTGACGAATTATATAACTTCTTCAATGCTGATAATTTAATCAGAAGTTTTAATCCTTGTATTAGTGGCACATTGTTATCTAATTCATCGCCGATGATATAATGGATCCATGTTTCTTATTTCAGATTAAATAATATGAGCATATCACAAAACATAAACCTGTAGCAGGTCTGTAAAACTCTTCGATTGCATTTTGAAGCCAAAGCTTACCACTGAAGAATCATGCAATTCTAAAAAAAGGAATTGTAAATCTCTTCAAGTCAGTTCGGAGCTTCTATATCGCGATATCATTCTGAAAATTGGCCATTTGAAACAAAACTCATTTTAGTATCTCTAGTAGGAAAACGCCCGAAACGTTTACTCATTTTAGATATGCATAGTTTTTTACTGCCTCTTGATTAGCGACTCCAAAAACCAACCAAAATGGAAATTAACTACTTCATTCATAAATGCGACGAGATATTTATCTTGTCTTCCACTTTTCAAAATACGCACGGAACAGTTCGGTGTTTAGTTGTAAGAACCAGAGAATCTTGGACACAGTAGTTGGCAACAGTGTTCACAATAATGATCGATACTATTTTTAAAACAATCCAATACTGTGTCTTTTATGTTTGTTTTTGTGATAATTGTGATTTGATAAGTGCCTCAAAGCTGTATTGACCTCATCTACCAGTTCTGCCTTTATCTACCAGTTTGGATATAACGAGGTTCGTTTGTTTTCATCGCTTTGAAATTGAGCAATATACCCTTTCTGTTCATTTACAGCACAATCAATTCAACATTCCACATTATTTAAACGTTTATTGCATCGGCAATTGCGTTAATTCATATCTCTGATCAAGGCAGCCGTGATTAGGCGAGCGGCGCTTCCCAAAATATTGTCGAATTTTACAAAGATTAAAACATAGTTTCAATTTTTTTTCGGATTTTTAACCACTTTAATTCGTTATAAAATGGCATTATACACTCGTCATTCACGGGTGCGAGAGGTTAGATTACACTCTGTATATATCTATATATATATATATATATATTTTTTTTTTCTTCAATTTCTCGGAATAAAGGTCTGATTCGGTCAATTCATATAATTTCTCTTAACGACTTTTCGACATGGTATTTGTCATCATGAGGTTAAAACATTCAAAGTTTGAGTCATATTTAACTTAACACAATATTGAAATGTATGCACTAAAATAAATATTTAATAACATATGGTTCAAAATGTAATACGTTATTTAACTCAATATAAAAATATCTGTAATATATATGAGTATTCACTTACAAGTTATTTTATTTCAATTTCTGCGTTCGCATCGTACGAACGTTATTGTAAGTGTGTGACTGCGAAGTCGAAGTTATCGGGAATGGTTTGTTTATCTTTCATGCATTTTCACGCTCTTCATAAGTACACCGGATTGTTTATAAAAAAAATACAGTCCGGCTCATATACTAGAACTCAATGTAACAATCTGATGTACTTATGAAGAGGGTAAAAATGCATGAAAGATAAACATTCCCGATAACTTCGACTTCGCAGTCACACACTTACAATAACGTTCGTACGATGCGAACGCAGAAATTCAAATAAAAAATTTTGTAAGTGAATACTCATATATATTACAGATATTTCTATATTATAATAATAACTTGTTATATTTCGAACCATATGTTTTTAAAGAATTATTTTAGTGCATACATTTCAATATTGTGTTATGTTAAATATGTCTCAAACTCCATATTTTTTATTTTAGTGTTTTAACCTGATGATGACAAATACCATGTCGAAACGTCGTTAAGAGAAATCATATGAATTGACTGAATCAGACCTTTATTCCGAGAAATTGAAGAAAATATATATGTGGTCAAGAAACTAAAGAAAAAAATATATATATAAGGAATAAAAGTGGCCCTTAATATATCCCTGTGAAACGCTGCTAGTAATTCCGCTATTAACAGAGATATTATTATTCAGGTTTCCTCTCTGAGATCTAGTCTGTGTGTTATTTGAAAAAGTAATTGTTGGCAATGAGGCCAAAATATCTAAGTAAAATATGTGTTAACGTTGAAGATACCGCAGGAATTTCATAGTATGCGATTTATATGCCTGCAAGTTTGCACAATGTTGTTCAATTTTGACAAGAATAGGAAAAATAATCAGTTTTTGTCCGATACCAATTGAATCAATGTTCAAACTGATTTCCCGAAATAACAACCCAGTAGGAACTCTGAAACAAGTTTTCAGATTCAAATCGTTCAATATTTTTATGCGTGTTTATATTTTCTATAACTTTTGCTCATCGCCATATTATTTAATTCTTTTTTTTGTTAGTAATGGCCCTGGAATAATTTTTCTATCAAAGGAAAAAATCAGGAATGTACATTTATTTTTTATGAAAGCGAATAATTTTTTTTAATTCAGAACATTTTGTACATAGAAACTGGTAATCAGCGTATGACAACATCTTTGTGTACAGTTTCGCACCAAATGATCACAATCTTCCAACAAATACCGTTCCATTCTAGAATCAAGTGAATACCCTATAGAATAAACCAGTTAAATTGATGAGATACAATATCACCTAGGGCGTAAGTCTCGCGCAGAGGCCATATCTTTATTTACAACAGAGCAGCTACGCTCACAGAATATAAAATCGCCTTCCTTGATTGAGCAACTTGATTTTTAACCAGACTACCCTCCAACTACGGATTGAATCCGTGGTGCCGTGAAATTGCGAGATTTCTCTGCAGCATTGCGGTGAATTTAGAAATGGCATATATTCAAAATGGGTTACGTGCTTTTATGCCTTTGAGGCAACGTTTCATTTTCGTTGATTCGGAGACTCGGTGGTTATGTTTGGAGATAGATATTCATATTACTTTCTGGTTTCACTGATATAACAAAAGCTATTTGAAGATTCAGAATGTGCACTGAATATTTTGATACGAGGAGTACATGACTATGAGAATGGACGTTGGTTTTCCACAGGGCTCAGTTTTGGGACCATTGCTCTTTTTGATTTATATCAATGACCTGCCACAACATATAGGCACAACCTCTTTCTCTCTTTTCGACGATGATACCATCAGCAGAAGATGAAAATCTTGTTGGACTTGTTGCCAAACTCAACACCATAGGTAAAATGTAAAATTTTAAATGTGCCGATGTTTTTGGGATGAACAATGAACTTCCGAAACAAATGCTAGACTTGATAATTGATCCTTTGTTGCCTCTTTCAATGCCTGTGTTTCTGAGGGAGAATTTCCTGATATATTGAAGGTAAAGTATTAACAGTATTTGAAAAAGGGGATATAACACAGATTGCAAACTATCGACCAATATCTATCATTCCGATATTCTGCAGTTTTCGAAATCATATTGAAAATGAGACTCATGAAATATTTTGAATCTAATCAAATTCTCAATTGTAATCAGTTTGGGTTCAGATGTAAATGCAGTACAACCCAGGCTATTTTCAAGATTATTTCCAGTATAATCGAGGTACTTGAAGAAGGCATGGATGCTGGTATCACTTTATGTGATCTATCGAGAGCCTTCGACTGTGTCTCTCATGCTGCTCTCATTGAAAAATCACGCTATTATGGTGTAAGAGAGTGACATATATCACTTGGAGTACCTCAATGATCCGTTCTGGGACCTTTATCATTTACGCAATGTTGACTGAAAACTAAAGAAAATCAAAAGATATTCTACGGCATCGGTACACTAAAACAACTTGAAAAAATAATATAAAATGTAAGGATGACAGCGCAATAACAAGACATAACAATAATGGGGGAATATGAAAGAACAAGAGGAAAAAGACACGGAGCAAATATTGAACGGGAAGAAAAAAAATTAACAAAAGAAAAGGAAGAAGCAATAAAAATGCTAATGTTTGGGAAAATATCGGACAGAGACAACGTAACCCCAGAAATCAACAAATAACATGGGAAAAGAAGCAATAAATAAACTAGAAGAATTATTGAATGATGTTTTGAAGAACGAAAGGTTACCGAAATTTTCCTACCAATATATCATAGGGGTTACAAAAGATACAGTGGTCAGCATTCCCAAAGAAAGTAGAAAAAAAAAGAACTACAAACAAAATAGAGATAACGTTGGTAGAGATGCATTAGAATAAAGAAATAAATCTATCATTCATAGATTCAGATTTTTTTTTTGACAGAATCTGAAACTTACAGAAAAGAGATGAAACAATGAAAAAAGCCGAAAAAAATAAGAAATTAACACTGGAACTTTGGCGAATGACACAAACACAGATCACTGAATTGAATATTACAGTGACAGCGAAAAAACTGGCGAATGAAAATTAAAGTCGAAATAACAAAAACAACGATAATTTCAAATACAAAGAAAACCCATGATACTAGGCTGGAAAAACAACAAATTGATCGAGTAGAACATATCAATCACCTAGAAATGAAATAATTAATAAAAAACCTTCCTGGCAAAACTGATGTCACAAACAAATCAAACCATCATATTGAGATTTTATTAATCACCTTCCTAGTAGAAAACAATATGATGATGTGATACATAACTTTTTTTTCACATATTGATTTCCTTGTAGATAGGTAATAAATATCATCAATAATTTGATCACTCAAAAAAAAACCACTAAGTAAGTAGTATAGAACCGGTACAACGATAAATGAAATATCGCCACTTATTGGTTTCGTTTACATTTGACAGATAGTCATCAGGGTCTACTATCACTATTATATTCGAGTGTAACCCGGAGGCTCTTACTCTTTCAACATAAAAACAAGTGGGCTACAGCCATTCACGAAATTTGAATTTAGATTGGACAAGGACTAGAGGAAAATCTCCAGTCATTGGCATGGTGGTGATTCTCAAAAATAGCCGAGAAATAATTTTTGATCTGAAAGTTTTGAAAAATATTAATTTCTAGAGAGGATGCAGCTTTCACTACCCTGTATGGATTAATAAATAGCCCATCACTCCAGAGAGCGCCTGGGACGTTTAAAACGCGAGGGGTCGTCAATATTGTAATCAGTGGCTTCCCTCACAAGAGGATTCTCGTGGGCTATTTATTGCACAATCAAATACTCTCTGATTGCGTTCTCTAATGATACTTCTGATGGAAGGCAGATTTAAGTCCTCAAGTATCCGTTCGTTCCGCTCGTTATCATACGCAGAACTTTCATTTGCGCCCGTTCCAGGACGCGAATGCTCGTTCTGCAGGTCTGGCCCCAGGCGGCTGAGGCATACAAAATGACAGGTCTGAAAACCATTTTGTAGATCATAACTTTATTTTTCAGGGAAAGTTTACTTTTCCTGTTTACTAACGGATAGAGTGATGCGATTTTCTTATGTATTTTATTTTTTATCAATTTAACGTGTGGCCTCCAGGTGAGTCGGCGATCCAATGTAACTCCGAGGTACTTGACCTGCTTCAACCAATGTATCTCCCTTCCAGAGACAGTCACTCCTCTCTCTGGGTTGTTTCTCTTGCGACCCATCGAAATAGCCTGCGTTTTGTCAGGATTCACCCTTATTTTCCACTCCAGATACCACTGCTGGAGATCGTCTAATGCATTCTGCAAATAGACGACACCCATCAGATGGTCGGCTGAAGAAGAAAGTAAGGCCGTATCATCAGCGTAAAGGAAAATCTTCACGTGTTCACTCCTGGGTATGTCTGACGTGTAAAGAGCGTAGAGCATAGGAGAAAATATTGCCCCCTGAGGAACGCCGGCCTCAATTGCTCTCGAATCCGAGAGACAATTGTCCACCTTGACTTGGAATGTCCTACCCATGAGAAATGATTTTAGCCACTTCACCAGACCCAGAGGCAAGTGGAAGTCTATCAATTTTGAAAGCAAGCCTTCATGCCATACTCTATCGAACGCTTTACTGATGTCAAGAAGTATAACATGGGCGCTGTTGTTGGTATTTAATGAATTTGTCGTATCTTCCACCAGCCTCAGAACCTGAAGCTCGGTGGAGTGAGCTCGGCGAAAGCCGAACTGCTCATTCGGTAGGACATTTCTGTCATCCACTTCATCGTCGAGCCTTTCCAGGACGATTTTCTCAGCCAACTGAACTGCACAGCAGACTGATTGGACGATAATTTTGTGGGAAGGTCGGATTTTGTCCTTCCTTCGGAATCATCACCACGATGGCATGCTTCCACCTTCGAGGAAATCTTTTAAGGCGCATCGAATTGTTTATTATGTTCAACAATGACTGCAACTGGTTATCCGGAAAATACTTAATCATTCGATCAGTAATACCGTCATAACCAGGCGCTTTTCTAGGATTCAATCCTCTAATGTGCGCCTTAAGTTCATCCAGCGAAGCCGGACGAATGTCATCCCGATTTGGCTCTCTCAAGGTGCGACGAACCCTATCTTCTAACAAAAGGTCTCGATCCAGATCATCGTCTGGATGCTCGTTCAGCCTAAATTGCCTTTCCATCGAATTGACAGATAGTCGACATTGGAGGTAAAACAATCTCACTTTTCCGATTTGTTTATGTTGGAGAGTTGAACATTTTTACCGATTTCAAAAATAATTCAGTAGTTGGATTACATATGTAATTGTTTAATTCGTAGATGATCATGCCTTCATATTGTGCTGTTGTGAAATGCAAGAAATTTGTTTCTCGTCAAACCGTGTTCTTGGTGAACATCATCTAAACTGGAATAATATTTCTTTAATAAGCGGAAATGTGAGATTTTTTTACCTCCAATGTCGACCATCTGTCAAATGTGCACGAAACCAATTTGGGGTTAGGTTAGAGCAGACGTAGATAAAATACAAGACCAGATGAGTACGTTTTTGCAACGCATCAGTTACGTCATATTTATTAAGGGCCAAACATATCTTCGACGTCCTCATGGCATTGAAATGTTCTGAAACCAGAACATCCGGAAGACACATTGCTATAAATAAATCGCAAAGATGTTTTAAAGATGTCTCAAAGTTCGTTTGGTACGAAATGAAGCTGTGACAATACTTATAATACTAAATATAACTAATAAAATAAATAACTAAATATCAATAATCTTTGACTAAATTATTAATTTGGGACCCCAAAAACCCCGACATACTAATTTTGAATCGAATCGGGCCATAATTACAAAACTCGTCCGCCATCTTGAATTTGTGAATTTTGATAAGAAATGTATAATATCCGTCTCGAAAACCCCCACATACCAATTTTGAATAGAATCGGACCATAAACACGGAGATCATCGGCCATCTTGGAGCCGCCATTTTGATTTTATGAATTTTGAAGGAAAATTCATAATCTTCGACCCTGAAAACCCCGACATATCAATTTTGTATCGAATCGGACCATAAACCGAAATCTTGTCCGTCATCTTGGAGCGCCATTTTGTTTTTTTTCTATAACAAAAATTCCATGAGCCTCCATTTTAATTTCATGAATTTTACAAAATTCATAGTCTCCTACTCCAAAAACCCCCACATACAAATTTTGAATAGAATCGGACCATAATCACAAAACTTCTTCGCCATTTTGGAGCCGTCATCTTGAATCCATAAATTTCGACAAAAAATTCATAATCTTCGACCCCGAAAACCTCCACATACCAATTTTGAATCGAATCGGACCATAATCACAAAATTTGTCCGCCATCTTGGAGACGCCATCTGGATTTTTTGAATTTTTGACAGGAAAATCACAATCTCCGTCTCCGAAAACCCCCACATACCAATATTGAATCGAATCGTACGATAATCACAAAAATCGTCCACCATCTTGGAGCCGCCATTTTTTTTCTCTTACAAAAACTTTATAATGCATTGTCACCGGAATTATGGACACCTGCCAAATTTCAGCTCAATCAGATGTCAGCAAGTGCTCCGAAAATTGATTACAAATTTTGAACCGGAAAGAATGACAGAATGACAGAGTGACATTATGACATACGAACGAAGCAAGTTGAATAAAAGCTTGTAATAACGGAAAATTGGACAGAGAAGTAAATGAGAGAATAGGAATACTGGAAAATTTATTGATTCGCTATACGTTACGTAATGATGAAAGAGAAAAGTATGATAATTTTTTCCAGGCATTACATCAGTACAGAAACTTCCTAGAATAACTTCGCTGCATTATCTGAAAAAAATAATAAAAATAACAGCTGACCAAAATCAGACGAGCTCAATATTTCCAACGCTGGAATTTAAACAAATAATTGAACATCTCCCTGATGTCCCTCGTTGTGAAAGTGAAATTTCGATTTGTAATTGATAAACGCTCCTCTACTAATATATTTTTTTTTTCAATTGAGATCTATGATGGTGTATTACCAGTTGCTGTGTGAGAGATATGTATTTAGTTGTTTCATTTCTTAAAAAAAGCAAGAACAGGTACCTAACAAAATTGCACATATATAACATTCAGTGGCCAAGTACTAGTAACAATTAATACAATTACCAGTAGGTTGAAAATAACGGTTTTTGGAACAATGCAAATAAGTTCGTTTCAGCTGTTTTTCAGATTATAATCTCCAAAAGATGTCAAGAATGAGTATTCCTCCACAGAAATAAGTTTCAAATAATACAAGCGAAGAAGTTATTTGTATTGTTCCTCCACGGCCTGTTTCAAGATCAACCTTCTCCTCTGAAGAGATGAGTGAAATATAATCTTAACCTCGGTGATTCTATAAAAATGTTTATGTACAAATCGATCTTACATCTCCTATATTCCTAGACATTACACTCAGCGCCATATCTCATACGACACCAAAATCACAGATAAAATGCCTACGAACGGTTTGGTTGAGTCTTTGGTATACTTTATGTCATCCAACAGACGTTGGAGAACATTGACCTGACTGGTGATAAGAGGTTATCATTATTTGGTATCATTTCTTGATTGGACCTTTGGAGGGTCCTGCCTTGGTCCAGATTGATACCGATTTGAGGTCTCAGTGATTGTAAAAGCTTACATTCTCCTACTAAGTTACTTTGTACATCTTTGGAACTGAAAGTGGGAACCGGAAGTGCGCTCGAACTTCCGGAAGATTGGCACTATGTAACGATAGGCCGCAATTCGGTGTGTTGAGTCTCTTTGTGCCTCCTCAGGTCGACTTTTCTCTGGAATGCCCTGCCGCAGAGATCGCAGGCGAACGGTTTGAAGCCGGTATGTTTTCTGGAATGCGTTATGAGGTTCGATGACTGGCTGAAGGCTTTTCCGCAGACGGAACATTTGTGGGGCTTCTCGCCTGGAACAAAAGAGAAAATATTGCTGAAAATGATCATCACACCTAAACTAATAGATAGATAGATAGATTTTATTTGAAGCTTTCAATTTAAACAGTTGAAAACTCAAGTCGGACAATAATATACAATATAAAAAATACAAAAGTCACTTATAACTAGAAATCCTTCCTAATAAAAGTAATTACAACATGTATTGAAAATGAAATTATTATTATATAAATATATCACAGTCATAGGTGTAAGATAGATTGAACATTTTATTTAGCTGTAGTAAAATTATTTCTCCATGAATTCTTGTAATGAATATGGCTCGATGTCACACAACAGATCAAAAACATGTTCTTCAAAAATTTGTCTTGAGCGAGCTTCTTTAATGCTTAACGGTAAATTGTTATAGAATTTAATGGATGCATAATGTGGCCCTTTCTCTGTATTTGTCAGTCTATGCTTGATAACAATAAAATTGGATTTCTGCCTGGTAGAATACTCATGTCTGAATCTGTCTTCTTCAAAATTTGCTTCATTATCGTACACAAAAAGTACACAAACATATATGTAAATGGCATAAACGGTAAGCATTTTGATACATCTGAAAGTATTACGACAAGAATCTGTATATTTCATATTCAACATAGTCTTCAATATCCGTTTTTGCATGATAAAAATTCGTTCTAGTTGTGTACTACCTCCCCATACTAATATTCCATATTTTAGAAAGGGATAAACAATCCCATAATATGCCGTTTTCAGTGCATCTATTTTTAAGTGACTTTTCAAAATTCTAATTGCATAACATTAACTTGCCAGTTTTTTTGCGAGATTTTCAATATGTATTCCATAGTTTAGTTTGTCATCTATATAGATTCCTAACAGTTTTGTACTGGTTGAAAAAGATATACTATCGTTTCCGAGCCGAATATTCTCCGGGAAGTTGATATTATTGTGGACAGTTTTAAAAATTATGCAGTCTGTTTTAGCGGTGTTTAATAATAACATGTTAGTACTAAAATATGTTGAAACTTTAGAAAAGTTTTTTAAAATTGAGTTCTCCAGAGTAAGGTGTCTGTTAATGGGTAGAATGACATTGGAATCGTCTGCATAACTCACGACTGTAGTACTTGATTGTTTAAAAATATCTGGGAAATCATTTATATATATATAATGAAAAGTAAAGGACCAAGCACACTTCCCTGTGGTACGCCTTTTTCGATTTCAGTAAAGCTCGAGAAGAACTCAGTATTTTGTTTCCTAATACATACTTTTTGTTTCCTGTTAGTTAGGTAAGATTTTAAGAGATCCAAGACATTTCCTCTGATTCCATAATTGAAAAGCTTTCGAAGTAAAATGGAGTGGTCAACACAGTCAAACGCCTTACTAAGGTCGAGGAAAATACCACATGCACACGAGTCTTGTTCAATTAAGTGTTGAATTTCATCTATAAACTTGAACAAAGCCGTTTCTGTACTTTTTCCTTTGATAAATCCATGCTGGAAATCATTGAGCAAACGGTGTGAGTTAAAGAAACTGATAATTCTCATTGATATGATCACTTCAAATAGCTTTGAAAAAGCTGATAACAAGCTAATTGATCTGTAGTTAGTCATGTTCGCCTTTTTTCTATAGGGGTATTACTACAGCCAAGTTCATTTGATCTGGATAGGTACCAGATATTAGGCACGCATTAAAGATATGACAAAGAACTGGTAATAAGGACGAAATACACATTTTTAAAATTTTTGGTGGTATATTATCGATACCACTGCTCATTTTATTTTTCAGTGTACAGCTTGCTAGAATTATTTTCTCTTCCCTTACTGGATACAGAAATATTAAGTTGGGATTTATTTTATTTAAGGTAATTTTTCTATTGTTACTTAATATTAGACTCTCCAAAACGGGTGCAGAATTCACAAAATGCGCATTGAAATCATTTGCTAAACTTATCCCGTCCATATGGTCATCAGGTAAAATATCTTCTGAACTTTTGATGGAAGCTTGGGGATATGCATCAAAATGAACTTCTCAGCGTCAATCTGACGGTCTACAATTCTCATTAGAAACAGTTGACGGTCAACATGCGGTGATAATGGATTTGAAAACATCTTCTAATCTGTTGTTTCATCATCTCACCCAATCACATTAGTCGGAAATGTACCATGTGACACGTGCATTATATTCTCAGTTGTAATAGCACAAGAAAGTGAGGTGAAAATAATTTGACAGATTTTTGAAAACTTGTCAGACAATCAACACGAGAGCCCAATGGGCTAGAGTGGCTATTGCCAAATGGCAACGAATTTGAGAAAAAATCTGGAGAATAATTTTCTACTTCATCGAACTCTCGTGTGGTATTCTATAGATAATTTTTTTATGTTTCAATCATAAACATATTTTCTCGCAAAATGATGTACCAAACCGTTTTTCACTTTTCATGCGAATTTCATGGTATTGAGTGGGTTTTTGAGGTGTCAAATTCGAACCAGATGTTATTATTGCTCTTACCCGTAGGGGGCGCCACCTACACGTCTTTTTCAATAGAAAAATCAATTTCTTTATCATATCTACGTAAAAAATCTACCTTTGTTACAAGTCGCTATAAGCAACCGTTTCTTAGAAAATTTCAAGTCGATTATTTTGATAATCGATGCGTGTTGAAGTTATTACCATTATTTTGCATTTTTCACAAGAATGCTCAGGAAATGAATTTGACGATTGAGTAAGTAGTTTTGGTAATTACATATTATATGACAGTTGAACGTTTTGTTGTTTTGTTGAAGTTTCCACAGTTTGGAGAATTATCCACGATCAACAATTTTATCCATACTATTCAAAGGGTACAAGCTCTTCCACCACGAGACTTTCCCCAACGCATTACTATGTGTCAGTGGTTTTTGAGAGAATTGGCTGGAAATCCTCACTTTTTAAGATATGTACTCTTCACGGACGAGGCAAACTTCTCCCGAAATGCTATCATAAACTTTCATAACAACCATGTTTGGACCCTGGAAATTCCGCACGCAGTAAAGTGAAAGACATTATCAGTATACATTTTCTGTAAATGTATGGGCGGCAATAATTGATAATTACTTGATAGGTCCTTTCTTTCTTCCGTTCCGACTGAATGGCGCAACTTAAATAGACTTTTTAGAAAATAAATTGCCGGGTCTACTTCAGAATGTACCACCAGAAATTCGTATCCGCATGTGGTTCATGCATGATGGGGCTCCGGCCCATTTTAGCGTTGTAGCCAGGGAATTCCTTAACACTGTCTATCCAAATCGATGGATAGGTAGGTGTGTAGAAGAACCTAACCAGGCGTGGGTACCAAGGTCTCCAGATCTAAACCCACTAGATTTTTATTCTTGGGGACATTTGAAGTTACTAGTTCATGAAACTCCAGTAGCGAACGAGGAAGATCTAAGAAACCGAATAGTAGACGCCTGTGAAACAATAAGAAACACAACAATAACACCGGCACACAAAAAAAAAAGTTGTCTGTGCACCGGACGCCACCTATCTACGGGCATGTTTTTCGACCCGCTGAACACGAATTTAAAGTCAGTTTAGGCCGTCCGGGCTTCAATTTCGAGTAAATTGCAGAGAACCCCAAAAAATAACGAAAATTCGATGTTTTGGCAAGAAAAAAAAATTTGAGATCTAATGCAAGCATAATTTTCATGTATTTTGATCTGTTAAATACTAATTTCGATTGTACTTCAATCATAAACCGTTTTAAATCTAAAAAAATTGTAAAAAATCATCAAAAATTACAAAAATCGAAGAAAATTGGATTTTGTTTTAATCTATCTGAAAACGTTCTGCGTTTTTTTACCGGCTGAAACTCCCCACAAACGTAACAAAATTGATCAGGACTCTTATTGCATAGATGGGAATTGCTTCTTGTAATAGTATACTCTCCAGTAGCCAAGTTTTCCACTACTGAAGAGCTGCAGTCGCTGGATGACGACGCCTGCGGGCCTGCTTTCTCACCCTGACCAGACGCCGATACTGGGTTTCCGAATCCTGCATCGTAAAGTACCATCACTTTTACCTGCCATGACGGCACACACGCCGTTAACCCAGGACTCTGCCAGATGGTTCTGTTGCCCACCGTCACCCCGAGGAGGTGCCCTGGTTGCAAGTACAAGCGATCATGCAATGAAATGAAGTCTGCACTTCGAAGAAGTTGAAATTCCAACACGATGACAAATTTTTAGTATATAAAGGAAAAGGTGGAAAAAGAGGTATCCACATCGTAGATCATTTTTTTTTTTTTTTTTTTTTTATATGTTCTGGTTCCCACGAAAAGGGATATCCTGTAATGTTCAGAGAACATCGTGGGAACCAAGGGAAAGAAGGTAGGAGTTGGTGTTCTTCTTAAATTTCTGGAGGTTGTATGCCCTCGGGGAACACCTCCTAGGAATGAGTTCCAAAGCCTCGCAGTTCGTTGGATGAATGAGTCTTTGGAAAGTGATGTTCTGCAGGTCTCCAAAGTGACCACGAAGGGGTGTGAAGACTGAACTTGACGGGTTAATCTCGAAGAGACTGCCAAAGGAGGAACGATTGTTGATATTTCAGAAGAGCATCGCCCATGAAAATATCTATAAAATAGAGACAAATCGCCAACTTTTCTACGGTGTTCCAGACAAGTGAGCGAGTTTGTAAGCGAGGCATCACCGACGAGACGAATTGCCCTTTTTTGGACAGAATCCAATAGCTTCAGGATATGTTTAGGTGCCGCACTCCAAATATGGGAACAGTATTTGAGAATGAAACAGTACAATACCCTCGAAAAACCGTTAAAAATTCAATTTGTGTACATTATTGGATCTGAATCTTGTATTTTAGAAATAAAAAATACAAGAAATTTATTTAATTGTGTTTAAAAAAAAAATCCATTTTTTCAGCAGCAATTTTCTGCTATTTTATCGGTTTTTTGCAGTTTTATGAATGTTTGAGGGGACTATGGGCCAAATTTATTGCAGAATCAGAATTTTTTATCTTGTCAAAATATCGAATTTTCGCTATTTTTGGGGTTTTTTGCAATTTACTCGAAATTGAAGCCCGGATGGCCTAAACTGACTTGAAATTCGTGTTCAGCGGGTCGAAAAACATGCCCGAAGATAGGTGGCGCCCGGTGCACAGACAACTTTTTTTTTTTGTGTGCCGGTGTAATTTTTGAGCGGGTACGAGATTCAATGACTAGAAGACTGAATGCCTGTATCTTCGCTGAAGGTGGACACTTTGAACAATTTGTTTGTATATAATGTAGTTTCCTTTATTTCATTTTATTCTACATATTCAAAATTTCTAGAAATAAATTGTTGGTATATCTTGCAAATTTTATTTAAACAAATACAGATTTTGCACCCTTTTTCCCATTTCCTAAGCATTCTTGTGAAAAATGCAAAATAATGGTAATAACTTCAACACGCAAATGTTCAAGTCCAAATATCTAGAAAACGGTTGCTCATAGCGACTTGTAACAGGGGTAGCTTTTTTACGTAGATATGATAGAGAAATAGATTTTTTCACTGAAAAATGTGCTAGAAGTACGCTCAAAAAAGTTATGAACCTTCAAAATAGAAAAATACGAGTAAGAGCGCATCAGGTTCGAATTCGACACCTCAAAAAACCTCCCAATACCAATTTTCGTTTAATTAAGTTATTAAAAAAAAACGAAAATAAAAATAAAACTTCAACACCCTGTATCTTGGAAACGAAGCGTTTCCGGACATATATTTATTTGGACAATTCATATTAGAATATTGTGAGGAATCACCAAAGGAAGTTTGTAGTTTTGAATCACCCTGTATAAACCGCCTGGAAAACATTCAGAACAAATTTGTCAAATGAATTTGTTTTAAATAAAATTCCAATTACAACGGTGACATTGAAATTGCGAGAAAACATTTCGATATTATATCACTATCAAGTAGAATCTCTGATCTTTTATTTTTACACAAAATTATCTCAAATTCCGTAGATAATGCTAATACAATGAATCAATTTCAAATCAACGTTTCCATTCGGCCACTTAGAACTAACCACTTGTTCCACATAGGTACCATTTCGGAGAACTAATTCGTCTCAAAACTCTCCTCTATTAGACCAGGGCTGAAGCCTTTGAAAATGGTAAAAAGTGAAAGAAAATCATAGTAGGATGAAACCCATTGGAAAAGGAAGAAAATATAACAAAAATGAAAGGAAAAATAATTTACGGGCGGTCTGATGTCGGGAAGTGGAAGGGGGTGAGTTTGTAGTACCCTGTACAAACTCAGTTCATTACATATTTCGTTCAGCAAATATTTTCGAGTATACGATTGGAAATATATTCCAATAATCATATCGGTAAATGAAATGAGATACTCCTGCCCAGACACCTGCAGATACAGAATCGTTACAGAATTATCTAGACTGATAAAACGATCAATGGGTTATTCATAACGATAAGTAGGACCACCCAAGGCAGAAAAAATATCATTTTTCTCGCCCGACTGAGAAACGCTGAGTTGGAAACTTTAAGATAACCAATTTTTGCGTGGGATTTATACAGATCGCCGTTGAAGGGATAATAAAATAAAAAACTACAAACGCCATTGCATTGAAGGCGGGGCTGTAAGAGAAAAATTGGGATTAAAAAATGGGCCTAATTGAACGTTTTAAGAAACGAAGGGGGTAAATAATAATTTTGGAGGCGGGCAAGGGGAGTCGGTCAGGGTTCGCGAAATCGGACGGTCAAGTGGGCAATACGGGGAGACGGCGAAAACGCGTCGAGAGTTTAAGGCGAGGTTGCGTCGCGACGCCCTGGATTAAGGGTTAAGTATCGCTTCGGTGGTAATTAGTACACGCGTGTGTTTAGCGTAGAACCCGCTACGGAACGGAAAATAGTGACGGTGATCGTGCACTGGAAAACAATTCGTGAATTCAGGGATTTGATGAAGTTTCTGGATTATCTGCCACTGGTACGGAATAGCAGCTCAGCTCACAGGGTAAGCGATTTGAAGCTGTATGTTAATGTAACTAACCACTTATAATCTCTGGGGAGGATTTCTTTTCAATTTTAAGTTTTGCAGTACGCTTTTTGCAAATGAGAATAATCGATACAGGGTACTCGTCTCTTTCCACTCCATTCATTAAATGAATACAAATGTGTTTTGGAAATAAATACTTCACATTTTGCTAAGCTCCAGGAATTGATATTTCGATCATGTCTATGTGTTTTTTTTTTATATGTATTTTCACTAAAATATTTTGATACTATTGCCGTTTTTCTCTAACCAAGAATTTGTTTGTTATGGTTATTTTTACCTTTTTTATTATATAGATATTTTTTTTTTAAGTTGCCTTTCATTTCTCTTTCCTCAGAGAAGTCATAGTAAGATCTTAAAGACCTGCCTTCGCGCGCAGGCCGAACTGATGTCTTTTTGGACTACGAGGGTGAAAGGAATGTATTTTTATTAAAAATACACTGCCCTGAACATCAATATAGTAGAACTACACAGGGCAGATGTAACAAGTTTTTAAGGGTGAAAAACGGTTTATCTCGATTTCACTTTTTTCACATAACCTCAAAATTCATGTGAAAAATTCAAATAACCAAGTTTTTGGTTTTTTATTTTTATCTTTTACAAAAAAAAAATTTTTCCCCGAAATTCAGTGAAAATTTACCTTCTCATGTCCCAAACACACTGTAATTTTTTTGATTTAAAATATTAATTTTTTTACCTTATTTTGGCTTAATATTCAAAAAGCACCCTAATTTTCAATCGAAAATTCTCCCGTCAAAATATCAGCTTTTTAAAAAAAGTCGGTGAGCTTTTTGTTCGTTGAAATCTCTACTTTCTGATGGTATAAAAAATAAGTACATTACTATGGCAGAAAATGCAAAGAAACGAAAAAAACTCGAATCCGAATTTAATAAGACATCTACAATATTTTGAGAAAGTTGTAGAATCTTCTTTAAATTATATGCGTAGATGCCTATTTATTGCCATTTCAAGATAACTTATATACCTGAGTGACCTACGGAAAATGTTAGCCCATCAAAAGGTATTTCATAGAGAAGTGAGGAAGGGGCTAGGAGGGTTTGGGCCTCACTACCTGTTATTTCTTTGCATTTTCTGAGAACATTTACCATAGTTATGTATATTTTTTTCACACCATCAGAAAGTAGAGATTTCAACGAACAAAAAGCCTACCGACTTTTTTAAAAAACCTGATATTTTGACGGGAGAATTTCTGATTGAAAATTAGGGTGCTTTTTCGATATTAAGTCAAAATGAGGTGGAAAAACGAATATTTTAAATAAAAAAAATACAGTGTGTTTGGGACATAAAAAGGTACGTTTTCACCAAATTTCGTGAACTTTTTTTTTTTGTAAAAGATAAAAATAAAAAACCAAAAACTTGGTTATTTGAATTTTTTACATACATTTTGAGATTATGTGAGAAAAGTGTGGATACCAAAGTTGCCATTCAACTTTTTTCCATAGGACTCGTAGTTTTGCCGGAAATCGAAATAAACCGTTTTTTACCCTTAAAAACTCACCCCTTTCCACTTCCCGACCTCAGATCGCCCGTAAATTATTTTTCCTTTCATTTTCGTTATATTCTCTTCCTTTTCCAATAGGTTTCATCCTACTATTATTTTTTCTGGTTTCAAAAATTATCGACCTTGGTCTATATGTAGAATTGTTCGAAATACTAACAGGTACACTGATCAAATCGACAATATCTCTACATTCCACCAAAAATTATTCATTATTAATGCAAACAACTAATAAAAAACCACTTTGTCTTTGTATACGTTGTCTCAATTGCTGTCTGAAATTTATTAGTATAAATTTAAGTATAAGTAAAATTGAATGTAGGTAATAATGTAGATACTTTAGTGGACTTTTGTCTGAGTGTATCTTTCATGACCATTAAATAAATAAATAAATATTCATAACTTTAGACTGAAGATGAATTAATATAAATTCGAAACGTGTTTCTTAGCCAACCAATCTCCAATGATCTTCAATTTTCATTAAAGAATGTGAAATTGACTTTGAGTCGCTTTTTTCCCATTAAAAATATACTTACTTCGAAATCAAATTTGTCTTCAAATGAATTTGAAAAATTAAGAACAGGGCCGGATTAAAAGGTGTGGAGGCCCTGGGGCAACAAAGGAGTGGAGGCCCCTAATTATTTTTCAAACAAGTTTTTTTTTATTTATTTATTGCGGAACAAATCAAATTATTTCGACACGAGCATATGTAGGTATAATAAAATACAAGAAATAAATTAAATTACAGCGTAAACGAAAGGATTCTTGCGAGCTTTTTTCGACGAAACATCATTGATGATTTCGGTCAAATCCAGCATCCGGAGAAAATCATTCTCAATGCTAAGAAGCGATAACTTTGATATGTGGCTTTGTCTCATCGTAATTCGCCTATTTTTTTCATTTTGGAAAATGAGAGCTTTCCAGTGCAATTTGACATCATCACATTCTCAGTTGTAATATCACAAGAGAGTGAAAATAATTCGACAGATTTTCGAAAACTTGTTGCCAGGCAATAAATAAGAGAGACCAACTGGCTCGAGTGGCAATGGCCAACAAGTTTGAGAAGGAAATCTAGATAATTATTTTCTACTATATCGAACTCTCGTGTGGTATTCTTTAGATTATTTTTTGATGTTACGATCATAAACACATTTCCTTGCAAAATTATATAATGTACTAAATCGGTTTTGATTCATTTCACACTTTTCATGCGAATTGATGACAGACATCAAATTAATAATATAGGTTGTCAGACAATAAAAACAAAATACCTCAAATTATTCCCGCGACAATTTTCTAGGTAGAATATTCCCACTATTGATTGGCCAAAACTTATATGAATTATTTGAATTGCAAAATTTAATTTAAGTAGTTGAAATTTTGGTTTTCAAGAATTTGATAGTAGAACATCTTAGATAGATAGATAGATAGTCCTTTTCAGAAGGATTTACATTTGTTGCGGAATGTCATCTTTCTCTTAGACTCACACTTTCAGATTTCGGGGATTTCTCTGTTACAAGCGCGTCACTCAGCGGACACTTGTCAACGCCAATAAATAGGAAAAACAGGTATAGACGGGCAAAGTGTTTGTAGAATCGGCAGAAAAATAGTCAACAGAATTTGAACTTTTGTTCTATTATGGAATGCGCACAGGGCTCTTATAAGTAATTTGATGCAATCATATTCATAAATTGAAATATTATTTTCTTTTGCTTATGATTATTGAATTTCATTGTGTATCTAGATCGCTTGTGTCATTCGAAGAATACATTGACAGAAAATCCTTCATTTAATAAAAAAAAAGTGTATATTTTTTTTAAATTCAATTGTTCTTGTTTTTACAGCTAATTTCGGTACGATATAATATTTTGTATAATAGTATGATGTTTTACTTGGTGATTGTTTCTCGCAAATACACATGATTCATCAGATCGAAGATTAATATTGTTCACGCCCGAATTATATTTATTTAATGTTTTCACAATTTATTTACTGTTTGCATTTCGCACCAAATTGGCCATGTAATTTGTTGTTTTCGTTTTTACCTTGGTAGCTGAGCAACCCTCTCAGAATGACACTCTGAATATACTTATAAAAAACTTGACATATTAGTCAAAAATTCATTTTTATCTTGCGTTTTCATATTAAAATAATATCAGAAAAAAGTTCATAATAGCAGCAAACGCACAAACAAATATTAACCATGGATTTTGACAAGAATACGAAACATGTTTTTGAATGTTTAAAACGAAAAATGAGAGGAAGTGGGAGAACTGCTCTTTCGTTGTCAGATTTTTTATATATAATTATGCATATCCTTCGGTATTTGTTAGGAAATTTCACCTAAAAATGTATATTGTTGAGGCCCCTATCTTGTGGAAGCCCCGGGGCTGCAGCCCCGTTTGCCCCCCTTTTAATCCGGCTCTGAAGGCCATCGACCTAATCAATCTACCCGGGAAGTATTCGAATATGTAACTAACTTTATAATTTCGAAATTTGCAGTGTCGAACGGAATATTCATCGTGAGATGCCCAACTCGCACTCTGCGTCTTTTTTCACTTTGGTGAAAACAAGCGAAGCCGATTCGAAGTGTACGATAAATATTCGACGCCAAAGCGTAATTTACTTCAATCTCTTTCCAACATGCAACCGATATCGAACCAAACCTCAATCGGGAAAATCTTGGCGAATTCATTTCCCATCAATCAGCCGGCAAGTTCCTATCTCTTTGCCATTCATGAAATGGCCTCATGAGTTCATCTCATCCGCGATTCGCGAATCACTCAGTTCGTCTTTATCTCCCCCGCGATATCAGCGCTTTTTTATCTCGCTCCCGAGCGTGAGTACTCGGTTCCCATGGCAACGCGAGGGTTCGGGCGGGGCCTCTCCCGAAATAACGGGACGAATCACGGCCGCCGCAAACTGATAGCAATCGATAACACCTCTAAAGTTATAGAGAGGTCTTTAAGATGAGGGGCGCATCATGAGAGATTATCGGAGGATGATCTAGCGGGCGAAGGCCATCGTTCGAAGAAAGTTTTTTATTCGATAAGAGATTCGGCAAGATTGAGCAATGAAACCAATCTGTGAAGTGACTCTAATTTTTATAGCGTTCGCGGGGTTTCAGATTTAACGTCGTTTTATAATATTTTCTTTTTATTTTCGGTATTTAACGTTTCAAAAGGCATGTTTGTAAAGACAATATTTAATAGTGACTTCCATTTTGATGTCGAAGTGAAAATTTTTTTACGCGCTTGTGCGTATGAAAGAGAAAAGCGAGGGAAATTTAATTTCCAATTATTATTGATTGATTTTAGATATTCTGATTTGTTTGATAAAATGAACAGGATGTTATAGGATAAAATCAGATGTGGAATCATCTGCGACTGAAAGATAAACTTTAGTCACTATCTTCCATCGTTCAAGAAACCTATTGTGGGGTATTCATGTTGAAAAGGGAAACATTCTCAATTGAATATTGATAGAAAGATTTTTCTGTGAATTGAAAAATCCATGATAAAAATGAAGTTATTTTTTGTGAATGTCTAACAGAAAACAACTACTTCCCCGGCTAAAGCCACGCTGGACATTGAACTACATCTGATAGATATTCTGGTCTCTCAAAAGAAAAAATTTGAAATTGAAAATTTGCATTTTTTCTCTTCCAGTCCTAATTCTCATATAGATGAATGAGGCACAGAAAAATGTTTTCCAAAAGAGAGTACTCACCAGAAATCATTCGTAACATTGACACAAGAGAGGCATCACATTCACTAGGTCTTCAATACATTCTTGTCGACGAAAATCTATTTCAAGCTTCCACGATCATCAGGATGACCGGAAGAAATGGAAAACACATTTTCTAGAGGCAATCTCACTTTTCAAAGATGGAAAAAGTTAGAAACATTTCTTTAGGAGAGACCCTTTGAAATTAGTGTTTTTTTACATTAAAACAGTTTTTTTTTTATTTTTTTTTATGTTCTGATTCCCACGAAAAGGGATATCCTGTAATGTTCAGAGAACATCGTGGGAACCAAGGGAAAGAAGGTAGGAGTTGGTGTTCTTCTTAAATTTCTGGAGGTTGTATGCCTCGGGGAACTCCTCCCTAGGCAATGAGTTCCAAAGCCTCGCTGTTCGTTGGATGAACGAGTCTTTGGAAAGTGATGTTCTGCAGGTCTCCAAAGTGACCACGAAGGGGTGTGATGACTGAACTTGACGGGTTAGTCTCGAAAAGATTGCCAAAGCAGGAACGATTGTTGATATTTCAGAAGAGCATCGCCCATAAAAATATCTATAAAATAGAGACAAATCGCCAACTTTTCTACGGTGTTCCAGACAAGTGAGCGAGTTTGTAAGCGAGGCATCACCGACGAGACGAATTGCCCTTTTTTGGACAGAATCCAATAGCCTCAGGATATGTTTAGGTGCCGCGCTCCAAATATGGGAACAGTATTCCAGGACAGGTCGGATCTGTGCCTTATAGATCATAAGCAGCTGAGTGGGGGTGAAATAGCTTGGCACGAAACAAAAAACCAAGTTTTTGGGATGCACTTTTGGCAATGGACCTCACGTGATTTTCCCAGGAAAGGTTATTGCTGATAGTAATACCAAGCATCGATATGGATGACTTCAGTTATGGGGTATGATAGATTGATTTGTTTGATAATATGAACAGGATGTTCATAAAATCAGATGTGGGATCATCTGCGACTGAAAGATAAACTTTAGTCACTATCTTCCATCGTTCAAGATAACCTCTTGTGGGATATTCATGTTGAAAAGGGGAACATTCTCAATTTGATTGAATTGAAAAATCCACGATAAAAATGAAGTTATTTTTTGTGAATGTTCAACAGAAAACAACTACTTCCCCGGGGAAATCAATCTATCATACCCCATGACAGGTTTTAATGTAAAAAAAACACTAACTTCCAAGTGTCTCTCCAAAAGAAATGTTTCTAACATTTTCCATCTTTGCAAAGTGAGATTGCTTCTAGAAAATGTGTTTCCCATTTATTTCGGTCTTCCTGATGATCGTGGAAGTGTGAAATAGATTTTCGTCGATAAAAATGTACTGAAGACCTAGTGAATGCGATGCTTCTCTTGCGTCAATGTTACAAATGAATTCTGGTGAGTACTCTCTTTTGGAAAACATCATTCTTTGCCTCATTCATATATATGAGTTCCTAATTAAGACTGGAATAGAAAATCAAATAACTATCTGAATGAAAATGCAAGTTTTCAATTTCAGATTTTTTCTTTTGAGTTAGGGTCCTTTCAGGATATCTATCAGATGTACTTCAATGTCCAGCGTGGCTTAAGCCGGGGAAGTAGTTGTTTTCTGTTAGACATTCACAAAAAATAACTCCATTTTCATCGTGGATTTTTCAATTAACAGAAAAATATTTCTCTTCAATTTTCAATTGAGAATGTTTCCCTTTTCAATATGAATATTCAGTTACATAGTATTATAATCAAAGAATATTTGTATAAATTGTAATTACTACGATTTTGATATAATGACATTGTTTTTTGAAAGAGTTGTTTGGTAGGACTGAATATAAAACTTACATTTCAAACACAAAGTTGGGTCTAGTATAAAAATCGTTTTTTTTCCTTCAAGTGAGTTCTGAAGCAAGAAATGGAAAATTTAGCACGAAGGAGAAGAACAAGCGACATACTTTGTTTGGCCAGTAATATTCGGAAGAGACATTGGTGAAATGGAAAATCCCCGGAATATGTTGAAAGTTGGTATAGTGTTCCCAATATCAATTGCAGAAGCATAAAAAAGTCTTGCATCGAAATCCTGTGAGCAGCAGTGGCGGAGATAACTAATTTTATTTAGATATTTTAAGATTTTTAAAATAGGTACTTCATAAATAATGAAAAATAAAAAAAAATTAAAGACAAGCTCTTATTTATACAAATACATTAAGAAAGAAAAATAATAATAAATAAATAAATAATAAAACTAGAATATCCTAAAACGTATTTCGATCGGCACACACCAAGACCACAGACGCTACTGGTTTTTAATCTTTCAGAGCTATTAAAACACAAATATAACCCGTGATTTATGACCTCCCATCGTATAGACACACCTGCCAGCATTGATGTCCGACTTGATTGGCCCAGACGAATCGGTTGTAGAACAGACAGCAGTCACTCAAGTCTACGTTGACCAGCGGGCTCTTTGTGCCGACGGAGACTGTATACAAGTAGTACAGATTATTTTTCGTTCCGTTTCTTCGCATATACGCTCGTGTTAGCGAAGTGAGTTTTCATTTGCTCCCTATAGAAACAGATTCTGCAATTGATATTGGATGGACTATACCTACGAATACTTATTGTCATATAGGGTGTCAACGTATTCTTTAGACAAGACATGGTTTCACGAGTATCGAAGATAAAACAGAAATCATTGCTGAGACTGATCTTCAATCTAGATTACAAAACGTCATGTAGAGAGATTTTTCAACAAAATAAAATACTAACTGTTGCATGTATGTTCATTTTGAAAACATTAACGTATATCCATGAAAATAGAAGGAAACTAGAATCGAGATCAGAAATCCATACTAACCATACCAGGAATAACAATATGCTTACTACCCAAAAACACCATCATGAAAAGTATGAAAAGTCTCCTATATTGAACATTAGTGGCCCAAGTATAGAGCCTTATGGAACACCCACTTTGATTTTTTTTGTATCAGATTTAATCAGTTCGCCTTTTCCATCTCTTTCCATTAGTATTGGTCAACTGTATGTGGGAAATTATTGATATATAAAATAGACATCAGTGGCCCAAGTATAGAGCCTTGTGGAACACCCACTTCGATTTTTTTCGTATCAGATTTAATCAGTTCGCCTTTTCCATCTCTTTCCGTTAGATATTGGAATCTATTCGTTATGTAAGAGCGTATTAATTGCAAGAAAACTCTACTTATTCCGAAATATTCGAGTTTTTTCAAAAGTGTAGTGTAATCAACCCCATCGAAGGCCTTAGAAAGATCTATACATACTGCTATATTTCCATTTTTATTGTTCAACGAGTTCAATATCGTAGTAAGGGCATTATATAAAGCAAGTATAGTAGATTTATTTACCTTTTCTGAAACCATTTTGGGAATCTGAAATCAGTTTGTGACTCTCGCCGAATGTTACAATTATTGAATATATTTTTTCAAAAACCTTACTGATATTTTATAAGAGAGTTATTGGACGATAGTTCTGCCAATTTGTTTTATCTCCTTTTTTATAAATAGCTTTGATTGCAGCAATCTTCAACTTATCTGGGAAAATTCCTTTAATCACCATCAGGTTTATTATGTAGCTGAGAGGATGAAAAATCACCTTAACTATATATTTTAATACTAATAGGTATCTCATCGTCTCCTACTAATTTTTTGTTTTTTTTAAGTCCATACATTGATTGATGAAATTTTCATTTGCTTTATCTAGGATTGTTTTGACTTTATTTACATTTGCAAATTCAATGATTGAAACTTATTTGTTTGGTATTTTACCTGTATATTTTTTGACTAGGTTCCAAACCGCTTTATTATTATTTTGAGCGCTTTCAACATACATAGGATTTGCATTTTATTTTGCTGCTTTAATGACTATTTTCAATATATTTGTATATTTGCTATATAACTCTTTGATACTCGCCCTTCTAACATATCTGTGGAGAGTTTAAGTTTTGTATTCGATGAGATTTTTATACCGTCAGTAATCCAGTGCTTTGAGGACTTTCGAACTTTGGCCTCCTATTACGAGTACGCCCTATAGTTCGGCAGGGTTAGGTGTCAATTCAAAAGATCCTTGCCCTGGTCCATAGAATGAAATTTTGGGAAAAAATCCCATCTATGTATTGCATGCCAGATCCTTTCATTAGAAACAAAATTGTGAGATTATGTGCCAATCAATATCCTGCTCATGTCCTTGGATTTTAATAATTCCTTATTGAATAACTGTTTTCGCCCATTCACCTTGTTCATATGAATAATTGTGTAATCAAGGAAAGGATCAGTGAAGAGCATCGATTAAATCATCGGGTCGCATTAACGTGCGCTTTAATAAAGAACTTCGCCGAATTGCAGACGATAAATCAAAAGTATTCATTAAGGGACTCTCTCCCGGATTTCGGAGTCAAATTGGAATTCCTGGCCCAGCTTCAATATCGCTGTTAATAATGCTTGTGCACGCGCGCTCTCAGATAACCGACTCATAAATTCGGATTGGTGTCTGTCCTCAACTTGATCGATTATTTTTCCTCGGCTAGTAAGCTATTACGGAGAAAGTCGAAGTTGAGAGAACCCGATGGCGATGCCAGTCGGAAAGGTAGATTTCAATTGGAGAATCTTAAACTGTACGAATATTTCTAAACACTTTCCAATTCTATGCAATCCGACTCAAATAAGAAGAAAAGAATAGAAAAATCGAATTAAACGGTTTTCTTCACATAAAGGATTCAATATAAAATTGAACCAGAAAATGGTAGATCTCAGGTGAAAAACAACTACTTTCCTGGCAAATACCACGCAGAACGTTGAATGATATTCACCTGAAAATCCATGCATACTTCCATATAATATCAATGGACATTGAATGCAAATGTTTCTTTCTGATAAGCTCGATTATGTTCAATTTATGTCGTGTTCACCTAACAATCCGCATACCGGTTTCAGGCTTCTTGGCCCTCATCAGTACGGAGTAGTCAACCAGCCAAAGGTCCAAAGAACTCTGGCTGAAGTGAGACACAACGTAAACAAACCATCATCGATCTTGTAACACCTATAGGTACGCCGGAAAAGATAAACTTTAACTGGCGGTACCTAGTGACAGAAAGAAACACTCCGAAAATCTCCCACCTCGATAGGTTTCTAAATAAAAGATTCCTTCTCAGTAGGAGTGGCAAGCCCGTCTAGCATATAGTGAAAGATAAGTGCCATGTGAAGTGGAATGAATAGAAAAATCGAATTAAACGGTTTCTTCACATAAAGGATTCAATATAAAATTGAACCAGAAAATGGTAGATCTCAGGTGAAAAACAACTACTTTCCTGGCAAATACCACGCAGAACGTTGAATGATATTCACCTGAGGTACCGCCAGTTAAAGTTTATCTTTTCCGGCGTACCTATAGGTGTTACAAGATCGATGATGGTTTGTTTACGTTGTGTCTCACTTCAGCCAGAGTTCTTTGGACCTTTGGCTGGTTGACTACTCCGTACTGATGAGGGCCAAGAAGCCTGAAACCGGTATGCGGATTGTTAGGTGAACACGACATAAATTGAACATAATCGAGCTTATCAGAAAGAAACATTTGCATTCAATGTCCATTGATATTATATGGAAGTATGCATGGATTTTTAGGTGAATATCATTCAACGTTCTGCGTGGTATTTGCCAGGAAAGTAGTTGTTTTTCACCTGAGATCTACCATTTTCTGGTTCAATTTTATATTGAATCCTTTATGTGAAGAAAACCGTTTAATTCGATTTTTCTATTCATTCCACTTCACATGGCACTTATCTTTCAAGAAGAAAAGAGTTCAATCAAAATTATTTCCTTTCGGTTCGATTTAACTATAGATTTTTTTTCTCTATCGATTGAAGACAAAACATGTTCAAGACTGTAATAATAATAATGAATCGTCTTTATTCATCTCATGGAAAATTCATGTCACTATAACAAGTGTTTAATTAACAAAAATTAATCAATAATAAAAGACGAAAAGTCGAAGTGTCAGCTAATGCTGTTTTGAAACTGAACCAAGGGAAAAAAAAGAAAAAGGTAAAAAAAAAAAAAAAAACTGTAACTGGTTATCGTAATTTTTCTTGAACGGAAAAAAATAAGGTTGTTGTCATAGCAACATGTCAAAATGCAAGCATCTGATTGGCTAAAATTAACAGGTATGAAATTTTCAAATTAAAAACTTGAGATCCTTTCCACTTTTGGAATCCATCCTTCAAAGAATTCAAAATGGATTCTCGTTTATAAAATTTGTAAATATCGATTCAACATTTTTATTCACAATTTAAGGAACATCAAATCGAGTAATCAACATTTTTTTTTAATATTTCGATTGTTTCAGCACTGAACTTCATAAAATTTGTTATTAACAAACGCATTGTTTATGACATTATAAAAAAATAATTTTTGAGTATTTTTTGGAAACGCATTTTTTTATCGAAAAGTTTTCTTTGTTGCTAAAAATCAATATTAAGGAACAAAAATTATTTCTATCTTTTTAAAAATTTTATTTTTTTTGAATTACCAATTTTTATAATAAATGAATTACAATTTTTTATAAAAAAATGAGTTTTTTTTCCATTTTTCATAATTTAAAAATTTTCTTGTTTCTAAGTTTGCATTTTTTTTTTAGTTATAAAATATAAAATGACCTGTAACTATCAGCAATACAGCAAGGACACTTCAAGTCTTTTTCATACTCAAATGATATAATTGAGCTTTCTAAAAAATAGCAACATGAGAATATTTGTAATAAATAAAAAAAATCCTCAGGTCATATTTTTTTTCTTTAGTATCTAAAAAAATATAGTACGGATATTCATTTGTTTATAACAAATTGTTTATTGAATAAACAAAAACATTTTTATTCGGAATTTGAAAGAGCTCTAGAAAAAATGATTAAAAAAAATAGGTCCTTAATATTGATTTTAAGCAAGAAAAAATCGTTAATTGAGAAATGTGTTTTTAAACAATGGAAACACTTTTTAAAAAATTGTTTTTTTATTAAATCAAGTTTTATCAATAGCCAAGTTTTCAAATTTTCAAATAATTGGATAAAAAAAATCATATAATTTTCAGTGCATTCAGGCATCTTTTTTTATATAAATGATAATTATTGCCTCCGACTGTGTGAGTGTTTACAGTATTAAGTTTAATATTGAACCTCTTAAAACATAATTTTCGGAAAATATTTTCTGGTCATCTTGTTTCCATTTTTTAAAATTCTTTTTTTTTTTTTAACTTTTTATTTGGGATTATTTACAATACGTCGTCTGGTTGTCGCCATATTGAATTTTGTAACAATATGGCGTCTGGTTGTCGCCATATTGAATTTTGATTATTACTGTCATGTCTTTATTCACAATATGGCGTCCGGTGGTCGCCATATTGAATTTTAATTACTGTCATGTCTTTAGTGACACTCGCAAGTTTCAGACAATTCGACCTCTTCTTTAATTTAACAATGAAGATATATTATTGCCTCCGACTGTGTGATTGTTTACAGTATTAAGTTTAGTATTCAACCTCTCAGAACATGATTTTCTACAATATTTTCTGGTCATATTGTTTCCATATTTTTTAAAGTTCACTTTTTACTCAGTCGGGTTTTTTATTTTTAAATTTACTTTTTTCATTTGGTTGTTGCTTTTGAAACTTGACTGAAAGTGGATATATCTGATTTTTCTTGCGAGTATGACGAAAATTTCTCTTTTTAAGTTTGAGATATTGCTTGTGTGCATCACGTAGAGGACAGGGCTCAATGCCTTACCGTGAGACACTTCCTTGTCAGTCCTGAGTGGATTTCGTTTTCATCTAGTCTTTCTGTATTGGATGAGTTCATTTACATCTTATACCGCAGCTCATCCCGAATCGATAAATACCATAAAAAATATCTACAACTCGCTATTATTGTATTAGCATATACCGGGTGGTCCACTTACAACTATCCACCCTCAATAACTCCCAGAAAAATTATTTTACAAGAAGATATGTTATAATTCAACCCCCTACTCCCCAAAGCAACCCCCTCTATAATTTTAATAAGGGAATGAGGGTTCGTGTCATACATTATTGTGAAGGTAATTCAATTCTGATACTAGCAGAGCAAAATTTTCTGAATTTGAATGAGGCGTTCTCGAGATATTCGAGTTCAAATGTTCAAAATGATCTCCATTATTGTCTCCCAGACAGTTAGTAGAGTACAGTCGTAATTATCCACCGATTGTCTTACTTTATTTGCTCACCGAGTACACGTTTCAGTTTTTTGTTGTCAACATGATTGTCAAAGAAGAAATAATAATCTTTAGAACCATTTTTTTGTGAAATGGTGATAGTGTAGAATCGAAAAGTAACCACGTATTTCAATAATTCTACTTGTATCGCGATGAGGAAATTTAAATGATTTTTATTTTTGCTGTTCAAATGAGTGTGCACGAGCAACAGCTCGGATCTTCAATGAGAGACTCGAAAACAGAAACGTAACTCACAAGTGAGTAAATTTCATCCGTATAAGTTGCATCTTCTCCATGAACTGAATAAGGATGACTACGACAGACGATCTGAATTTTGCGAAAATGTAACAAGAATGATACAGAGGAACCACGGATTCGTTAAGCATATATGCTTCAGTGATGAGTGTTCCTTTTTTTTGAACGGGTTAGTGAACAGACACAACTCTCGCTATTGGAGTCAGAACAACCCCCACCTACTTAGAGAAGAGCACACACAATGGCCTCGAAAGTTGAATGTGTGGGCAGGGATTCTAGGTAATAAAATCATTGGCCCAATATTTATCCAAGGTGCGGTTTATTTGGATATGTTGCAGAATCTGATTGAACCACTTATTTTGGATGCTGTTAACACGGACCTTGACGATGATGGTAATTCAAATCTATTGGCAGATAACATTTATTTCCAGCAAGATGGGGCACCACCTCATTTCCTATTACAGGTGAGAAAATGACTATCCCAAACAAATGGATAGGTCGTCGAGGTCCAATAGAATGGCCAGCACGCTCGCCGGAATTGGCATCCAATTATTTTTTCCTTTGGGGTCATTTGAAATCTGTTATTTATAAAACTCAACCTACTGACCTGAACAATTTGGAAAGAAGAATTATAACTGAATGCCAGGCAATTACCAGAGAAACACCTTCAAAGGTGCAGAAGGCATTTGAAAATAGACTCTACTACTGTCTGGGAGTTGATGGCAGTCATTTTGAACATCTTTTGTAAATAATTGTTTGATAATCTATTTCGTATAATTTATTTACTCACAATTCACCAATGTATCATTTGAACTCGAATATCTCGAGCACGACTCTTTTCAAATTCAGAAAATTTTGCACTGATAGTATCAGAATTGAATTACCTTCACAATGATGTATGACACGACCCTCATTCCCCATTAAAATTATAGAGGGGGTTGCTCTGGAGGAGTAGGGGTTTGAAGTATAACATATCTCCTTCTCGTCAAATGGCGTACCCCTCCAAACAAAAATCGACGTGTTTCGGCGATTTTCTGTAAAATAATTTTTCTGGAAGTTATTGAGGGTGGATAGTCGTAAGTGGACCACCCGGTAGAATATAGCTATTTTACATCGAAGAAAAATGTAGTGGAACAACAAATCCATCCCCATCGTAGGAGGAATGTAGCTGTTCTAAACGCTATCCAAACTTTAATCCCGCTGTGTTAGTAGAGACAATATTTAGCCAGGGGCCAATCTAAATTTAGTGAGTGGAGTGCGAGGCCTGATTGGCTATATCGAGAGCAGAAACGCCGAGTGTTGTCGTTTCTGGATTGCTTTTCGCTCAACGAAAGTGGATTTTTCATTAGATTTGACAAAACGGTTTCTCTCCAGAGTCTATCTTTACCTCTTCACAACTCTGATAGGAAGATTGGTTGATATTGAACTTACATCATGATTGGATTTATTCGATTGAAGGAATACGTTTGGAATGGACATAGTCATATAATGAGGCTAATCATCCGTGTAATTATTCCATGACATATGAACTTATAATGAAGTGGTGGATAGCGTCTGTAATCAAATATTAATCGAAAATAGTTTGTGGCATATCAAACATGAAAATGAAAAATAGAATTGAATAAAAAAATGTGGACCAACCAGGATTCGAACCTGGGACCTCTCGATTTATAGTCGAACGCACTACCAACTGTGCTGTTGATCCTCATTCGGAAACCAGCGATTCACATGTTAAATTCAGCTCTGTATTAGTATGCGAAGATGATGAGGTTAATGTGACTAGAAAACATTCACGCATGCACACCTAATGAAATTATATTGGTTTTGCCAGCTAGTGTCATATAGGATTATCGACCACCTTCACACCCGAAATTATAATAATGAAGTGGTGGATAGCGCCTGTAATTAAATATTAATCGAAAATAGTTTGTGGCATATCAGAGAAAATGAAAAATATAATTGAATTAAAAAATGTGGACCAATCAGGTGTGCATGCGTGAATGTTTCCATAGTCACATTAACCCTTATCATCTTCGCATACTGATACAGAGCTGAATTTAAAACGTGAATCGCCGGTTTCCGAATAAGGACCAACCGACCAGAAATCGAGAGGTCCCAAGTTCTAATCCTGGTTGGTCCACATTTTTTAATTCAATTCAATTTTTCATTTTCTTGTCTGATATGCCAAAAACTATTTTCGATTCATATGAACTTATGTTCAAATTGTTTTATTACTTGATTGTTTTTTTTCTTTTTTATATGGTATTGTTATACAAATAATATTTTTTTACAAGCTTTTTTGTCAATAAGAAAATGTTTGTTTTTTTCTTAGACAATAAAGTATATATCTCTCTCTCTCTCTGTCTCTCTCTTCTCTCTCTCTAATTCATCTCGACTTATTTGAAAGTAACATCCAAAAATCTTCTTTTTTTTCCGTGATAGGCAATGAGTGTATAATCCAAAGAGAGAATAGTATATTAAGTATAAGTGGATAAAAAGGGCTTTAAAACACGCGCGATTTTTCGAGCACGACGGCGCAGCCGGAGTGCTCGAAATGGAGCAAGTGTTTTTAAGACCAGTTATCCACGAATACTTTACGTTATTTTTTTTTATTGGTGCACTTTGAAATCATATATACTGGTATTATTACTACAAAAAATAGAAATAAGAACTAATAATGCAAGAAGGTTGAATTCGTGATGTGACATCAGTATACCTTTCGTTGTCATGGAAATGAGAAAAACTAATTTGCAATTTCTTACCAAAGATCAATATTTGTTGTCACCAGAGCTCAAAAATGAATTATTCTAATATCGATTTTTTGAATAGTGAGGCAGAATCGCGGTTAATACCGCGAAAATCCAGTAATATATATAAAAAAGAATATGAAAAGTTCATCAAATGGATGGAGGAGCACATATAAATGAACGAATTGTTAGTAATATTTTATTTTGACGTTACAAGGTACTCCTGTAAGATCAATAATCAAAAATTTGTCATTTAGACTTCACGTTTCTCGATTTGTTGATGTTGTCGTGGTAACTTTAAAAAACGCGCGTTTTATAAAGTTCGATTTAAACACGCTGAGGCGTGCTTTAAATGGGTAAAAAGGGGCACCAATAAAAAATAGTATATTAAAGTATAAGTGGATAAAAAGGGCTTTAAAACACGCGCGATTTTACGAGCACGACGGCGCAGCCGGAGTGCTCGAAATAGAGCAAGTGTTTTTAAGACCAGTTATCCACGAATACTTTACGTTATTTTTTTTTATTGGTGCACTTTGAAATCATATATACTGGTATTATTACTACAAAAAATAGGAATATGAACTAATAATGCAAGAAGGTTGAATTCGTGATGTGACATCAGTATACCTTTCGTTGTCATGGAAATGAGAAAAACATTCATTTGCAATTTGTTATCAAAGATCAATATTTGTTGTCACCAGAGCTCAAAAATGAACGATTCTAATATCGATTTTTTGAATAGTGAGGCAGAATCGCGGTTAATACCGCGAAAATCCAGTGATATATATGAAAAAAATATGAAAAGTTCATCAAATGGATGGAGGAGCACATATAAATGAACGAATTGTGAGTAATATTTTATTTAACGTTACAAGGTACTCCTGTCAGATCAATAATCAAAAATTTGTCATTTAGACTTCACGTTTCTCGATTTGTTGATGTTGTCATGGTTACCTTTAAAAAACGCGCGTTTTTTAAAGTTCGATTTAAACACGCTGAGGCGTGCTTTAAATGGGTAAAAAGGGGCACCAATAAAAAAAAAATTATATTAAATGGATGGCTCGGAAAAGAACCTCCATCTAATTTTTCACGTATTAATAAGAATGCTATAGTGTATTATTGTTATATGAGAAGGAATATCTATTGTTTTGAGAAAAACAATTCAATTTGATCAAAAAAATTCATCTACTTAGTTGGGTTCTTGCCTCTATTATAGTATTGGGCGTAACCTATTTGCGTAGACGAAACGTAAAAGATTGATTAATGGGTATTTGAGATCCTTTTTACAAGCTTTAATTTAACTTGCTTCGTTCGTATGTCATTCTGTAAGTTTTTCCGTTTCAAAATTTGTAATCCATTTTTGGAGCCCTTGCCGACATCCGATTGAGCTGAAATTCGGCAGGTGTCCATAATTCTGGTGACAATACATTATAAAATTTTTGTTGGAAGAAAAAACAGAATGGCGGCTTTAAGATGTCGGACGAGTTTTGTGATTATATTACGATTCGATTCAAAATTGGTATGTGGGGATTTTCGGGGTCGGAGATTATAATTTTCCGGTCAAAATTTATAAATTCAAGATGACGGCTCCAAAATGGCGGAAGAGTTTTGTGATTATGTTCCGATTCTATTCAAAATTTGTATGTGGGGATTTTTGGAGTCGAAGATAATGAATTTTTTGTCAAAATTAATGAAACTGAAATGGCGGCTAATGGAATTTTTTTTATAAAAGAAAGAAAATGGCGCTTCAAGATGGCGGACGACATTTAGATTTATGGTTCGATTCGATTCAAAATTTGTATGTGGCTGTTTTCGGGGACGGAGATTATGAATTTTTGGTCAAAATTCAATGATTCAAGATGGCGGCTCCAAGATGGCGGTGGAGTTTTGTGATTATGTTCCGATTCTATTCAAAATTTGTGTGTGGGGATTTTTGGAGTCGAAGATTATGAATTTTATATCAAAATTTATGAAATTGAAATGGCCTAATGGAATTTTGTTATAAAAAAAAAAAATGGGCTTGAAGAGGCGGACGAGATTAGGTTTATGGTCCGATTCGATTCAAAATTGTTATGTGGTTGTTTTCGGGGTCGAAGATTATGAATTTTCCTTCAAAATTCATGGAATCACGATGGTGGCTCCAAGATGGCCGATGATCTCTGATTCTAAGAACAAACAGCTGTCACTCAAGTCCACGTGGACTATCGGCTCTTTTGATCTACCGTTTGCCGCCGGAGAATGTTTACGAGTAGTACAGATTATTTTTCATTCCGTTTCTTCGCATATACGCTCGTGTTAGCGAAGTGAGTTTTTATTTGCTCCCTATAGAAACAGCTTATGCAATTGATATTGGATGGACTATACTTTATCCGACAATTAATTTCTTGAGTGAAAAAATTGAAAATAATAATTCATTACGGGAACTGAAATGGTGCCAGAAACTTTTTTGACAAGTTCTGTAGGATTTTTCCGAGATTTCAATCTGAGCTCAGATTTTGATAATTATTATACAAGGTGAGTTATTCTTACAAGAACTTAACATGAAAAAAAAATGATATTGTTCGTTAGTTGTTGAGGCCTCTCAGTTCTATTCATGTACCGAACTTAAACCAAATCGGCCAATCCCTGTATTGAATATGGCGGATTGAATTTTTTGTCTAAATTCACATATCACTCTGTATGTCAGTAACGAAGCGGTTTTGGACATTTGTATATGGCATTTTGCAATCATAAAATTGAAAATAATAATTTATTACGGAATAACTGAAATGGTGCCAGAAACTTTTCCAACAAGTTCCTGTAGAATTTTTTCCGTAGATTTCGAATCTGAGCTCAGATTTTTGATAATTATCACACAGGGTAAGTTATTCTTGCGAGAACTTAACATGGAAAAAAAAGAATATTCCGGTCCTGATTTCGGTTTCGTTCGAAGGGATACTTGTTGAGGACTTTTAGTTTAATTCATGTACCAAAATCAAACCAAATCAGCTAATATGGCGGATTAATTTTTTTGTCTAAATTCACAAATCACTCTGTAGGTCAGTAACGAAGCGGTTTTGGACATTTGTATATGGCATTTTGCAATCATATTGGCAGTCCCTATAACCCCATAAGTTTTTTCGGTTTCATCTCCGGACACCCTGTATATTCACCACCACTACTGAAAGTATAAAAACATTATAAGATGACCGCAATAATATAACATAATAAACAACTCCATTCCATAAATTCGGCAAGTTTTCAACTAAACTTCTTTCCCATTGCATGGGCACGTGGTATCATTGAACGGCAGACACCCGACCAAAATCACGAGATGAAATTCCAACTGTTTCCGGACTAACTTCCCGGAGGACCAACACACAATATTAATAATCTCCTTGTGGCAGAGGTTAGCGAGACCAATATCCTAGGGAATCCGGAACATTCCTGAATGTCCAGTCCGGGGTCCGCAATCCAAAACTATGCTCGCTCACTCACTACACTGGAATGTGTCCTGTGATATTAGGCACAGAACATTATTCAAACATATGAAGCGCTCTGGATTTACTTCGACTGAATGTTAAGTGTCCGACGAACTTTATTGCTTCTTGCGTATGTAGAATGGGGGAGAGACCCGCTTTCGATTCGGTGATTAGATTGACGAATGACCAGGCACGACAGGCAGTGTTCTGTTTTATGATATCCAGACCTTGAACTTCGAAATCACGATTTCAGTTGAAATATCACAAGAGAGTGAGAATAAAGTGAAAATAATTCGACAGATTTTCGAAAACTTGTTGCCAGGCAATAGACACGAGAGCACGAGAGCCCAACGGGCTCGAGTGGCTATTGCCAAATGGCAACAAATTTGAAAAAGAAATCTGGAGATTTATTTTCTACTTTATCGAACTCTCTAGTGGTATTCTATAGATTATTTTTAGATTTTACGATCATAAACACCTTTTCTCGCACAATGATACAATGTACTTAACCGGTTTTGATTCATTTCTCAGTTTCATGCGAATTGATGACAGACGCCAAATTAAAAATATACGTTGGCAGACAAATAAAAACAAAATACCTCAAATTTTCTAGGTGGAATATTCCCACTGTAATGAAGTTTTGATTGGCCAAAACGTACATGCATGATTTGAATTGAAAGTTTCCATTGGTTTCTAGAAACGTCAAAAAATAATCACTGATAATACTCGCTTATAATCTTTTGTGTTCAACAATCTGATGGGTATTAGTACGCAGTACATGACAAAATGGATCTCCTAAACAACAAATGTCGACGAGATAAATATAAAAATGATAAGTTTAGTGCTTCCCTACTGTATAGACGTAATAAGGAACATCTTCAACGATTGATGTTTGCAGACTATCTATAAGGACGAATACAAAGACTTAAAATTGATAACGATTCGAGTTCTGATTTCAGAGTTACATCTTGTGGAGTTCTCCAAGGCAGTGTACTTGGTCCGCTTTGATTTTCAATATTCACACTGATTTGCTTAATGCTATAACCTCCTCAACCATCGACGGTTTTTTGTCACTTATGAAAATAAGAAATGCACGAAATAACCCGTTGGAATTCACACCTTTGGTAAAATGCCAAAAGTTATTGCCACTATTTTGAATTTACCTCACCCTGAAGAATATACCGGATATTGTTTTCGGCGATCGTCTGCTTCATTTTTGGCCGATTCTGGAGCTGATCTGTGTACCGTGAAACGCCATGGCGGATGGGAAAGCAATACTGTTACTGGAAGGTTAACATCGAAAATTCGAAAGAGCAAAAGACAAAAATATCAGAAGCAATTTTTGGTGCCACCAACCGAACAGGATTGCAAGTTTACCAAAAAGCATCAATCTACTGATGTAAAAACTCTAGAATCCATTGTCATTATATTGCAAATTGTAGTAATTGCTCTTTTACCATTTATAATAAATAGTTTTGTACATAGTTATGCATTTTGAATAAACTTTTTTGATCTCACCGTCACATGTTTTTCATATAGAATTTCATTATGGGACTAACTACCATAATGAGCTTCCTTATGTCATCAAAATTGAGTGACATAATGTTGTCATTATGACCTGCCATCAGTTAAACTATATTATGTATGTGTCACATAGTCAATAAACTATCTATCTATACAGTGCTCGTCTAAAGTCCGTTCCCCCCCTACTAATTTTTGAACCGCCTGGTATATCGCAACGAAATTTGAAGGGGTTGAATAGGAGATAAAACCTACTTTTTCATGGAAAAATCACATCTTAAAGTTTCAAAATGGCGGCTGAGCGCCATCTTCAATACATTTTTTAAATAGAACACCCCGTATATTATTCCATTTTTGAAATCTGCTCATAATTCTCAACAGTTTTCCTCAATGCCCTTTACTGCCGAATTCAATTGTTTTCGAAATATTAACGTTTGAATAGTGACATTTTGCTCATTTCAAACCCAACCAAAAACACTAATGTTGCTTTCAATCAAGTTTGCATTGGAAAAAATCGATGTCGCGGTAACATCTTGTTTACTGTCAAACTGAACTCCTAACTGTCAAATGGTCCGTTCAGCGCCTAAATCCTTCTATGAAAAATGTGATCATGGCTCGTAGTTTAGACGATAAATTTGAAGCAGTTTTGAGGTCATATTTGCGCTAACTTTTAAGTAAGCTCCAAGCAACTGGTACGCTGAAAGATGCTCCAAGATCGGGAAGACCGCCTCTTTCAGAAGCTAAAAAGGTAGAAATTGTTGCTGAAAGGGTAATCAGTCGACATCTGCAGTTGCTGAATCCTGTGGAGTAAGTTCAAAAACTGTCCAAAGAGTCCTAAAAAAAGAAAAGTGTCATCCCTATAAAATGAAAATCATGCATGCTCTCACGGAGGATGATCCAGACCGGAGGGTTGAATTTCGTGAGTGGTTAATAAGAACAATTGAAGGAGAACGGGGCTTCCTGAAACGTGTATGTTTCGCAGACTAATGCACGATACTGGAGCGATTCTAATCCGCATATTTTGAGAGGGGGACATACCCAATTTCCTAAAAAGGTGAATGTTTGAGCGAAGATTTTGGGCAATCGCGTTGTTGGACCTATTTCCATCAGAGGCAATCTTACAGGAGTTCTTTACAGAAATATTTACGAAACTGAAATTGAACTTCGAATAGGACAAATTTCATTTCATTTCATTGAAAATCGTGAAATCATATTTCAGCAGGATGGGGCACCTCATCATTTCGATCGCATGGCTAGAGAGTTCCTCGACACAAACTTTCCTGGGCGATGGATAGGTCGCAGGGGAAGTACAGAATGGCCACCAAGATCTCCGGATCTTACATCTCTAGATTTTATCTTTTGGGGGTATCTGAAGTCAGAAATCTACGCCACTGAATGTTAAACAATAGAAGAGTTGGAACGCAGAATAATAATAAATGTGAAGAAATAGATAACAGACTTTCATCAACGTGAGAGAAGCTATTTATAATAGGGCATTTTATTGTCAAAATTTAAGGAGGGGCCACATTGAACACTTGATGAAATAATTGTTGGGGGTTAAATTAAAAGTGTTATTCAAAAATAAATTATAATTGTTTAGCTAACTAATTTTTTGATTGTGAATTTACAGAACACATTCGTAGGCTTCGGTGAGCGGTACTGTTTATCCTTAATAAACTTTCCTTACGCCTCTTTTAGTCGAATTCATCAAGAGATTTAACTACAAATTAATAACAACGTTTAGTTAGCAAAATGTTTTACCGGCAGTGACCAAAGTCCATACTTCATTTTACACCGGAATGTCACTTTTCAAACAATATTTCGAAAAGAATTGAATTCAGGAGTAAAGTGTATTAGAGAAAAATGTTGAGAATTATGAGCAAATTTTCAAAATGGAATGATAAATGGGTGTTCTATTTAAATAAACTATAGAAGATGGCGCTCAGCCGCCATTTTAAAGCTTTTAGCTGTGATTTTCATGTGGGTTTTTATCTCCTATTCAAGCCCTCCAAATTTCGTTGTGATATACCAGGTACACTGTATATAGATGAAGGCAGTAATAAATGGGCTATTGAAGACTCCAATCAAAAATGCAGTAACCTTATGGAGAATTGTTAATACCAGAGTTTTGCTTGAACTGCAGGTTTATATGAAAAGCATGTTACATGAACGTTGGTTAGTTTTAAATTACCGATGAAAGTTCAGGTATGTTAAACGCTAAAACTCGAGAAGTTGAAGCGGTAATCTATTTTTCATAATCTGAAATAATAATTACCTAGTGTCATTTTAAATTTTAATATTGCAAAAATATGATAAATTGCACAAAACATTCAATCATTTAGATGAACAATTAAAAGCCAATATTTGCTGATGTGACTTGATACCTAGTGTTGATTTTTTCCAGATAAAAAGTTTTGAATTGAATAGTTGAATAACGCATATTACCTGTGTTGGGTTTATACAATCGGCCCTATTCGAAAAAAATACCGAAGTACGAAAAACGCCAAAAAAATATAATCTGATTCTAAAATATGATTTTCGTTTTTTTTTCAACAAAATAAATAAAATCCGATGTTTGGAAAAAGAAAATATTCTCAAATGAATCTAAAAAATGAAGTTTTTTCTGAAAAATTAAAAAATTTCGATAATAAACCAATTTATTAAAAGAAGAAGAAATTTTCAGATCAACAACATAATTCCTTATTTTATTTTCCAAATGAATGAACATTTATTTAAAATACAAAAACGAAATGTTGAATATGAAATAATTTCAATCAGATTCATATATAATAACTGAGCACGAGAAAGCTGCGGCAGAAGTTTTTAATTCCTTTTATAGCCTCGGAAATGACTCGGCAATAAATCCCGAGGAATAGGGAGGGAGCGTAAAAAACAAAAATCAAAAATACATTCGGGGTCACAGAGATAATAGCGAGGCAATCATTTCTTAAAACGACTTATATGAGCAATATACTTTAATAATTGAACATTATAGGTTTTGGAGAAGCTCTCAGCGAGATTGAGCGTTCCTCTTGCCCCATATAATAGTCTGTATTAACTCTTATGCTCCAGAGATGGACTGACCTAGGCAGTATGAATTTCTATCCCTGAAAAAAATATGGAAAGCGATATGGTGAGATTTTTTATATATTGAATTGACCCAGCTGATGCTGATTTAAAAGCGAAAAAAGGCAATCACTTCACTGCATGATTTTTACTAAATTGGGTTTACAAAACCACGATATGTTTCGCTATACAATAGCTTCTTCAGGTGGATTTTACAAACCAAAAATAAAATATGATGAAAAGGAAGCTGAAAGAAAATATATTGTAACGACGCTACAAGCAGGCAAATTAATGACGAAAGTATTAAAAGAAATGGACAAAGTTGAGATTTTTTGAAACTAATCGAAAACAAGTTATGAATTACAAATTTAGTTGCATATTCGATATATTATTATATCTGCTTTTGAAAAAAATTGTTCTGAAAATGGGAATTTTCAATGCTCAGGAGGTATTTTCAACCGACGAAAAAAGGAGCAGGTTCTCTAGTCGACGCATATATTTTTTTATGTATGACCATGCATAACTTTTTACAGACTAATCAAGTTTATATAATAGTTTCCACCGAATATTACATTTCAAATGTATCTCCTAATCCAAAAACAGACATCCACCAAATATGATAAAGTACAAAAGAATCAATTCATTGAAAGAAAATATATTTAAGATTTTGAATATGAGTAGAAAATTCAGTTTAGTAGAAACGCACAATCGAATGAAACTGATACCTTCACCACAATTGATGGTAAATAATTTTAAATTAAATTGATAAATATCACTGAAACTATTGATAAATATGGGAAACGAAGTATTTTTTTTTGGTAAATATTGAAAATAAAATTTATATGTAAGGGTGAGCTGAGTCTATTAAATTATAAGATTTCCTCGTTGGTTTTTTGAAGTACATGCATTTTTTTTGCAGCAGAAAAAGGAACTGTAAGAAAATGATTTTTCTGATTATCTACTTTTGGAATGTTCGTAGGTAAATGCACTTGAATTCGACTAATGCTCAAAAGTTATGATGCTGCTGTAGATATTTTTGAATATAAAAAAAGTTCTTTATATCACTGAGAAAATGAATCAAGAACAGAAAAAATTTAAGCTCGGATTTAATTGAATAAAATATTTATAGAATATCAGTTTTCAAATTACTCAAATTATGTTACCTACGTCGTGCCAGAACGTAGTATTACAGTTGAACTGATTTGCAGGCATTAAAATTATTATCAGTAGTTTTTCTTTTAGCACTATGTTTTTTCTTACTATGCTTATGTGGTTATTTAATATTTTGCTAATGACAATTCAACTATGTATAAAAATCGCATATGCCACAGTGCAATTGTCAGTTTGACAGCGGCAAAAGTAGCTGCAATTTTACAGCGACAAATGCACTAGTGGTTTTTTCACTTATTCATTTGCTTATCAATTATCGCGGTGTTGGTTGCCAAAATAAATAAAGTTTCCATTGATATGTTTCTTAATTTCTTATTCATTGAATTGTCCTGCCAAATTACACTCGATGTTTGTATTGATATCGGGTGAATTTGTGTTGTCAAATTCTAAACTGTTTCCTTTAGCAATTTGACTCGAAAAACTGTCAACCTAAAAACGCTCCACCTTTGGTGTCGCGTTTTTAATAGTTGACAGTTTTCTCGTCTATTTGCTAGGCAACAGTTTCTCATTAAACAACCCGAATTTACCCGATAAAATACAAACCTCTCGTGCAATTATAAGTGACAATATTATAACTGATTGGTCCTAGATGACATACATTTTATAAATAATCTTGAGCACGTAGCTAGACTTTTGGCATATGAAAAGTTATAAAACCAGAACTCAAGTGAAGAAAAAGGGGGAAAAACACCAATGGACGTTAAATTCGGATTTCCGGGCGAGAGGTACTCGAGGGGACTCAACATTAAAGATTAATTTTTGCAACATCCGCGGACTCAACAAGAACATCAATGACGTCCACCATCACCTACAGACGAAAAAACCAGATATTCTGGCTCTAACAGAAACACAAGTAAACTCGTCCACCAACAAGGTCCATATGCTTTGTCCTGGTTACGAACTCCATTCTCGATTCAGGTTCAAAGGTGGAGTCTGCCTCTACGCTAAGGCTAACCTTTCATGCCAGCGTGAAGAGAGTTTGGAACCGAAAGACTTTGATGTGATGTGGTTCAAGCTATCTGATACCAAACTGACTAAGTTCCTCTGCTGCCTTTACCTATCACCTAATGAACCTTCATATAACGACCTCTTTGAGTTTTTATCACTCAAACAGGACTACATTCAGGAGAACCATCCAACAGCTGAAACCATAATCATGGGAGACTTTAATGTACATAACGCTGCCTGGCTCAAATTCTCTAACAAAACAGATGATGCGGGTCGTCAAGCCGAGGCCTTCGCCATCACTCATGATCTAGAACAACTGGTCGAGCTACCAACCCGCATCCCTGATGTCAACAACCAGTCTGCCAATACACTAGATCTTTTCCTCACCACCAATCCTGACCCGTATAGAATAGAAGTTTGTGCCCCACTTGGAAACTCTGATCACACCCTCATCTCCACAATATGCTCTTTCCATTTACCATCGAGCTGCACAATACCACCCCGTCTCATGTGGCATTACAATTCGGCCGACTGGGAAGGTCTTCGTATGTTTTTCTCAGCGTTTCCATGGAAGAGAGTTTGTTTCTCTTCAGTAGATCCAACACGATGTGCTGAGACAATTTCTGAAATCATCATGTTGGGGATGCAAACTTACATACCGAATACCGAAAGGAGAACATCATCCGATAAGACCTGGTTTAACAGAAACTGCTCTAGAGCTGTGGCTTCCAAACAGGCAGCATACCATCGATGGCTAAAAAATCCGGGCCCTGAGACCAGAGCAGCATATGTCGAGGCTAGAGGCATATGCAAAGAGACAATAAAATGCTCAAAAGATGCCCACAATGCCAAAATAAGATCAAAACTTGCTGAATGTCCTAACGGATCCCGTTCATTTTGGTCCTTCGCCAAAGCTGTGGGAAGAAACTTCACTTCCAGCTCATTTCCTCCTCTAACCAAAGAAGATGGAACACTAACAACGACTGCCCAGGAAAAAGCCAATATCTTTGCGCACCTATTTGCTGGAAATTCCACTCTGGATTCATCGGGAAAACAACCCCGAACATTACACCTATTGACAGTCACATGCCCGAGATCACCTTCGCCAACGTACTATCAGGAAGATTTTGCTGGGTCTCAACACCAACAAAGCCTGTGGATCTGACGGAATCCCGCCGATTGTTCTCAAGAAATGTGCCCCGAACTAACACCTGTTCTTTGCAAGTTGTTCAACCACTCTTACAATTTGGGGTATTTCCGTCCAATTGGAAAAATTGCAAGACTACAGCCAGTCCCTAAAAAGGCAAAAGGCCCTACCTAGCAACTACAGACCTATCGCACTGCTATCTATTATTTCAAAGGTCATGGAAAAAGCCATCAACATCGAGCTCATGAAATATCTGGAAGACTCAGGAATTGTCAACGATAGGCAATATGGCTTTCGCCATCAGAGATCAGCTGGTGACCTGCTCGCTTACGTCTCACATATATGGCAGCTATCTATTGAAAAGTATGGAGAAACTTTAGCTGTGGCATTAGATATCTCCAAGGCGTTCGATCGAGTTTGGTACCAGGGACTCCTCGCCAAGCTTCCGTCTTATGGCTTGCCCCCTCAGCTGTGTTCTCTGCTTGCTAGTTTCCTCTCAAACAGGTCTCTCCATGTAGTGGTCGATGGAGTTTCATCTGACACTCTACTCATAAATGCTGGTGTTCCGCAAGGATCTATTCTCGCACCAACACTATTTCTACTTCACATCAACGACCTGTTGAAAGCAACTTCATGTCCAGTACACAGCTTTGCGATGATAGTACCCTCCATACCGCTTTCTTCCAGGGCCCCTATATCAGCCCTTGAAACCAGAAATGAACGAGGAAGAAATGTTAATAATATAAATATGGACTTAGCAACAATTCTCGAGTGGGGATCTAATAACTTGGTAGAATTCAATGCAAACAAAACACAAGCATGTCTTTTCTCTAGAAAAGCCGATCTCACTGTGCCTAACATAACTTTGTCAGGAGTAACCATACCACTGAAGTCATCCATATCGATGATTGGTATTACTATCAGCAATAACCTTCCTGGGAAAATCACGTGAGGTCCATTGCCAAAGTGCATCCCAAAACTTGGTTTTTTGTTTCGTGCCAAGAGCTATTTCACCCCCACTCAGCTGCTTATGATCTATAAGGCACAGATCCGACCTGTCCTGGAATACTGTTCCCATATTTGGAGCGCGGCACCTAAACATATCCTGAGGCTATTGGATACTGTCCAAAAAAGGGCAATTCGTCTCGTCGGTGATGCCTCGCTTACAAACTCGCTCACTTGTCTGGAACACCGTAGAAAAGTTGGCGATTTGTCTCTATTTTATAGATATTTTCATGGGCGATGCTCTTCTGAAATATCAACAATCGTTCCTGCTTTGGCAGTCTCTTCGAGATTAACCCGTCAAGTTCAGTCATCACACCCCTTCGTGGTCACTTTGGAGACCTGCAGAACATCAACATCACTTTCCAAAGACTCGTTCATCCAACGAACAGCGAGGCTTTGGAACTCATTGCCTAGGGAGGTGTTCCCCGAGGCATACAACCTCCAGAAATTTAAGAAGAACACCAACTCCTACCTTCTTTCCCTTGGTTCCCACGATGTTCTCTGAACATTACAGGATATCCCTTTTCGTGGGAACCAGAACATAAAAAAAAAAAAAAATATAACAAGCTACTTTCTATGGAAGGTTTGACAGCAAAACTATGCAACATTCTAAAAAATGTAAACTAAAAATCGGTAAGAAATGCGAAAACATAGTTAAAAATCTATTTACACAAGATTTCCGATTAATACACCAGAAATACCATGTGCTCATTGTTATAAATTATATATAGGATAAACAGAGAGAAACCCAAAAATCAGGATAACTCAACATACCAGAGACAGCAAAAATGTACACAACATATTGAAAAAAATATATAAATCTTGCAGAACCAACCAAATCATTCTTCCATACTTTCAATTTTGAACAGTTAGTAATTGGACAATGAATAATATTAAAAAAAAGTATCTACGAAATGATTGAAAAGAACTCAAACACATCGGATTTACTCTGATAGAAAAATCAAACTTAAATTTTGAGGCATACTCTGTAGCAGGTGGCTTGTTACTTTTTTGGTGTAATTTTTATTGGAGAATGAAAAAACTGGGTTAGTTTCAAACACCACCGTTGACGATTGTAATTTAAGACCACCATTTTATTGAATATACTTCAAGAATTGTATTTTAACATGTATGTTCTTGATTTTCTTTTCTTTTTTACTTTGACATATATGTACTGTCGTCTAGCATGATGATATTCAGCATGTAATCTTCAGAACAAATGTTCTCCACACTCTTTGATTCAATTCAATTCAATTCAATGTCTTTATTTCCAATCAGACTTATACATACATAAGTATGGGATATTGTCAGGTCAATTTTAAATAATCTGTTGAAAAACAATCATTACAGAATACAAATATATAATAGTATAGTATATAATAATATAATATATGCTAGTATATGAAAAACAGAGTGTAGAGACAAAAAACAGTGTATGAAGAACAGTATATAAGGAAGTATATAAAGGACATTGTATAAAAGTGTACATGAGTAGGTGGTTATACCAGGTTACAACACATATATTCTGGAATCGAATAAAAAGACCGGTTAACTAAAAGTTTTCTAACTTCATATTTGAATTTGTTCACATTTGATAATATTTTAAGCCTAGTGGGTAAGTGGTTGTATAATGCGTTTTTCATCATTTGGAATTGAATAATCTTCCGATAATAACTTTAATTTTACTCACCACTTTCACAACCTAATTGAGTTGTTTGTCTCTTTATATTAATTCTCTTGGGATGAAGTTGTTTGAACTGGAACATCCTTACTCTTCACTTAAAAACGTTGACGTAGCTCGTCAGTCGAATTTATTCCTTTCAGTTCAAGAATATCAATGCCTTGTCAAAAAAAATGATCACAATAAGCACATTCAGTACATTTGTGGAATAGTTTTTTTTTATTCATTGCTTGCCATCATTAGGCAAATTATTGAAACCAAAAACAGGAAGACAGAGAGAGAGAGAGAGAACTGGATGACACGTATGACATCTATCCCGTTGGAGTAATGCGCAAGTGGTTCCAATGAGAAGAGATTTTAGTCGGTAAGAATCCGACAGTCCTCCTTCTTGGAGTTCTTATGTGGGTATCTCCAGGTTATATCGTGAGCAATTTTCAGATCGAACAAAGTTATCAAATGGCCATCAAATGGTTCCTACTCAGAAAACCGTAGTTAGATCATGTTGTTTTCTACTCGCAACTGCCATTGCTTAATTTGTTATAAACATTTAAAAGCATTTTTTAATTTTTTTATGGTTTTTATCGATACTCTCAATGGACGAATTGAAGAGAATCAAAATGCAAAGAAAATGAGCCCTAGCACGACTCGATCAGATTATTAGTAACGGGGAAAATATTGAAAAACAGAAAAAAATTTGCATTTTTTTAAATTCATAACTCCGCTATTTTTCAAGTTGTAGTGCAGGCTTTCCAAGACATAGTAGTGATTTATATGTACTTTATGTGGGAAAAACGCAGGCACTGTTGAATCATTAGTTTTGGCATAATTGCAATTTGATTTCTTTAATGCACTTTATTGCTGCAGACCCAGATGCGTCATAGGTGGTCCGATTCCAATGTTCCAAAAATATTTCAAGAGTAGAAGTATAGTAATACAAAATGTATATTCTCATTTATCGTTAAAATGGTGCAAAATAGGTGAAAATACTTGCAAACATGACCAAAAAAATCAAATTGCAATTATGCCAAAACTAATAATCCAACAGTGCCTGAGTTTTTCACACATAAAGTACACATCAATCACTACTATGTCGTGGAGAGCCTGCTTTAAATCTTGAAAAATAGCGGTGTTATGAATTTTTTTAAATACGCAGATTTTTTTCGGTTTTTCCGGTTTTTTTCCGTTAATTATCATCCGATCGAGTTGTGCTGGAACTCATTTTCTTTGCATTTTTTAACCGACGAAACCAAAAAGGAGGAGGTTCTATATTCGACCCGTATATTTTATGTTTTTCCATCATATTTTTTTATGTATGATCACGCATAACTTTTTACTGTGGCGTCCGATTCCGATAATTCTTTTTTCAGTGGATAGGGTGTACTTCGATTTTGGTCCCATTTGAATTCAAAAGATAAAATTCACCCCTAAGGGTAGCGAAATGAAGGATATTGATCACTCACCCTCTGAATTCTGGTCCGTTAACCGATTCTATCAGGCATAACTTTGTATTGGGTTCTTCGATTTGGATGATTTTTTTTTAATAGATAGGGTATACCTTATATTTGGATTTCGAAAGGACTTAGCCACCCTTACGGGTGGAAAAATAGGGGATAATTGATTTTTCACTAGTGAACATATTAGCACACACATACGTAGTTGACAATGACAGATCGCTACTGACATTATTCTTGTTCCGTCAAAATCAGTATATTTTATGAGAGGATGGGATGATATACAAAGTAATGAAATAAACTAACCAGAACAACGAAAATAATTTATATTACAAAAATAGTGAAAGTAGATAATCATATTATTTAACTGGTAATAGTTGAAGTAAGGTGGGTAAGTAAGTATTTTGGAAGTAATCAAAAAACAAGTAGGTAGTAATTGGTAGATTTTAGCCACAAAAAATTGAAAAATGAAAACTTTTCAACAAAAAATTAAACCGACGAAATACGGAACTGAAAAGTAAAAAATAAAAACTTTTTGACAAAAAATTAAACCGACGAAAAAATCAACTGAAAAGCAAAAAATGAAATAAACCTTCTTAGTCTAAATGATAATTGAGCTCCTAAACTAATGTAAGTAACTGATTTTGAGTCGGCGCCAAACAAACTAGCAATTGAATTAGGTGAAGCGTAAAATGACGGCAGGGAGATGCACGGCTGCGTTTTGATGACTTCTTTCAGATAATGATCTTCGATAATTGTTTGTTTGGCGCCGACTCAAAATCAGTTACTTACATTAGTTTAGGAGCTCAATTATCATTCAGACTAAGAAGGTTTATTTTATTTTTTGCTTTTCAGTTGATTTTTTCGTCGGTTTAATTTTTTGTTAAAAAGTTTTTATTCTCTACAATTCGTATTGAGAGTATTGAGATTTCTCCTTTAGTTTTCAAGTAACAAGTCAACAAGTTAAATGTTTATAACAAATTAAGCAATGACGGTTGCGAGAAGAAAACATAACAGGACTGTCTTTCGTATGAAAGCACAGTCGGTTTCCTGGTAGTATTTTTGTCACGAAAAAATCTCTATTGATTGGTCTATGAATGGAAATCACCAACTCTTCTGTGCCATTCACCTAGATAGTTGCCAGTTTCCAATATTTCTCTTGTTGGCATCTTCTTCAGCATTTCATACGCAACATCCGAACCTGGTGTGGAAGATTGTGAGTCCCGCAATGCTCTTTCTAGTTCTTCTATAGAAAAAGATTCATTGTAGGTAGGTAACGAATCATCAGTGGGTTCAAAGGTTGTTCATAGTTTTCACAACTACTATTTCTTTGGAATTGAATCGCAAGGGTATCAGAGTCGTTTTTAGGGTTGACTATTAACTTCAATCAGGAGGAGATTTTGAAGTGTTTTTGCCAGTTATTTCCCTTTTTTTTAAAAATTAATGTTTTGGGTGTGATAGAGTATACATATGCTTTTTGGACAGGATACTTTTTGACTTGCTCTTTTGGTTTTTCGTGCATGAGCCTTCAGCTTTTTAACTCGACAAGGTATTCCTTTTTAGTGACTGTAGTATTTTTCGTTTCCATGTTCCTCCAGAGAGCCGGTGTCTGTGGTTTTCCATATTTAGGCACTGCTGCATATGTGATGTCATGATTCTGGTAGTGTATGTCCTACCATGGTATTTATATCATCCAATTGAAGGGTTGGAAACATTGGGTAAATATTTAAATTTAGTCCAATTGGCATGGTTGAGATTCCACTTGGATTCAAATAGGTATGGTTGGTTGTTGATTTTTTGCAATAAAACTCATGATATTTTGAAATGAAAGTTTGCAGCATTTATAGCAAAAATAACAATAATTATTGGTGTTCTCATTTTGGATCAGGAGGATCATTGTTCACATGGTTTGAGAGATTTCAATTTCAATTTATTTATTGATGGCAATGTACAACATAGTGAATATAATCATAGTAATATTAAATGAGTATTATTAAATATATAACTTTTCAACCCAATTTGAGTAGCCTGCTACACCTAAACACTTGAGTGCTTGTGTTGTGCTTTGCAGCACTCATCAAAAGGGGGTTGTGTGTGAATTATGGTTGACGCTTGATGGGGGAGAAATTGAAGCTAAAGGTGTTAGGTTGGATATAATTTTTTTTTTTTTTGTACTTTCTAAAAGAGATTATCAATTTTTTCTTTGTTGGCGAGTATGAATTTTTTTATGGAATATTTGAATTTGTTTAATTTTTCAATTTTTTAAGGTGTTAGGTTGGATAATTTTTTTTTTTTTTTACTTTCTAGTGGCAGATAGTTATAAAGTTTTGGACCATGGAAGTGTACAAATCTTTGAGAATGACTCTTCTTGAACAATGGCAAATTCACAGACATATTTTCGCATGATCTGGTGTTTTTTTGGTTGGGTGTGTCATATTCATTTTTATGGAAAAACATCCAGATCAGGCATGAGTAGGTATAAAGGCTTCTTACATCGAGTAGATTAGATTCTTTGTAGAGTTTTTCAGTAGAAAATAACTTATTTTTTTTAAATATTATCTTCAAAATAGTATTTTGAACTATTTGTATACACCCTAGGTTGCTATTGTACATTCCCCCCCATGCAGTGATGCAATACCTGATAACAGATTCTGCTAATGAGTAATATAGGGTTAGCATATTTTTTTTGTCTACTATATCTTTCAAATAGTGGAATTTGTGGATGAGTTGTCTCAGTCTGTTTCGTATGTAAAGGGCATGTTCATCCCATCGAATGTGTTTGTCTAAGACAACCCCTAAATATTTCATTTTGTCGGTTTTTTCAATCCTGGGGCATGTACATGGATCTTGATTACAATAAAATTTGTGTATTTTAAGGGTTTCATTTTCTGGTTGATCATTATTTTGTAGTGAGATAGTCATAAATTTTGTTTTGCCAATATTCAAACTTAGGAGGTTGAGATCAAGCCATAATTTTATATCTTTCATTCCTTTTTCAGCTGCTGTAAAAACCTCTGACCAAGTATCTTTAGTGAAAACTAAGGCGGTATCATCAGCATATGAGACAAGGTGACCCTGGAAGTTTTTTATGTGTGTGATGCTGTTGATATACACCAGAAACAGTACACCAGAAACAGTAACACCGTCCCTTGGGGCACACCAAGAGTCACTGTAGACCATTCACTTAACTGATCACCCACTTTGACCCTTTGTCTTCTCTGTGATAGATAATCTCGCAAGATACTCAGTGGTATGCCTCTTACTCCATACCTGAATAATTTATCTAGGAGTATGTCGTGAGAAACTGTGTCGAAAGCCTTGGCCAGGTCAAGAAAAATTGCTAAGCATTTTTCCGACCTATCCAGGGCATCAACACTTTTTTTTGTGAAATCAAGTACAGCATTTTCTGTATTGGAATTTTGTAAAAAACCAAACTGTCTGTTGGTTATTATATTATGTGTATTGAAAAATCCAATTAGTCTCTTTTTAATACTTTGTTCGAATATTTTCGCGAAGTTATCTATCACAGATATTGGCCTATAATTTCCTGGATCACCTCTATCCCCTGTTTTGTGAACGGGAGTTACGGTAGATTCTTTCCATTGGGAAGGAATTTTTCCTTCACTATATGCGAGATTTATTATGTATGTAAGCGGTTCAAGAATGTGTCTATGAATTTGTTTGATTGTTTTTGTAGTTATTTTATCTGGACCTGGTGAACAGTTATTTTTTAATTTAGAAATTATCTCAATCAGTTCATTATTTTCAACAGGCTGCAGAAATAAACTAGTATGGACAAACGGTTCTTTTAAAAAGGTATTGGGAACATCTGGTTTTTCAATTTTTTCTGCCATTTTCATGCCCACAGATGTGAAATACTCATTTAAAATACTTGCTTTTTTTTTATTCTCGTTCGCTAGTTCTCCGTTTGACAGTTTCATGGGAATATCTGCAACATTCTTTTTATCCTTGTTGTTATTTGTTATCTCATTTATTATTTTCCACGTTTGCTTCGAGTTTCCTTCGGTGGCATTGAGTTTCTGTTTATAGTATTCGTTCTTAGTATGTTTAATCAAATTGTTTAGTCTGTTTCTATAAACCGTGTATTCTATTATTAATTGTTCTGTTTTGTGTTTTAGCATAATTTTTTTCATTTTATCTCTTTTACGTATTGATATTACCAATCCCTTTGTAATCCAGGGTTTTAGTTTTCTTTTTTTATATGGTATTTTTATTATTTTGGTTTTTTTTAAATGTCTTTTTTTTGTTTTTGTTTTTCATTCTTTTTCCAGAAGGGAATCTAGTTTTTTATAATCAATTCTCTCATAGAAGTTTGTCGTGTCATTAATTGGTTTTTTTGTGAGTTCTTTTTTTCGGTATTCGTATGATAAGTGCGGTCGTGTAATGATCTGACAAATTTGTATGTATAACCAACGATTCAATATTTATGTTTTTGCATTTATTTTTTTTATTTACGAAAATGTGATCTATTATACTATTGGATTCCTTAAATGATCTAGTAGGGACATTAATATATGATAAAAATCCATTTTCATCCATTATATTTAAATAGTTCTGTACGTTGTTCGAATTTTCAAGTAAATTAATGTTGATGTCGCCAATGAAAATCTCAATTGGGTTTTTTGATAAGTTTAAAAAGTGGTTCTGAAGATCCCTTTGATAGGTTAAAATATCTATAGATGGGGGTCGATAGGAAGCGGTTATACCAACTTGTAGAGTTTTCTCATATATGAGTGAAGTTCTTATAAGTTTCGTTTCTGTTAGACTGCATATCGTTACACTTGATACTAGTTTATTATTGATATAAATAATCAGACCATCATTTTTATTCACCTTCGATTCATTATAGTGAGCAGTGAAATTATCTATATTGAATTCGCTTACCAGGTCTATATTCCACGTTTCAGATAGTACAATGATGTCCAAATTCTCTAGATTATCCGCTATGTATACTAACAATTCATCAAAATGTTTTCAAACTCCTTATATTAAAATGCACAATCCCCAACGTGACTTCTTTAGCTTCACTTTACCCTACACCATTCTTCAAAATCATTGAAAACATAGGTTTTAATTTCTTTTTGACTGTCCAGAATAACTAAAAAATCTATCATTTATATGTAGTATCGATTACTAAAAAGAAAATGTTTGTAAGAAGAAAAAAAAATTAATGGAACAGGTTTGATAAGACAAAATATAAATAAAAGTTAAGTAACACTTGTAACAATTATTGATGTGTTCATCCAGCGAACTTCAACCAAGAGATCCAAGAAAAGTGTTTCTGAATAAAATGGAGATATTCTTGCCGCAACCAATCCAATAAGTAAAGTGTACACTCGACACAAAACTCAAGTTCTCAAGTATTCGAGAAGATGTTATGAAGAAAAAACAAACTGATATTTGGTTGGATCCATTCAAGAACGCAATCCTTTTTTCTGTGTTGGTGTCACCAAGTGTAGTGAAGATTTGAAATAAGTGCTGTGAAATTTTGATTCCAGATTCAGATCCAGTCCGTTCCTGAATGCATTCCGCTTCCTGAACGTAGGATATAAAACAGATGACTGTGGAAGCATCGTCGTAATGGCGGCAGATTTCGCGCCGTGGTTATGTTTTAATAGAATTTACGGTTATTACTGGAAAGAGGGTTGAACGTCGGAAAGGGCGGCAGATTTTAGCTCGTTTTAAGTGGAAACTGCGATGCACTCCACGTGATGATATTCCAGACTTGGGAAGTGCTTCGAATCTTTCTGCAGACTCGACGGAGAGGAAACTTTCCTCTCTTGGCAACTTTTTATAGCATCGCACGACGATTCGCGTTGTACTCGTCTTGTGATTACGTGGTAATGCGATTTGAGTTACGGACTCCAACCTGAATATTATACCGGGTGTCAACGAATTATTTAGGCACGTCATGGTTCCCAGAGTTGCGAGGGTATGAGATCCAAACTTGGCAGGAGTGCTGGATTCGATAATTGGAATATTTTTTATTATTTCATAGTCTCCCTCCACTTCCGGTTTCACCGGGAACGATTCCAACTTGGGAATTTCAAATGGAATCACATAATTTTGAAATGATATTTATTTTTTCAGAAGAACTTTTATTTATGCATAGCGGTTTGATATTTCCAAAACCACCAATTGTGAAAACAGTCATTTTTTTCAACTGACAACATCTTTTAGAAAAAGATTCCCTAGATTCTGATTTTCACGACGAATCCGTTGATGGTCTCGAATCGAAAATCAGATGAATAACAATTTTCCTCATAATTTTTCGACAAATATTTTGTGTGATATTTTATTTTATTTATTTTGTAATCAACAGAATAAATCCAATTACAGATAATCACTGTTACATCGGAATTCTAAGAGATAGCCATATTACATGAGTACTATTGTAAGACTACTTGAAAATAAATACAAAAGCTTTAAGTGAATAGGATACATTTTGAATAATTTTAAGTCGAAAGAAAAGAAAATGGGAGAAGTAACCAATGTCTCCAATCATCAATCATCATAAAAAATAACAGAACAAAGCACAAATAAAGTAAAAATCAAGAAAACAGAAATTAAAAGAAATCCTTGGATGACGAATCATCTTTTAAACAAAAGTACAGAAAAAAATAATTTATATAAAATATGGAAAAATAACCCATCAGAATATAACAAAGAAAGATTCAGAAAATCAAAAAATGATCTAGACCGTTCAATCCAAGATGCAAAGAAAAACTTTTATCGGAAAGAAATAGAAAATAATAGCAATAACGCAAGTGGTTTATGGAAAGTTGTAGTGAAAGTAACGAGTAAAGCGGAAAAAAAATAATAGAAGAAATAATCTGCACTGAAGATGGCGAAATAAGCAAAGATAAGAAAGTTATTTCAAATTGTTTTGTTGGTTATTTTTCAAATGTCGGCGAAAAGTTGGCACAAAAAATTATCCAGAAAAACCAAAATTTTTCTTTTTCTAAAACCAACAGATGTAACTCCTTTTTCTTGGAAGAAGTAACAAAATCAGAAATACTTAATAGAAACAATAGAAAAACTAAAAAACAAAAAGTCCCCAGGCATTGATGGTATTAAATCCGAAACTTTAAAACTGATTGCACAATATATTGCAGAACCCCTTCTTTATATAATAAACTGGATATTCCGTACTGGAAACGGCCCTGACGCTTTCAAAACCGCCATAATAACACCTGTCTTCAAAAAAGGATGTCCTTGAAGTTGAAAACTTTCGACCAATATCTCTGATATCCAATATTGCGAACATCTTTGAAAAAATACTTAAAATGCGAATCGATAAATATCTCAGTAAATACAACATATTATCAGAAAGGCAATTCGGTTTCAGAGAAAGCAAATCAACACAAGACCCAATAAATTATCTGACATCAAAAATAAGTAAATATATTGATAAGAAGTCTCCAGTCCTATGCATTTTTGTTGACCTTGCGAAAGCATTCGATACTGTCAGCCACTCCCAACTATTAGATATATTAGAAGGACTTGGATTTAGGGGAGCATCACATGATTTACTAAATAGTTATCTCAGTAATAGAAATCAGTATGTGAAAATAGGTGATGAGATCAGTGAAAAGAGAACAGTCAAGTATGGTGTTCCTCAAGGTACTGTCCTGGGTCCGATTCTTTTTAATATATATTTGAACGATCTCTATAAACTACAGATAGAAGGAGACGTTATTAGCTTTGCAGACGACACCGCAATCATATACAAAGCTGACTCCTGGGAAGCACTCAAAACCTCTACAGAAATTGATTTCAAAATTATTATGGAATGGTTTGACAGCCGTCTGCTTCCCATTAATGTTGATAAAACTATTTACGTTCCGTTCACCTCATACGCAAAGTACTTACCCACATATTACAACCTGAACATTTCTACTAGAAATGGCAATTTTAATATAAAATCAGCTACAAGTGTAAAATATCTAGGTATTTATGTTGACAGTAATTTAAAATGGGACATCCATGTCAATTATGTCGTGAAAAAAGCCAGATATGTACTGTATAAGATGAGATATTTTTGTAAAATATTCGATATTAAATACTTACGGATACTATACCATGCACTTTTTGAAACCCACCTCAATTATGGGATAATTGCATGGGGAGCCACAACAAAAAATCATATTTCACAGCTAGAAATGATTCAACGAATGGCAATCAAAAGTATGTATAAAAAACCATATATACCCCACAGATGACCTACATAAGGATACCAAAATTATGGACATTTCTTCCAAACAGTAACTAGACAACACCTTAATAAACACGAATTAATACCGATCAACCACACTCATGCTACTCGACACAGAATTAACTCAGTATGTGTACCAAAACCTGAAAAAAATACCTTACGACGGTCATATGTTTACTTGGGACCAAAACTATATAACTCTATACCACCAGAATTGAAAGAAATTAACTCTACTTCACTCTTTAAAAGACACTTGAGGAATTGGATGACACAAACAGACAGACTGAAAATCCATCAACTTGACTTTAAGGTTAACTTTCTGAAAAGAAATTGGCAATTTTCTGATATACATTGATATAATTGTATAGTATATATGTTTGTATTATTTTAATATTATGTGTATATTTATATGTATATAATTTTTATGTAAATATTTGTTAATTAATGTATTCTCTGTATTATTATTGCTATTATCATCATTGATTTCAAAACAATTGTCACTTTGAAGTGACAATTGTCAATTTGAAGTGACAATTGTCACTTTGAACTGACAATTGTCACTCTGAAGTAACAATTGTCACTTTAAAGTGACAATTATCAATTCAAAGTGACAATTGTCAGTTCAAAGTGGCAATTCCAAATATTAAAAAAAAAAAATTGTTGTTGGCCCTTCTACGCCTTCGTAGGATTGCTATCCATCTGAATTTCGATTCGAAACCATCAATGGGTTCGTCGTGAAAATTGAAATCTAGGGAATGTGTGTCAGAAAGTTTTTTTTTACAATTAGTGGTTTTGGAAACCGCCATTGGTACTCAACTAGGCGGAGAAAAATGTCATATATAATTTTTTACTCATCATTCATGTCCATCAGTTCGGTTGAAGTGGGTCCAACGCACTCTAGATGCAAAAATAAAAATGCTACTGAAAGGGACCATTCTAAGGTCCCTAGAATACAAAAAAATTGAAATACACAGTGTGTTCCATTTGAAATTCCCAAGGTGGGGTTGTTTCCGGTGATACCGGAAGTGATGGGAGAGTATGGAATATTGGAAATGTTTCTAATCCTTGAATCCAACACCCCTGCCGAGGTTGGATTTTATATCCTCGGAACTCTGGAAATCATGGCTTGTCTGAAGGATACGTTGATACCCAGTATACGCAATGACAAATGTACAAATGTTTCGATTACTTGAGCATAAACCAAGTGGAAAATAAAAAATACAACTGATAATTTCTTCTGATTATGACCACTGACTCTGCAGTCCATTATTAGAAATAGCTGAACGAAGTACTTCGACAAGCAAGTTCACAGAAACAACGAAACAAGTACAAATTCGTTTTAACCTTTTTATATCCAATGCCACGTGAGACTCCATTTCTACATTATTAAGGGATATAAACTTTTGAGGAACAATTCATTTTTGTAATTCAGCTGTGGTTGTTTGTGTCCTTTCACTTTTTATAAGCGAAATTGTTTTCACTTTCGTGGGTTTGAAATCCTTACCTCACTCTTTCACTCTGGCGCACCAATACGGTCGAAATTCCCATACTCGGCGGTTATTAAGGGTCACAATGGCCTGCAGTTTTCCAATGGCCAGCTATCGTATTAGAAATAATATTTTTACTCTTCTTAGGCATTTAGATCACTTTCAACACACTGTTTTATTGTTTTCAAGTTAACGTAGGAGTTTATAATTTTTTTTTTCAACACATTGGGGTTTATACGGCACATTGGAGCTTTACCAACTACAAAATGACCCAATTTGAATTATTCATTGTCTTACTTGAAAAACTGAGGCTTTCTAACATGCTGAAAAATGTATATTTGAATTCAAATATCAAACCACTGCATGTGGTGAGATCAAAATCCCTTATTCCTATCAATTTTGCATTTTCTATTTCCCTATACAGGGCTTTTCACGATGAGCGTTAATTAGACGTTTCTAGAAAGACTTCACAGTATGCATAAATTGATATGATCTACACAATCTGGACGATGCGGCGTTGCCGCTTCTACTATAAAGTAGCGGCTACTTTGATTTTTCAAATGGTACACCCTGTATATAATATCATATTATGATTTCTTATCATTTTGTCAACAAATTCATGTACTGTTTCCCTATACCTATCTGTTACCGTTTAGAAGATATAAATTAATTTCGATTTTTTTTTCACCAAACCTGTATTTTTATAAACGCTGATAATCTGGAACTATCTGGTACTGATACGATCAAATTCGAAATGGAGTGGAGTGATACCATGAGGATCTTCACTTCGAGTTATATTTTTATTTGCCACATACAGGGTCTTTAAAAAATGCAGATACTTTGTTCACATGAAAAAATTAGTAATTTTATCAAACGGAACAGCATGTATATTTATACTTTTCTGAGCTCAATATCCAATTTTAGATTGACTTTGTTCAGATAATCCTCTTTCGATTTCGAACCGTTTTCGAGATGAACTGTTTCAAACAGAAAATGGCGTGGTTTCCTTGTATCCATCACTTATTGTTGAAATTTAACATCTATTTTATACTACGTAATATTTCTTTTCGATTTAGTGTTTAACAGTCTCAAATCAGTCAATTCGAAATTTATGTGTACCTTAGAAAAAGGTAGAATTTGTATGCATTGAGGTATTGAGTGTCTCTACCGTACAACATTGCAAATTAATATTTTTTAATAGTGGGCTTTGGAAAAATGAATGATCCAATTTTGAAACGTGATATTAATTATAATAGAAAAATGTCAAGATTAGGTTACAGTAATAAAGATTTTTTGAATTTATTAATAATTTATGGTGAGTGCAATAGAATTGCAAGTAGAACATGCCGAGTATTTCATGAAAGATATCCACAACTTCCGAAGCCGAATAATAATGTGATAAATCAACTACTGAAAAAACTTTAGGTTGAAAGGAACCTTTCGTCCAAAAATCATTCGTGACAATTTATCGCATTCTTAATAAGCACAAATAGCATCCCTATAAATTCTACTGTGTCCAACATCTGAAAGAGACTGATTTGCCTCGTAGAGTGCAATTCTTTGAATGGTTACTTGTCAAGACTCAAGAGGATAGACATTTCCTTGACAATATCATATGGACAGATGAGGCCAAGTTTACAACGCCAGAAAATCCTTGTCGTTCGCATTTTCATTCAGATAGTTATTTGATTTTTTATTCCAGTCTTAATTAAGAACTCATATATATGAGTTCTTAATTGAGACTGGAATAGAAAATTAAATAACTATCTGAATGAAAATGCAAATTTTCAATTTCAGATTTTTTCTTTTGAGTTAGGGTCCTTTCAGAATATCTATCAGATGTAGTTCAATTTCCAGCGTGGCTTTAACCGGGGAAGTAGTTGTTTTCTGTTAGACATTCACAAAAAATTACTTCATTTTTATCGTGGATTTTTCAGTTCACAGAAAAATATTTCTATTCAATATTCAATTGAGAATGTTTCCTTTTCAAAATCAAATATTAGTGTTCTAGATGTTCATAATGAATATAGTTCAGTAGGAAAGTGTATTAGGTATTTTTTTTTACTTGTGCTTGAAAGTACCTACAGCATTTCGAAATTCAGATGATAACTTAAACGTTACCAGTAAAATACGCTTTTACAAAAAAGCATTTTACGCAGTCATTGGATGATAATACACGTGGATTTTCACTCTAAAGTATCACGAGCTAATTCATCAAAAGCGAATACATCAGAATACCGGCAATCTGTATCCCCGGTAGGGACATGCATCCCAAAAATCGAGATAAACTTTTCCCGCTGGACGCATAAAACTTATGGCTTGATTTGATGTTGCTGAGTGGACGCTGGCTGAAATCAGGAGCCAATATACTTTTCGGAAGATACCGAAATGATTTTTCCCGGCCGTTTCGCGCTAACATTGGCTCGGAAAGAGAGTGTGCGACATTGTTTTTCTGATGTGGCTGACATTCAGGGATCTGGACGTGTTCTCGATGCGAATGAAATGGAAAATGAAAAAAGTTATGGGCTGGGTTTGTTAGAAAGTACCTAGGAACAGAGTTGAAGATACAAAACAAACAGGTCACATACAACGAAGTGTTTATAAAATATAACTATACAGGGTGTTATGTAATGAGTGTCCGATATTTTACAGGACGATTCCTCAGTTATTTATAGGGAGAAAAGTTCATATTAGCATGGGTCCGAAGGCCTTCAGTTTTGATATACAGGATGTTAAAATTTATTTTTATTTTGGTTTTTCGTAAATAATTTTTAAAATAATGCCGATATTTGGACAAAATTGGTATTTGGTGATTTTCAATATGAGAAATCCAAATTTGATCTAGTTTGGCCCTTAATTGTAGGGGGCGCTGCCTACAGGTATTTGTCTCTTTTGGAGAGTCACAACTTTGTCGTGCATGTATATATCACATTTTCTAGAAAAAAAAATCGATTCCTCTATCATTTTTACGTGAAAAAGGAAATTTTCAAAAGTCCTACAAGCAGCCGTTTTCGAGATATTTTGATTTAAATTAATCGATGCATGTGTTTGTCAAAAAGTGAAAGAATTTTGAAAATTTTTTTTTTATTCAACATAGAAACATTTCAAACGCTGATGTTCAAACAACAATAAACAACGGAACACTAGATATAAATCTAAATGAAAATCATAATAAATGTTCGAAATGTCCACCTTCTGCCTGTATGCGCGCATCCAATCGCCTTCTCATTGATTCGCGCACTCTTTGGAAAATTCCTGGACTATTAATTCTTCTTCATTTTGGATAGGTGTCCGGTAAATTAAGAATTTTAGATATCCCCATAGGAAAAAATCCAAACTGTTGAGGTCTGGTGACAAAGGGGGCCATGGTTGAGGCCCTCCCCGACCTATCCGACGGTTGCCGAAAGTTTGATCTAAAATTCTCGCGCTTGGATGCTAAAATGTGCCAGGGCACCGTCATGCATAAACCACATTTCATTTCGTAGTCTAAGCGGCACATCTTCCAGTAAAATAGGCAAATCTTCTTCAAGAAAATGACGATATCTCTCTCCGTTTAATCTTCCCAGAATAAAGAATGGACCTATAAAATAATCTCCAAGGATTCCTGCCCACACGTTAAGAGAGAACTGTTCTTGGAAATGTGATTCCTGTATCGCACATGAGGGTTTTCCTCTGACCACACATGATTGTTGTGGAAATTGTGTATAGCGTTGAATGAGAAATATGCTTCGCCGGTAAACAGTATTTGATTTTCAAATAAAGGATTTCGAATAATGCATTGGAGAAACCAACGACAGAAGTTGATACGTAACGGAAAGTCACGAGGGAGTAGTGCCTGAACCCGTCAGCGCTATTTTTCTGGAGCTTGTTTCCGGGTGTTCTCCTACCAGATTGAGAACTGCTTCCTCGGTTTCTGGGGTTCTTACCGTGCGATGTGCACCCGGCAGATCACTAGCGTTCTCAAAACCTCCTGTTTCCCTTAACCGAGCGTGAATTCTTGAAAACATTTTTGAAGTGGGAGTTGTGTGGTTCGGATAACGCTCCTGATACAAACGTCTAGCCTCATATGCATTTCCGTTAGCAAGTCCGTATGTAAAATGTAAATAAAACTATTTAACTATGCGTCAAGATATTATTTTTGACATGACAGCACAAAAAAAAATTGGAATAAACTTACTACTACTTGATACTTTTATTGGATTGGATGCATCGATTAATTTAAATCATATAATCTCGAAAACAGGTACTCGAGGGGACTCAACATTAAAGATTAATTTTTGCAACATCCGCGGACCCAACAAGAACATCAATGACGTCCACCATCACCTACAGACGAAAAAACCGGATATTCTGGCTCTAACAGAAACACAAGTAAACTCGTCCACCAACAAGGTCCATATGCTTTGTCCTGGTTACGAACTCCATTCTCGATTCAGGTTCAAAGGTGGAGTCTGCCTTCACGCTAAGGCTAACCTTTCATGCCAGCGTGAAGAGAGTTTGGAACCGAAAGACTTTGATGTGATGTGGTTCAAGCTATCTGATACCAAACTGACTAAGTTCCTCTGCTGCCTTTACCTATCACCTAATGAACCTTCATATAACGACCTCTTTGAGTTTTTATCACTCAAACTGGACGACATTCAGGAGAACCATCCAACAGCTGAAACCATAATCATGGGAGACTTTAATGTACATAACGCTGCCTGGCTCAAATTCTCTAACAAAACAGATGATGCGGGTCGTCAAGCCGAGGCCTTCGCCATCACTCATGGTCTAGAAGAACTGGTCGAGCTACCAACCCGCATCCCTGATGTCAACAACCAGTCTGCCAATACACTAGATCTTTTCCTCACCACCAATCCTGACCCGTATAGAATAGAAGTTTGTGCCCCACTTGGAAACTCTGATCACACCCTCATCCCCACAACATGCTCTTTCCATTTACCATCGAGCTGCACAATACCACCCCGTCTCATGTGGCATTACAATTCGGCCGACTGGGAAGGTCTTCGTATGTTTTTCTCAGCGTTTCCATGGAAGAGAGTTTGTTTCTCTTCAGTAGATCCAACACGATGTGCTGAGACAATTTCTGAAATCATCATGTTGGGGATGCAAACCTACATACCGAATACCGAAAGAAGAACATCATCCGATAAGACCTGGTTTAACAGAAACTGCTCTAGAGCTGTGGCTTCCAAACAGGCAGCATACCATCGATGGCTAAAAATCCGGGCCCTGAGACCAGAGCAGCATATGTCGAGGCTAGAGGCATATGCAAAGAACAATAGAATGCTCAAAAGATGCCCACAATGCCAAAATAAGATCAAAACTTGCTGAATGTCCTAACGGATCCCGTTCATTTTGGTCTTTCGCCAAAGCTGTGGGAAGAAACTTCACTTCCAGCTCATTTCCTCCTCTAACCAAAGAAGATGGAACACTAGCAACGACTGCCCAGGAAAAAGCCAATATCTTTGCGCACCTATTTGCTGGAAATTCCACTCTGGATTCATCGGGAAAACAACCCCCGAACATTACACCTATTGACAGTCACATGCCCGAAATCACCTTTCGCCAACGTACTATCAGAAAGATTTTGCTGGGTCTCAACACCAACAAAGCCTGTGGATCTGACAAAATCCCGCCGATTGTTCTCAAGAAATGTGCCCCGAACTAACACCCGTTCTTTGCAAGTTGTTCAACCACTCTTACAATTTGGGGGTATTTCCGTCCAATTGGAAAATTGCAAGAGTACAGCCAGTCCCTAAAAATGGCAAAAAGGCCCTACCTAGCAACTACAGACCATCGCACTGCTATCTATAATTTCAAAGGTCATGGAAAAAGCCATCAACATCGAGCTCATGAAATATCTGGAAGACTCAGGAATTGTCAACGATAGGCAATATGGCTTCCGCCATCAGAGATCAACTGGTGACCTGCTCGCTTACGTCTCACATATATGGCAGCTATCTATTGAAAAGTATGGAGAAACTTTAGCTGTGGCATTAGATATCTCCAAGGCGTTCGATCGAGTTTGGCACCAGGGACTCCTCGCCAAGCTTCCGTCTTATGGCTTGCCCCCTCAGCTGTGTTCTCTGTTTGCTAGTTTTCTCTCAAACAGGTCTCTCCATGTAGTGGTCGATGGAGTTTCATCTGACACTCTACTCATAAATGCTGGTGTTCCGCAAGGATCTATTCTCGCACCAACACTATTTCTACTTCACATCAACGACCTGTTGAAAGCAACTTCATGTTCAGTACGCATCTTTGCAGATGATAGTACCCTCCATACCGCTTTCTCTTCCAGGGCCCCTATATCAGCCCGTGAAACCAGAAATGAACGAGGAAGAAATGTTAATAATATAAATATGGACTTAGCAACAATTCTCGAGTGGGGATCTAATAGGTAGAATTCAATGCAAACAAAACACAAGCATGTCTTTTCTCTAAAAAAGCCGATCTCACTGTGCCTAACATAACTTTGTCAGGAGTAACCATACCACTTAAGTCATCCATATCGATGCTTGGTATTACTATCAGCAATAACCTTTGCTGGGAAAATCACGTGAGGTCCATTGCCAAAAGTGCATCCCAAAACTTGGTTTTTTGTTTCGTGCCAAGAGCTATTTCACCCCCACTCAGCTGCTTATGATCTATAAGGCACAGATCCGACCTGTCCTGGAATACTCTTCCCATATTTGGAGCGCGGCATCTAAACATATCCTGAGGCTATTGGATTCTGTCCAAAAAAGGGCAATTCGTCTCGTCGGTGATGCCTCGCTTACAAACTCGCTCACTTGTCTGGAACACCGTAGAAAAGTTGGCGATTTGTCTCTATTTTATAGATATTTTCATGGGCGATGCTCTTCTGAAATATCAACAATCGTTCCTGCTTTGGCAGTCTCTTCGAGGCTAACCCGTCAAGTTCAGTTATCACACCCCTCCGTGGTCGGTTGGTTGGTTGGTTGGTTGGTTTAAGGCTGACGAGCCAGAGACAGGGTTGGCACTCAGCTTCCCTTGACACTGCGACCAGCTGGGGTCTATTGTATCACTCTGTCGTCAGTGGTTCCTCATTCAAACAGGTTTGTGCCCCTGACTAGGTCTAGAAGCCCGTTGATAAGGTTCTTCGGACTCATGCCCGTTTCCGGGCCGATCTCTCCAAAGATTCTGTGTCGCCCACCACTTAGGGCGTCACAGTCGAAGATTGAAAGACAAGAGTTAGACCCGAGGCCTCCTCTTGTCTCTTGATGACAAGCCATTCTTCAGTATCTATCCCCATGTCCTGGGTTTTGATGAGCTGAAGAATCTTTTTGGTTTCCATTTTACCAAATGGCTTTGGAATCCACTCTGTTTCCGGGAGTTTCTCAGTAGGTGTTCGACCATCTGCTGATCCCTCCTCGGTTGGGTTTACGGTTTCTGGTGCCGAGTGTGATTCAACTGGAATCTCCTCGACTTCCATACCCGCTATCGGTGTTGGGTCTTCTTCAACTGGAAGTTCCCCAGGGTTGTTTGTGTAGGGGAAAGGGTCATCCACACCTGCGGTGCCCCCTGCGCAGGTGTAAGGCAGATTACTCTGGGAGGTCGCCATGTATCCCAGAGGCTCCGTTTTTTTATACCTGACTGGCTCAGGTATCATCCATCCCTCGGCACGGGTCGCTTGACGCCTTGGATTAAGCCATGTTGTGGTGGCATTTGGTTTGAGATTGACTTAGAGATCCGCAGGTTTTGACCATTTCTGGTCATTCCCACTGGATTTTCCTTGTCAACCCCGTTATCCAGCGATACCACTTGGAGGTAGCCACCTAAGTTTCCGCAACCCATCTTCATCTCTCGTAGGAGGTGAACATGTGTTGACGCAAACTACTCCGTGGTCACTTTGGAGACCTGCAGAACATCACTTTCCAAAGACTCGTTCATCCAACGAACAGCGAGGCTTTGGAACTCATTGCCTAGGGAGGTGTTCCCCGAGGCATACAACCTCCAGAAATTTAAGAAGAACACCAACTCCTACCTTCTTTTCCTTGGTTCCCACGATGTTCTCTGAACATTACAGGATATCCCTTTTCGTGGGAACCAGAACATAAAAAAAGCGACTTTTGAAAAGCATAGCTTTTTCACGTAAAAATAATAGAAGAATCGATTTTTTATCCAGAAAATGTGATACATACATGCACAACAAAGTTGTGACTCTCCAAATGAGGCAAAGACCTGTAGGCGGCGCCCCCTACAATTGAGGGCCAAATTATGATCAAATTTGAATTTCTCATATTAAGAAATCCCCAAATACCAATTTTCTTCCGAATATCGACATTATTTTAAAAATCATTTACGAAAAACCAAAATTAAAATAATTTTAATAATATGAGAGAAATAAAATAAAATTTAATTGGTTAAAATAAGTTTTCTTTCCGGGAACCAAATTACACTCAGAGACCCGGTAAGCAAAAAATGTCGTGAACATAAAAATTAGGCAAACCTAAAATATCGGGAACCAAATTACACATTTTCCAAACCCTTCCTAATCTGGGAACCGATTAAGCAGACTCGTTAATACGAGGTCGCCGGAAAATTATAATTTAATTATACCCAAAAATTATTAAATATCGATTTTTCATGGTAGAAGAATAATATTGGATATCTGACCGTAGTTTTCAATTAGGATCAACTTTTCTCGATAAAGATTGTCGATATTGTGAAAAATAAAGGTACTTTACTCCTGAGCAAAATTAAAACTTTTCGACAAACCTCGTATACAAATGCAAAAAATTAATATTTGATTATTTCATTCTGGGATATGCTGCTGAATTATGATCTGAGTAACTTTTGTAGTTGTCAGAAATCAGTAGATCTCTTTCCGAATGCATAATCACGAGTGAAATCAGAGAAGCACCCCACCCCCTCATCTTCTATTCCAAGAACTTAATTAGATTTGGTCGAATTTATAGACTTTTCGATTGACATATGAGAGCCAATAATCATAATTGGGGCAAAGCGTGAGAATCAGCTGCGGTGCGTCGTCGGGGATTACAATTCAATACTAATATAATTATCGTTATTGGCTTTCCTGATCCCGACGGCTAATATAAGGGATTTCTCCGGCCGGAAAATAATAGCAAAAAGTCCCATCGACCGCGCCATAATGACTCTTATGCCCCCTTGCGTATGCCTGACAATTGTCTATCCTCGTCGCCACTGCGTAGTCATCTTCACATCATATCGGCCATGAGGGGGTGATGCTATCGCGTAACTCTACACCGCGGGGACCTCGCGACCACCATGCGATGCTCCTTTGTTTAGGAGTGTGCCTCTAATGGACCGGAGAGGCACTCACTGGGCGTTTCGGGGTATCTGGCCCGGCGTTATGTGTGTGTTTGCATTTAACGAAGTGGAACCGCCTGCGTGGACGCATCGCCGTTTCGAGTGGTGCTTGATGGATTAAAAAGAGGTTAAGGTGCGCCAGGTTGTACAGTGTGTTGCAAATCTTTAAGGCACACCCCTGTACTTCCACGTTTTTTGGACGATTAATTTTTTTTATTCTCAAAATCACAAAATATATTTTGTCGAATAGAAAATGATCTAAAATCATTATTTTATGGCCTACTACGATCACAAAAAGCGCTGAAGATATAGACAAAACGTATTAGACATTTTCTAGGGGAATTTTGATTCGAAATATATTCATTTATTACAACTTTCGGATACATACAGGAAAAATATAGAAGATAGTAAGGAATTTGTGGCATTGCAGACTAATTTTTAAATTCCTTCGAGCAGGATTTGAACCCACGACTTCAAGATTACTAGTCTTATGCTCTACCAACTGAGCTATCTGCATTTCATGATACCGTTTTTTCCCAGAATTTAATGTTAGTTGTTGAAAGATGGAGAGTAAAAATATGAAATGTAAAATGTACGTGTGTTGTCTATGGTCAACAAAAATATATTTTACCTATCGTCGACATCGCCGAATTTGCCGGCTTCAGTCGATGTTCAGGTGGCTCTGATCTTCGGCCACTGAAAACGGGTTTATTTTTGCCAATTCTTGATGACCTTTGATAATACACGTAAATTTTACTTTCCATATTTTCACTTCCCATGTTTCAACAACTAACATTAGAATCTGGGAAAAAACGGTATCCCGAAATGCAGATGTTGAATCCAGGGTCTTCGATAGGTCAGTTGGTAGAGAATAGACTCGTGAGTTCGAATCCTACTCAAAGATAGTTTTTTTCTGGAATTTAAAAATGTATCTGCAATGCCACAAATTCCTCAGTATTTTCAATATATTCACAGACATTAAAAATTATCCCTCTGATATATGTTTATATATATATATATATATATTATATTTGTATTTATTTATTCATTTGGTATAACAACAATTTAGTAATAATATAATATAACAATTTGAGTGCACTAAGAATTTGACAAACATAGATATATTAGTTTATTTTATTCTTATATTGTTATTATTATCATTATTATATAATCTAACTTCTTATAATAACTGGGCTTGGTTGAAGAATACTCTTTGTTATATGGTCGAGCTTTCGAAAAATGTAAAAAAGAACAAGTTTGAGTCACATGGTACTCCACAAAACAGGTTAGAAATACTTACTAACTTGAGGATTATATTACAAAGATCATAAGTACATAGTCATGATCGAAAAAGATTGAGCAAATTATTAAACTACATTGACTCAAAAAAAATATATTATAACCACTTCCATTTAAAAAACTAGAGAAATTCTCGTCGTGGAGAGGTCAAATATAATCTGTACTTGTTCAGGTTATGCCAAAAGAGAATGGATCACACAGAAAAGGAATTGATTTAGTTTCGACATCTGACATTTGTCAATGCAAAGTGGGGAGGATGTTCCTGATTGAAAGTATTGCCAACCTAAAAAAGAGCGGGAAATTTAAAATTTAAAAAAATATGGAGAAAAATATATTTGTATTACTATTGAATAGCTCTATAACAAACCATTCTTTCTAGATTATGTATTATTCAATTTGAAATGAAACCTGAAGAAGACCCCAGCTAGGGACGAAACGTTGTTAACATGAAGTAAAAAGACATCGTCTTTTTTCAACACGAATCTAAAACCCAAGAAAATTTCTTAAAAATATATATATATATATATACATATATACAGTGGGTTTCAAAAAGTTTGCACCATATGGGATACTTTTTTTATTTTCCATTTGTCAGAAACTTTTATTCCTGATACAAATTGGTGCATTGTAGAAAACTTGCATTTGAGTTATCAAAATTCTAGATTTCCAAATGGTGTACAGGGGAGAACAAAAAATAGGAATTTTGATATAGAGTAAACTACCCTTATATTCGACATTATCGAAAAAGTTTCGTTGGAAAAATTGTTTAGAATTACTAGTATCTCATATACACCTTGTGCGCCTCCCTCATTACTATAAAAATATTTTAATGTAAAATTTGGTCCAATTTATTATTTATACTATAATATCGGTTTCTGTTGAAATTGGTTTATATTTTTACTAGTTTCTTGGTGCAAATTTGATATTTCCATAAAACTATACCCAAGTATGAATCAATGAGAGACAATAATTAAATTAATCAATTAATCATTGCTAAACAATTAAATAATACAAATCTGAAAGTTTACGATCACTTTAGTGTTACCTTAAAGGGGAGTCCTGATTTATGTATTAACCATAAAGATAAACCAAATTACAGAAACCTGGTTAATCATGATTGAATCCTTAAATTTCTCCATGTCTTCCTTCCATCGCCAAACACTTCATTGTTCGCGCACAAAATTCTATATTGACATTTTTTTAAAGATTTAGGTATACCGTCACAACAAACATAATAACATTTTCTAATTCATCGATATTTTGAAATGGTCTTCTAACATATTCCTTTTTCCTAAGGTACACCCATAGAAAAAATCTAAAGGAGTGAGATCGGGAGACCTTGCTGGCCATGGATATATTGATTATCTACCAATCCATTTACTCTCCAATTTGTCATCGAGATATTATTTAATAAATGTCATACTATGACACGATGCTCCGTCAAACTGGAACCATAGCCGTTCTCTTTCTTGCTGTGAGAAATGATCAATTATTGGCTCTATCTCAAACATAAAAAAATGTAAGAACATTTCACTCTTCATATTGCAACGGCAAAAAAATGGACCAATTAATTTATTATTGAAAATGCCACACCAGTGGATGTTTGTTTTGAAGGATTATTGGTCCTTGCAATCTATTTTAAAATGGGTTTTTATCGGTTCACCACCGGCAATTTTGCAAACTCACCACTCCATTTGAGTTTAAACTTGCCTCATCAGAAAACAACAAATACTTTGCAAACTGTCTATATTCTTCTATCTCTCCTTGTACCCACGAGCAGAATTCAAATCTCCGTTCGTAATATCCTCCTTTCAACGTATGTATAAATTTAGATATTCAAGGTGTTTCATAATTGAATGCTGATCCTAAAGGGCGATAATCCTCGGATGATTTAAAAAAAAAATATTCATATAAACATAGGTCCCCAACCGCTTCATTTCTGAGATACAGGATGTTGAAATTTAACAAAAAAATCAGTTCTTCCCCAATATCTCTGAAACCGCTTTGGCTTTTTTTTAACTTTTGATACATGCAAAGTACGCATAAAAATACAGCTTTTCCATGATAAAGAATTCCTTAATCTTCATCAGTGGCGTCCCTGTTAACATGCCCTGTCATATTTTTGATCAAAATAATGGTCTCCTGCTTTTTTTTCGTCCGGCGGACGGTTTTCGATTTAGAAAATAAAATTCATTCATTTGCTTGTCCCTATTCGATTTTTTCTCTTAGTCTTAATTTCACAATTGTGGTAACAAGGATCTAGGCAAGATTTTTATAATTTAATGGTAACTATTATTTAGTTTTTGTAATGAGTACGCATAAAAATACATTTTTTATTTTTAAAAACATAACTATTATGAAAAAAAAAACAAAATCAAATCAGCTGTTCAAAATGTCCGCCTCCTGCAAGTATGCACGCTTTGCCTCCTTATCATTGACTCGCGTACTCTTCGGAAAATTCCTGGAGTATTCCTTATTGCTTCATAGGAAACTATTACGCGGTTTGGCAATTCTTCCTCAGTTAGAATTGGTTGACTGTACACCAAAGGTAAAATTAAAATATAAACTTCAGGATGTCCAAAAAATCAAAATAAATGTTGATAAAGAATTGGGTCTCCTCCACCTAGTCTCAAGATGTCCCCAAAGAAAATAATCAAGACTGTTTAAGTCTATCTAGCTGGCCATGACTTTTGGTTTAAATATTCGCATGCCAGAGCACCAAAATGAGCAGGTGCACCATCGTGCATAAACCACATTTGATTTCGCATCAAAATAGGAACAGAATTGGCAAATTATCTTCAAGAAATTGGCGTTAATTATGTCCATTTAATCTGCGTGGTAAAAAAAAGGTCCAATTAGGTAATCTCCAATAATTCCAGCCAGACATTTGATAAGAACTGCTATTGGTGATGAGATTCCACGATTGCATGCGGATTTTCCTCGGCCCAAAAATGATTATTATGAATTTTTTTTAGTAAAACTAGCTTCGTCCGTGAATAAAATTTCCCTGTCAAATAAAGGATTTTCGGTAACTTTTTGGAGAATCCATTGGCATAAATTCACTCGTAATGCAAAGTCTCGAGGAAGTTGAGCCTGGACCCGTTGAATGTGATATAATAAATAATCATGAAGAATCCTCCATACTAGAATATGGGCGATATTCAAATTATTGGCAATTTGCCTCGTACTTATTTCAGGATTTTTGTCAACTGAATTTAAAACAGCTACCTAAATTGCTGGAGTTCTTGCAGTCCGATGTGCTCCTTTTAATTGATGATTTGGCTCAAAACTTCCTGTTTCACAAAACCTTCTGTGGGTGCTTGAAATCGTTCGAGCATCAGGAACCATTCTCTTGATACAGTCGCCTGGCTTCATATGAGTCAGCAAGCCCATACAAGTAATGCATGTCTGGTAATTCGGTATTTGTATAATTTACCATGTTTTTTTTTAATAAACAAGTTTTTAGAACGTAAATAATATCACGTATCTAGCCAAAGAAGTGTAAAAATTGTTAATGTTGAAAACAACGAAATGTGTTGTCAGCATACTAGATGTTTCTAGCCCACAAGAGAACCCTACTACTCTTCAACGGCTGATTACGCATAGGGACAAGCAAATGAATGCATTTTATTTTCTAACTCAAAAACCGTTTGCCGGACGAGAAAAAGGCAAGAGATCATTTTTATGTCAAGATAGAGGACAATTACAAAAATAATATTTTTTTGAAAAAGGCAGTGGCGTCATCATTATTTTGATCAAAACTATGGCAGGGCATGTTAACAGGGACGCCACTGATGAAAATTAGGAAATCCTTTATCAATGAAAAACATTATTTTTATGCGTACTGTGCATGTACCAAAATAAAAAAAAAAGCCAAAGCAGTTATAGAGATTTTGGAGAAAACAAAACAGTAGTGTTCAGTGGTTTTATTTATTATTGTTTTACTGTGTCCACTCGGAAAAACTAATTTTTGGTGAGTCTTCTCATATTTTATAATTTAAAAATTTTTATATTTTGAACCCCTGGAAATGTTTTAATATGTTGTGGGTATTTTTTTATTATATTTTTCTATTAATTCACCATATTAATCTTTTCTCAAAAATAATTGTAAAGCAAAACTCATTGTAACAGAGCCCTTATGATGAATTTATTAAGTTCGAAACGTTGGCGGGAAAGCAATAGTTTTCTTCAATTACATTGATCCTAATCCCAACCAAACCATTTGAAGAACATATCTGAGGATCTCCAAAATTACCATAAATAAAATTTTTGGTTTACCAGTTCTGAATGGTAAGAACTCAGTGTTTCCTTTTCCATTTTTTCCATTGATAACTGTTGACTCTTCGTTTCTGGAATTAAGTAATTGACAACCGTCTCTTTATTCTTATAATTGAATATTGGAAAATAAATGTATGAAATGTTTGAATCTGTGATGGTGTTCTATGATTGTTTTTCTTATGATTGAACCTTCACAATTATATCCAATGTTTTTATAACGATAATATATCAAAAATGAATGATATAAACCTCATAATTCCTGCCTAGAACACTCATTAATTCTATTACTCCTAATGTACATTTCTATCTTTAGAATCGAATTAGTCCAGACCAAAAAGCTCCAGCTCCAGTTTCCACAGTCCACCAGAAAACACAATGCAAGAGTTATTACAATAACAGCGGGATGAAATAATAATATTAGTAATTTAACACACAGAGGGTGAAAAGTGGAGTGTTTTGTTCTCTTCTCCCCTGGCACAGATGTGCACTTGTCATACATGGCACGCTGAGCCTCTTGAACACTCGATGTGTTTATTCTAAACAGGTTGGTAAAGTATTAAAATAATATTGCGTGGAGATAAAAATGATGAGGACACTTATACGTGAAGACAAGATTAGTTTTTTCATCATCACACGTTTGTTTTCGTGTAGTTTTTTGGAGTCCTTTCAGTAAGTCCCAGATGTCAAAACATATCAATCAATTCGAGAATAATCTGTGGAAAATCTGATTTTTACACAGCAAAAATATTTTTGAGTTTGATTTTTCCGTAGTTTCATAGAATTGGAATATAATTTTAAAAAACACACACCAAGATATATATATATATATATATATATATATCTATATATATATATCTAAGCTTCACCGCACAGATTATAGGTGTCACTATCTATAATTTGATCCTTTTCTTATATATATTTTGTTTTTTCTTCAATTTCTCGGAATAAAGGTCTGATTTAGTCAATTCATATAATTTCTTTTAACGACGTTTCGACATGGTATTTGTCATCATCAGGTTAAAGCAAAATTATTTTATTTGAATTTTTGCGTTCGCATTCTACAAACGTTAGTGTAGGTGTGTGACTTCGAAGTTATGGCAAATAAAAATAATTTTGTTTTTACCTGATCATGACAAATACCATGTTGAAACGTCGTTAAAAGAAATTACATAAATTGACAGAATCAGACCTTTATTCCGAAAAATCGAAGAAAATATATAAGTGGTCAAGAAACTAAACAAAAATAAATTGTGGCATATTGGACAATTCGAAGAAAAAAAACATCCTGAAGCGGGAGTCGAACCCACGACCTTCTCATGTATTTTTCTCGGACGCAATTTTCCATTTTCATATTTTATATTATATATATATATATATATATATTTGTTTGCGTTAAACGCATGAGGAGTACGACTATTGATATCGTGGGTCGGCCTATCTGACACATTTGTTGGTGACCTGTTAATGTGCACGAAATCTCGTGATATTAAAATTCCACGATATTACCGATATCACCGCACATATTATAGATGTCACTATCAATAATCTGATGCAGTTTACATATATATATATATATATATATATATATATATATATATATAATATATATATATATATATATATATATATATATATATATATCTGGAGATTGTGGTTCTTGAATCCTATATATTTGGAGGAGCTTTCTTAGGTTATTGGATTCTGGGTAGGATATATCTAATATTTCAAATCATTTATGGCAACATTTCGTCCCTGATCGGGGACTTCTCCAGGCTTTATTTAATTTTTATATATTCTGAAAAGTTTCTAATGATAGTATTAGGAAGTTTTATCATCATAATGTTTGATGTAATTCTTTTGTTTTTTGTTTTTTTTTTCATTATATTATTTAAGAAGTTAATAAAACCAAATGGTGCAAAGAAGTTAATATAACCAAATGGTACATACCTTGGCAGCATTGAATGCATTCTTCAACATGAGAGTTTCCTTTTTCTGTTTTTGTTTATACTTTGGGGACATTTTGTTTCTGAACTTTTTATTGTGGCGGTGTGTTGATGAGAATTGTCGAGTTGAAGTGATGTAGGTTGTTGGGTAGGAGCATGCGTCAAATCAATGTGTTAGTAGTTGATTCCTTCTCTGCATACCTCCGGGATAGGGGTGATAGGAGTTTGTTTTGTGAGTGATGAAGTTTGGTGATTTTGTATTATTTTTGTTTTGTTTTGTGTTGTGGCAGTTTTGAGTAATCACAAGAGGGTATAATAAGTTTGGTTCAAATTGCTGATATCTGTTCTGTTGTTTAAGGTATTCGGACATTTTTTTATATATATATCATTTCTTTTATACAAAGAAGGAATCAACTACGAACACATTTATTTGACGCATGCTCCTACCCAACAACCTACATCACTTCAACTCGCCGCCACAATAAAGAGTTCAGAAACAAAATGTACCCAAAGCATAAACAAAAACAGAAAAAGGAAACTCTCATGTTAAAGAATGCATTCAATGCTGCCAAGGTATGTACCATTTGGTTATATTAACTTCTTAAATGATATAATGAAAAAAAAATACATCAAACATTATGATGATAAAACTTCCTAATACTATTATAACTAACTTTTTAGAATATGTAAAAATCAAATAAAGCCTGAAGAAGTCCCCGGTCAGGGACGAAACGTTGCCATAAATGATTTGAAATATTAGATATATCCTACCCAGAATCCAATAACCTAAGAAAGCTCCTCCAAATATATATATATATATACTTTTGGGAAAGTTTTCTTGGGTTTTGGATTCTTTGAAAACAATGTTTTAGTAGTTCGTAAGAGAAGACGTTTCGTCCCTGGCCGGGGACATTTTCAATTCTTTATTTTTTTTTAAACATACATGATTTAAAAAATAAAATAAAAAAATAAAAAAAAATTATAAATAAGAATTGAAAATGTCCCCGGCCAGGGACGAAACGTCTTCTCTTACGAACTACTAAAACATTGTTTTCAAAGAATCCAAAACTTAAGAAAACCTTCCCAAAGTAATATCTCAAAAAGGATTCAAGAATTAAACAAAACTTATATATTATATATATATATATATATATATATATATATATATATATATATATATATATATACAGGGTGTAATCTAACCTCTTGCACACCCATGATCTAACCTTCACTCTCTTGAATGACCTATAGCTAGGCATCTTTTTGTTATGATTTTGTTATTATTTGTTACCATTGATTATCATATACTCCTGATTTACTATTCACTTCAAATTGTTATAATTATTATTATATACTCCTGTTATTGGGCTTAGGCCTGTTGGATGTATTATGTCTAAAATAAAAAAAAATAAAAAAAAATAAATGAATAACAAGTGTATAATGGCATTTTATAACGAATTACAGTGATTAAAAATAAAATAAAAAAATTTAAAACGTGTTTTGTTCTTTGTAAAATTCGAGAAAATTTTAGGAAGCGCCGCTTGCCTAATCTCAGCTGTCTGGATCAGAGCTGAAAGTTAACGCAATTGCCGATGCAATAATCATTTAAATAATGTGGAATGTTGAATTGATTGGGTGGTGAATGTACACAAAGAGTACATTGTTTGCGATAGATATTCAATAGACAGATATTCAATTTCAAAGTGATGGAAACAAACGAACCCCGTTATATCGAAACGGTAGATAAAGTCAGAACTAGCAGATGAGGTCAATACAGCTTGAGGCACTTATCGAATCACAATTATCACAAAAACACAGTAATTAATTGTTATCAGAATAGTATCGGCCATCAATGGGATCTAGTGTGATTGAGAATAACATGTGAACACTGTTGCCAACTTTTTCGAGGATTCTCTGGTTCTCACACTTGGACACCGAACTGTTCCGTGCGTATTTTGAAGAGTTGAAGACGGTAGAAATCACTCGTCGCATTCATGAATGAAGTAGTAAATTTCAATTCTGGTTGGTTTCTGGAGTAGCTAATCACGAGTCAGGAAAATACTGTGCATATCTAAGATGAGTAAACGCTTCGAGCGTTTTCGTACTAGAGGTTTTTTTTATGAAATGGCAAATTTTCAGAATTATATCGCGATATTGAGGCTCCAAATCGTTTTGATGAGATCTACAATTCCTTTTCTTAGAATTGCTTGATTCATCAGTGGTATGCTTTGGCTTTAAAATGCAGTCGAAGAGTTTTATATACCTGCTACAGGTTTATGTTCCCCATCCTCAAGCGTCGAACCCATGACCTCTAAATCTCTAGTCAGATGCTCTATCAACTGAGCTATGGAAGACATAGGTACCATGAATCGAGATATTTGTCAATCGCTTTTTCCAATAATTCAATGTTGGTGTTAGGAAGATAGAAAATATCTCGAGTATTCATCAGTGGCCATCAAGTCCAATTAACCTTTCACCCTTCTTTTCTACCTTCCTAACACTAACATTGTAACGAAGCATTTTTTTAGAGCTCCGTTACTAAGCACGGCTAAAGTATATTTAACCTAACTTTGGTACGTCCCTGCCTATTTGGGGTTTCTATTGGTGCCGGTCTGGCAAAATATTACATTCCCTGTTAGAAATTGAGGTACATACCCAAAGCTACTGGAATTCACGTCAACATCATGCATAAAACATAACAGAGTTTTTCTCTTGATCTTAAAAAAAGGGTGGAAAGCTCCGGTGATAGTTTTTGTGAAAGACGAGAAAGAAATAAAGATCGCGATGGGAAAAACCAAATCATTTTTTGTATCGGGCACGAAATCATCCTTCAGATTTTCGGTCCAGTTTCAGTTCATCGGACAAAAAACCGCGCCTTTCTAACTGGGCTTTCTCGTCTAGTTTGGTCATACATTCGAGATCTATAAAGAGGCACTATGAAGCTCTCATCGGGGCTTGTTCCTGTTGTTCTTCCGTGAGACTTGTTACTTGTTACTTGAATCCTGTTAGTCCAGTCATCTTAGTAAGTTCACCTCCGAATTTGAGATACCCAGCTGAATATTTGGTATAAACTTGTATTTTGGCATTCTAAAAGTTGTCTCGAAACCTACATATGGTAGGGTGTACGCGTCTATTGAAATTTGTGGTCGAAGGTCACAAAAATCGATTTTTTGCATATTTTTTGCAAATATCTCATTTCCTATGGGTTTTTCGCTATTTGTATTCATCATCAGTATTGTAGAGAATCATATTCCCTACAACTTTTGTTTCAAAAAATTTTTTATACGTTGAATCGTTTTCGAGATAGACGGCGGAGAGCGCGCGGTTAGAGCATAATGTAAGGTCAACCGGTATAGTCCCGATCAAAACACGCTATATAGAGTTTATTAATTATTGATAAATAGATAATTAATAATAATTTTCATTTGTTATCAAATATTACTTTATATTTAATCAGTTTTTTACTTTCGTATCTATTTTTAATTAAGTATTAATTTATTTAATAACGCTTACCTGCCCGTGTAGTTATAGAATTGTTAAGGAAAATACTTAAATTATATTTTAATTCTAATATAATTTTTATTGATAACTCCTCAAATAATTGAAAAAAAAAGAATGAAACAAATTCTTAATTTATGATTTCATTAAAAATACCATTCTATTCTGAATAGAATAAAAATTACATGAACTGAAACTTATTATAATTTTTATTATCTTCTTCTTCTTCATCGTCGTCTCCCAACCGCTGTGGTGTTTCGAAGTCTTCTTCTATATCATCTTCGGCGACATTTATCTCCAGGTCCAGGTATAATTTTTCACGTTATGAAAGAATTTAACAGTTTACGGAGTTTAAAGAATATATACTCCATTATTGTCTACTTAAATTATAATTAGTGGAAATGAGAATATAATTGAAATGTAATAAGAGTTTGTCCCTCAATTATTTTTTAATTTTAGGAATCGGTTGTAAGTTGATTTGTTGAAAATATAAACAGGATGTTGTAAGTATCATTGAATAGTGAAAGATAAGTGCCATGTGAAGTGGAATGAATAGAAAAATCGAATTAAACGGTTTTCTTCACATAAAGGATTCAATATAAAATTGAACCAGAAAATGGTAGAACTCAGGTGAAAAACAACTACTTTCCTGGCAAATACCACGCAGAACGTTGAATGATATTCACCTGAAAATCCATGCATACTTCCATAAAATATCAATGGACAAAGAACTCTGGCTGAAGTGAGACACAACGTAAACAAACCATCATCGAGCTTGTAACACCTATAGGTACGCCGGAAAAGATAAACTTTAACTGGCGGTACCTAGTGACTACTCCGTACTGATGAGGGCCAAGAAGCCTGAAACCAGTATGCGGATTGTTAGGTGAACACGACATAAATTAAACATAATCGAGCTTATCAGAAAGAAACATTTGCATTCAATGTCCATTGATATTTTATGGAAGTATGCATGGATTTTCAGGTGAATATCATTCAACGTCTGCGTGGTATTTGCCAGGAAAGTAGTTGTTTTTTCACCTGAGATCTACCATTTTCTGGTTCAATTTTATATTAAATCCTTTATGTGAAGAAAACGGTTTAATTCGATTTTTCTGTTATTGAATAGATATATTCAATTGATGAAAAAAATGATTAAATATAATGTAATAGTTGATAACAAATGAAAATTATTATTAATGATTTATTTATCAATAATTAATAAACTTTATATAGAGGGTTTTGACCGGGACTATACCGGTTGACCTTACATTATGCTCTTACCGCACGCTCTCCTCCCTCTATCTCGAAAACGATTCAACGTATACAAATATTTTCAAAACAAAAGTTGTAGGGAATTCAATTCTCTACAATATTGATAATCAATACAAATAGCGAAAAACCCATAGGAAAGGAGATATTTGCAAAAAATATACAAAAAATCGATTTTTGTGACCTTTGACCTCAAATTTTAATAGACGCGTACACCCTACCATATGTAGGTTTTGAGACAACTTTTAGAATGCCAAAATACAAATTCATACAAATATTCAGCTGGGTATCTCAAATTCCGAGATTCTTAACTAATTTTGACTAAGATGACTGGGGTATGTGGTGATACGAAGTCCGGTTCGAAGTAAAAGTGAAAAGTGCGAAAAGTAGATTCGAGGTCCAGAAGCGTTGAGGTATCCGTAAGTGGAAATAGTGAATAATTTGTATTTGAGCTGGGTTTCTCCGTGTGCTGAAGCACTTGAAGTTTATTATTTCTACATTTATTATTATTCCATTTGATTCAATTAATTTTCCGGGAGTTTAAATATTATTATATGTATTATTATTATTTCATTTAGTTAATTATCTGTCGTGGCATTTACAGTTTATTTCTGCCAAAGTATTCTTTATTTGAGTTAATTCGTTACCTGAGAAGTTAAATATATTTTCTGCATTATTATAATTTCCTTTATTCGAGCATTTGCCGAAACGTTTAAGTTGGTCAGAAGACTACAGAGTGAATATTGATTTATTTTATTTTTGGGTGGTTCAATCGAACTTTTTGTGAAATCGATTGAGTGTTTAATTTAGGGTAGTATTGACATTTTAGTCAATTGTTGGTTATTTTTACGGGTAAAAATATATGATTTATTTGCCAAATTGAACAGTATAAGTAGACATTTTATTTTGTGTCCCCGCGGAAAACAATTTTCACATAAGCTCTTGTCAAGTGAAATCTTACATAAATAGTTCTTTTATTTGCCCGTTATTAAAATTATTGAGTTATGTTTTCAGTTATTTGAGTTCAGGGAAAACGCCGAATGCAAACAACTGACGCGAATCTTTACATCACTTAAATCAGTGAATTTAAATTTTATATTGTCTTAAGTTCGGGGAAAACACCGAATTTAGCAATTGACGTATAAACCAATTACATAACAGTAATTATTGTTCCCCGTTGTCCCGATTCAGGCACTAACCAAATCGGAACATCGGCCGCGATAAATGCGTTGAAAAGTTTATTTGTCCCTGAAAATACGTGCAGAGCAAAACAAAATTCACGAATTTCACAAGTTATAGGCATATTCAGGAGGAATAATTCATTTAGCGACTTGAGAAGGTGATTTGGGTAAATAAACGTTGTTGTTAACATTAGGGGGAAATAAGGGATTTTATAACACGAAAATACGGTGATGCTTTGTCGTCTGTATCCACGCCCAGTTGTTAATATTGTTTGAGCTCAGGAAATCGCCGAGCATAAACAATAGGAAAACAAAGCCAAGAATATAATTCCTGTTAACGAGAAAAGTCGTAGAAGAAAAGGGCTATTTTAAGGAACAGAGGAAAAAATATCACAGTCGGGAATATTACCAACGTGAAGCTTAGGTAATATACAAGTGACACGTAGTATTCAATTTTTGTATTAGGGTTAACAAGGGGAAATCGGGATGTTATAAGCCGCTTGCTTATAAACTTGAAAAATCGCTTTCTGAGTCAGTCAGATAACCGTGTTCAGGAAGAAACAGTTTTTCATAGCTCTCAAGAGTAGTTCATTTTATTCCCTAAATTGCCGGAAAATTACTGTTCATTTGGCCAGTTATATTTATCGTGAAGGTAAATATCATTTCGATACTATTTGATAAATAGGATTATATATACAGAGTGGCCACTTTTTCAATGGGATTGTATTGGTAACTTTCAAACCATAAGAGTTAGAAGGTCGGTCAAATGGAGAAAAAGTTGCATTCATAGAAGCATTGTCAAGCAGTTCAAACAAATCGAGATTATCAGGGCCGGTTATTGGGATATCATAAGAAAAGTAAATTCTGTCATTTTGATTTTTCTTTTTTTCCCACTTTATTTCGAATATTATCAAAAAATGTCACAGGTGTTTTTTATTCGACAGTAAATTATCCTCAACTTGACATAATCAGATTTCGTATCCAACGTTTCGTACGCTCTGGGCCACCCTCAACCTCATTTTTTTCAATACGGACCTGCATATTTAATGACACTTTTCGAAATAACTTTTAACGCTGAATTCAACGATATATCATACAATGTCATTCAAAGTTAATTTTCAAGTGATTTTGACCCTTAACCAAATTTCTTTGGGTCGGATCTGTATTACATTTAGGTACCTTTAGTTTAATTAACAACATGCAATACATTTCGATAAGAAAATCAAGTAACTCATCTTCAACTGAATGGAACGTAACAGAATCAAAACAAGAAGCAAGTAATATTTATTTACAAATTTCAAGAGGTGAAAAACCTAAGTCATAATAATTAAACGAAACTACCATTTGATGAAAAAAAAATCAAATGATTATTCGAAAGTAAATGATGAACATTGATGAAGTAAGTGTTCGAAAATGTCCACCATTTTGTAAAATGCACTTTGCGGTTCTGGAACCCATACTTCTTATACATTTGCTTATTTCGTCTACTTGAATACCTTCCAATACATTCTCAATTTTCTCGCGAGGAATCATTATTGTTGGATTTGTCATTTGTTCCGTTGAAACAAATTACAGAATCGAACTTTATTTTGAGATCATTACGATATAATTTTTGCAAGGCTTGGTATTCAAATTTAAAATCATTGTATTCGCGTCTCTTGACTATTTTATTAACAGCAGTTTTTGATAAATTGCATTCACTGGCCACAGTTCTCGATTTTTTTTCTGGGTTCAATTGAATTTGGGTCAGAACATTGATATCGTTGATAGACTTATTTTTTCTTACATACACACAACTCTAGGTTTATTGAATGTATTATTTTCAAGTAGTAGGCCGTGGATAAAAAAGAACATAACAAGAAATGTCATATTATTTGTCACTTCGTTTATTATTGTGTCACAAGAACTTGTCATTGAATACTTTTCTGAGTAATTTCAATTTAACTTATTCGATATGGTAAGATACACATATGAAGAGAAGAGAGATATGTACGAAGTGTACATAAAACTAGATAGAAATTCGTTCAAAGCACAACAAAGGTATGGTGAATTATATCCTGAAAGAACACCAAATATTAAAATATTTCAACGTTTATCTACAACGTTACTTGCACATAATTCATCCATCAAACCTAGAGGTCCTTATGTACGACGAAACGAGCCTATCAATGACATCAATGTTCTGTCCCAAATTCGAATGAATCCAGGAATAGGATCGAGAACTATGGCCAGTGAATGCAATTTATCAAAAAGTGCTGTTAATAAAATACTCAAGAGACACGGATACCATGACTATAAATACCAAGCCGTGCAAAAACTATATCGCAATGATTCTGAGAGAAGGTTGCAGTTCTGTAATCGGTTTCAACGGAAGGTGCGGAATAACAACAATTTTGCGCACAATATCATTTGGGGAGACGAAACGACATTCACAAATTCTGGCATGTTCAATCGAAGGAACAAACATTTTTATGCCACAGAAAATCCTCACTTAATTCATGAAGTTAGACATTAATATCGTTTTTCTTCGAACATATGGTGCGGTTTGTTGAATAATAAATTACTGGGACCCTATTTTATTGACGGCAACCTAACCGGAGCAAAATATGTAGAAATTATAGAAGAAATGTTGGATGATCTTCCTATACGGTATCGGCGTAATAGTCCATGGTTCCAACAAGACGGATGTGGTCCACACAACTCAAGAATAGTCACAGACTATCTAAATCGAACTTTTCCCGATTCATGGATTGGAACAAGAGGTCCAGTAGCATGGCCTGCCAGATCTCCGGATTTGAATCCGCTGGATTTTTATTTGTGGGGATTTCTCAAAAAAAAAAATTATGATACTACGAACCCGACAATAGAGATTATTCGCGAGAAGATTGAGAATGTATTGGAAGGTATTCAAGGAGACGAAATAAGCAAATGTATAAGAAGTATGGGTTCCAGAACCGCAAAGTGCATTTTACAAAATGGTGGACATTTCGAACACTTACTTCATTGATGTTCATCATTTACTTTCGAATAATCATTTGATTTTTCTTTCTTTAAATGATAGTTTCGTTTAATTATTATGAATTAGGTTTTTCACTTCTTGAAATTTGTAAATAATTATTACTTGTTTCTTGCTTTGATTCTGTTACGTTCCATTCAGTTTAAGATGAGTAAGTTGATTTTCTTATCGAAATGTATTGCATGTTGTTAATTAAACTAAAGGTACCTAAATGTAATCCGTATTGAAAAAAATGAGGTTGAGGGTGGCCCAGAGCGTACGAAACGTTGGATACAAAATCTGATTATGTCAAATTGAGGATAATTCACTGTCGAATAAAAAACTCCCGTGACATTTTTTGATAATATTCGAAATAAAGTGGGAAAAAGAGAAAAATCAAAATGACAGAATTTACTTTTCTTATGATATCTCAATAACCGGCCCTGATAATCTCGATTTGTTTGAACTGCTTGACAATGCTTTTATGAATGCAACTTTTTTTCCATTTGACCGACCTTCTAACTCTTATGGTTTAAAGTTACCAATACAATCCCATTAAAAAAGTGGCCACTCTATATATATATATATATATATATATATATATATATATTTATATATATATCGGTATATGTATCACCCCATTTAAATGTGCCAGACCGTTTTCTTTTTAACAAAAATATTTGTATTACGAAAATTGTTGTGACAAATATTATTGAATATACCAGTTAATTTAATACCAATTACACACGATGTTTACATTGAAAGATAACCCTTTCTATTTCCTATAAAGTATTGAAGTTACGCAACAGACGTATTTAGTCAAGTAGTAGAAAAAGAAATTGGTAAAGAAAAAAAAACAAAGCAAGACATTTCTATCTCTCTGTCTCTTTGGGAGACATAAAAGCAATCGGCGTTCGCAGTATCCAAAAATTATACTTTAAGCCTACAGTATTTGGTAAAGATTCAAAAAGTGTCAATATACCAGACCCCTGGACGTTCCGTATCTCCATCTGTAGCTACCCTAGTGCGTGGAGAAAACCACTATAAAATCTGGCGCCCGAGATTGGAAATAAAGAAAGGAAAATATTTCCTGCCTAAAATTCTGGCGTCATAAATAACGTGATTTTCTAGGAGTTTAAGGGTTGTTAAAACAAACCCTAGTAAAACACGTCACAACATTAAATTAAGAGAAAAAGCGATTCACAAGTATGCTGACGGTACCTATGTCTTCAATAGCTCAATTGGTAGAGCATCTGACTGGAGATTCAGAGGACGTGGGTTCGAATCCCGATTGAGGATGTTTTTTTTTTCTTTAATTCAATAATTTGTATGAATTGCCACAATTTTTCCTTTCATGTCTATTATTGATATTATTTATAACTAATGTTCTTACGAACATAAAAAGGCAATTTTTGTGAAGGTCAAACATACAAACCGGTTTCTGTCTTAAATGTGAGAAAAGTATTCCATTGCTTTTATGAAAAAAATCCAAAGATTGTATTCAAATTTCTTTTAAAATCTTAGGTATTGAAAGTGACGATTCATTTTGATTTAGTTCAAAACGTGCAAATATTTTTCACTATTTGGAGGAGTCCTCTTGACATCACAGTATAATGAATAATACTAATTATAATTTACCCTACCCGTACTTTTCGGCGAAGAAAAATACCATACCTCCTGCAAACAAATGATGTACCGTCATAGATAAAGTGTTGTATTTAATTAGCATTTCCTTCCATTTTTTTCCAGCGCGAGACGACCAAGAACCACGTAATCCCCATCAAAATAATAAATAAGCTTTAAGCCCCGCGTCAAATAATAATCATTTCAAAGCCGAGCATTCTTTTCTTGTTACCAAATCAATTAACGTCTCTGTGTTCCTTGTAATTAGACTTTTTTCGCTATTAAGAAAGTCCATTTTTAAAATTGCCACTACGCTGGTATTTCTCGAAGGGTAATTTTGATTGTGTCTCTGAACCAGCGTTTTTCTCGAGTGAGAGGGAGAAGATTCTCTCGGAATCCAGTTTTTTAATCGTGAAAGCCCTGCATGCGGAGTGTCACTTTTTTCAGTTCCCGTTCCCTAGGCCAATTAGGGAGGGCGGGCACGGTCGCACTTTCATTTGTTTTTAAGTCTCGATGGATTTTTATATCGCTAATTAGTTTCCTGGCACGTAGTCGAGTTCGAGCGGAAAAAAGTTTTTCGGGTCTCTTTTGTTCCGACAATATTCAGGGAAGATACTCGGAATTCGTTTCCGAAATCACTGCATTTAGGAGAAAAGTTGTTTATACCCTCCACAGATCGGAGAAATGTAACATTAGGAGCTAGTTTCTGGAAAAAATCTACCCAGAAATATGCCCATTGTATCAGTATAATTCGAGGTATAATTGATCTGGAAAGATAGTCGCTTGTAAAAGCCCGTATGTTGGTTAATATTAAATAAATTTTTGGATTTACCGACATGAGTTGGTAAATGTAAGGATTCGTAATGAAATAAGTAAAAAATTTGTTTTAATTTGAAGGGTTTTGATTTGTTGAAAATATAAACAGGATGTTCATAAAATCAGATGTGGAATCATCTGCGACTGAAAGATAAACCTTAGTCACTATCTTCCATCGTCAAGATAACCTCTTGTGGGGTATTCATGTTGAAAAGGAAAACATTCTCAATTGAATATTGAAAGAAAGATTTTTCTGTGAATTGAAAAATCCACGATTGAAATGAAGTTATTTTTTGTGAATGTCTAACAGAAAACAACTACTTTCCCGGCTAAAGCCACGCTGGACATTGAACTACATCTGATAGATATTCTGAAAAAGCCCTAGTGAATGCGATGTCTTCCCTGCGTCAATGTTACGAATGATTTCTGGTGAGTACTCTTTTTTGGAAAACATTCTTCTTTGCCTCATTCATCTTTATGAGTTCTTAATAGAGACTGGAATATAAAATCAAATAACTATCTGAATGAAAATGCAAATTTTCAATTAGATTTTTTCTTTTGAGTTATATAATATTCAATTGAGAATGTTTCCCTTTTCAACATGAATACCCCACAAGAGGTTATCTTGACGATGGAAGATAGTGACTAAGGTTTATCTTTCAGTCGCAGATGATTCCTTATCTGATTTTATGAACATCCTGTTTATATTTTCAACAAATCAATCTATCATACCCCATGACAGGTTTTAATGTCAGAAAACACTAATTTCAAAGTGTCTCTCCAAAAGAAATGATTCTAACTTTTTCCATCTTTGCAAAGTGAGATTGTTTCTTGAAAATGTGTTTCCCATTTCTTCCGGTCTTCCTGATGATCGTGGAAGCGTGAAATAGATTTTCGTCGAAAAAAATGTATTGAAGACCTAGTGAATGCGATGTCTTTCCTGCGTCAATGTTACGAATGATTTCTGGTGAGTTCTCTCCTTTGGAAAACATTTTTCTTTGCCTCATTCATCTTTATGAGTTCTTAATTAAGACTGGAATAGAAAATCGAATAACTATCTGAATAAAAATGCAAATTTTCAATTTCAGATTTTTCTTTTGAGTTAGGGCCTTTTCAGAATATCTATCAGATGTAGTTCAATGTCCAGCGTGGCTTTAGCCGGGAAAGTAGTTGTTTTCTGTTAGACATTCACAAAAAATAACTTCATTTTTAATCGTGGATTTTTCAATTCACAGAAAAATCTTTCTATCAATATTCAATTGAGAATGTTTCCCTTTTCAACTTGAAGGATTTTATTGTAAAGAAACATAATAATGATGCAGATAATGTACTATAAGCTAAAAAATTCAATAAGTAAAGGAAATTTTTTTCAGTTGAACGGTTTGATTGTAAAAAAACATGATAATGATAAAGATAATGTACTAAAAATTGAAAAATAATTAGGTAGGTACCAGGAACCAGTCATCACACCACTCTCCTCAGCAATATAGGGCATCGAACAGACTAAAATAAAATCGTGGGGCGCGAATTTCTATTATCTACAGTCAACCGCACATATCATTTTAGTTTTTGGACGTATCTTTGCAATAGACAACTCCTGCAAAATGTGTGTAAAGTAAATCCGTCACTATCATCGTGCGACATCACAGAACGATCATTTACATATCTACTCAGGTTACGCTATGCCCCACGATTTTATTTTAGTCTGACCAATGCTCTATATTGATGAGGAGAGTAGTGTGACGACTGGTACCTATCTAATTATTTTTTAGCTTTCAGTACATTATCTGCATCATTATTCTGTTTCTTCAAAATAAAACCGTTTAACTAAAAAAAATACTGTAACTTGAAAACTTTTTTTTTTGTGTTAACCTAGCTTCAGATTGTTGAGGCGTTTCTGCCGCTAACAGCTGTCTGTATCGCTGACGTTGCTGTGTTGACCTAGCCTCTTTGCTCGGTGTTTCTGACGCTAATGCTTCGTTCTCACGTTTTTGTCTTATTCTGACTTCATATTATTGAGGCGTTTCTGATGTTAACCTCTCTCTTCGTTTCTGAGTTTCACTTTCACTCTCTTCTTTCACTTCTTTAGCTCTATACTTTTCTTGCGCTTTTTGAAGCCTCCTTTTTCGTTGTGTTTCAGTTTCTGTCTTATTTTCCTTTGTTTTTGTTTTGTTATTATTTTTTACCGTTTTGTTCCCACGGGTAATGGACATTAGGGAGGTCCAATAGAGGAGCAAGGCTTTTATAAAACAAGATGTGCCCAAGTCTTGAGGAGAAAACGCTAACGACATATTATTTTTATCCACCCTAATGCCATATAGTCCTCGGCGCGCTTTAACCTTTTACCTCAAGTTGGGTGGTGAATCGCTAACGACGTATCATTTTTAGCCACACAGTCCTCGACACGATACGAAATCTTGACTTGGATGGGAGATTCATGCTTGAACCAAGCCCTTTGTTTTGATTAGATCCATTTCATTTTTAAGTATTGACTGTCTAAACTCTATGTCCACCATTTTGTTTCGGATTTTTTTTTTCCTCAAGCCCTTTCATTTGATATCCATGTTGATAGGGTTGTATTGACTGTCCAAACTCTATGATCCATCATTTTGTTTCGGACTCCATCTTGGATTTGGAATTTTTTCATGGTGTACTGTATTCTACTAGTCAAGCCCTTGCATTTGATATCCATATTGAGGGGGTCGTAAAAAAATATAAAATCCGCCATTTTGTGGCGGCGGTCATCTTGGATTTACGATGACACTGAATACACATAATTGTATTGTCATCCGAACTGAAGATGTCTATCAAATTTCAGATCAATCGGTCAACAGAAAGTGGGTAAAATTTTAATTACTAGATTTGACCCACACAAAACACAAACAAATAAAACCGTTTGAAAAAGGGACAATTTTTTCGGGCTTCTACCATAATAATTTAGTGAATGCTAAGTTTTACCAGTGACGGCTGATAAATGTCGGTTTTGGGAATCAAACAATAAGTAATTTTTAATCATTTATTTCAATTAACTATCAGTCAAAACCTTACCTATTTCTTTTATTATGTATCATATGAGAGTAATTATTAATCATTTATATTACTTATCAGTTGAATCCTTACCTATTCTGAATTATTTTCATTTGGTATTTTTATTTATTAATTTTTGGTAACTAGTCATTTTAAAACACCTTTAAAATAACCTCTTGTGGGATATCCATGTTGAAAAAGGAAACATTCTCAATTGAATATTGAACCTGGAAGATAGTGACTGAAGTTTATCTGCCAGTCGCAGATGATTCCACATCCAATCTAATATTCTCAAACAAATCAAACTCTGAAATACTTCTCAAATAGTAAAAACTAACACAAACAAAATTATCTTCTCACACACAAGTATTTTTCAACATTTTCCGTGAATGGTTGTAAAAATTCGAAAAGAACGATGATCACAGAACTATTCGTACCTTTGTTAATGAAGAATTTCCCAAGAATTACATTTTGATATAGACAAAAACTGAAATGTTCAATTTGGCCAAGTATACACTTACAAAAAAATCGTTTAAGTTCAAGCTCACTTTAGGATATGTTTTTCCAAAATGAAAAACAGAGTATATCTGTCCAAAATGCATATTCATTAACGTGTGTAATAGTTTATGATCGCTAAATAACTGAAGATTAGTAAGCAATATTCATTTTATTAAGAGCAAGGGGTCGATTTTTTTGCTCGTAAGTGTATGATTGAATTGATCTACCGGAACACATTATCACCCATCTATTAATTAATTTAGGCACATTTTCGAATCTCATCGGTTCATTCGTTCTCCAAATGATAGAAGTGACACTCATTAAATCAATCCTGACGATTTTAATACCGGTCCGGAGAAATACCGAGAAGTACGTATATTCACCCCCAGCAGCAACCCTTTCCCGGAACTGCAGCATCTTAGCTGTAAGCGCGTTATTAATTGCCGACGTGGCTTACCAATGAATTATTTACTAATTAGACCGACGGAGGGCTATAACTTCGCACTGTTGAGACTGTGGCTTTAATATCCAACCTTGAACGAGAAATAATTCACATTGAGGCAGGGATATGAACAAATCTCGAAGAAGTCAAGCTCTCACATTCTTAATTTCAAATTGAACTCCCGACGATATATATATATATATATATATATATATATATATATATATATATGTATATATATATATATATATATATATATATATATATATACCGGGTGTCCCAGGGCTTTTAGGCCAGCAGATATTTCAGTTATTTGCAGAAAATAAAATTGAAAAAAATACGTGTCGTAGGAGACCATAAGCTCGTTCATGTAGCATAGCAAAATCCACCCCCTGGCAAACAACCCCCGAGAAACCACCCCAAACTTTTGTTTTTCAAATTGCACCCCCATGTTTGTTGCTGTTCAACTTACAGTCTTTTTCATTTCTCATTCAATAATGTACCATGGTAGCTAGAATGGCATGCAGAATTATGGCAAATAAAAATACAAATGAAATAATAATTTATAAGCTCATCTGTATTTTGAAAAAATATTATACTACAGAAATTGTTCAAAATTTTGGCCAGCACTTGCCACACATGCATCAAGTCGCCGAATCAGCGCGCGAGTACAGGAAGCTCTAATCATTTCCGGAGTAACGGTGTTACAAGCCTCTGAAATTTTCTGTGTTAAATCTTCAATATTTATTGGTTGAGTTTCGAAGACAACTCGTTTCCAATATCCCCATAGGAACAAGTCCAGTGGCGTTAGATCTGGAGAACGTGCAGGCCATGGAACAGGTGCACTATTTCCAATCCAACGGTCTTGAAAGATATTATTGAGGAATGTAGTAACTATATTATGGTTATGTGCAGGAGCACCATCTTGTTGCCACCACATTTGTTGTCGTTCCTCAATTGGAATATCTTCTAGTAATGCAGGAATGCAATTTTCCAAGAAATATAGATATCGGTGGCCCGTCAAAGTGTCTTGGAAAAAATGAGAGCCGATGAGACGTCCATTATGTAAACCACACCACACGTTCACACCCCACATTGTTTGGAAATTGGTTTCTCGTATCCAGTGAGGGTTGCCCCTGGACCACAGTGCATGTTATGTCGGTTAACAGTGCCATTATTATGGAAGGGATTCGTCACCCATAAGATTTGATCGAGGGTTGGGATTGTCGGACTAAAACTTGAATGTGAGCAATGAATGCCATTCGTCTTCGAAATCTGTAGGTCTGAGTCCTTGGTTAAATGTATTTGAAGGATGATACCTGTACTGTTTGAAAATTCTGTGCACAGACGACTTGTTGATCCCAATCTCCACCGTCAATGCACGAACTGAAATATGAGGTTGTGCTTCGGCTTAGTCTAAACACATTTATACATTGTTTCTCAGTTCGTATATGAGTAGGTTGTGCTTGATTTGTTTTCCATTGAAATGATTCCTGTTCGCATTGTATTTTCTACATACGGAAACGTATTGCGGCCTGGTTGTTGACGATCAGGAAAGCGCTGCTCATACAGCCCTCCGCAGCACGTTTATTCTTTTGGCATTCCCCAAAAAAATTAGAAGCATATCAACGTATTCGTTGGGAGTGAAGGTAAAAGGCTTTTTGATATTCAACAACAATATCACGACTGATCGCAATTTGTGCTTATACCGTAGGAATAAAACAAAGCACAAAAAGTTCTAACATTTTATTGACTCTTTTCTTTAACATCCACTTTTTTTTTGTCTCTACAATGTGGAACCATTCATTCCGTCAAATTAATAGTACCCACTAACGAATTAAATTTTATCGACTTACTATCTTCACAACTACATATTATGATATATCGATGAATAAGGAAATGAAACGGGCTGTAAGTTGAACAGCAACAAACATGGGGGTGCAATTTGAAAAACAAAAGTTTGGGGTGGTTTCTCGGGGGTTGTTTGCCAGGGGGTGGATTTTGCTATGCTACATGAACGAGCTTATGGTCTCCTACGACACGTATTTTTTTTCAATTTTATTTTCTGCACATAACTGAAATATCTGCTGGCCTAAAAGCTCTGGGACACCCGGTATATATATATACAGGGTGTCCCTGGACTTCCTCTTTTCATTTCGGGAATGTATAGAGGGGGTCAAAATATCACCAGTACTTCATATAACTTTTGTTCCTAAAAGCCTTCGTTACCAAGTTACGGGCCCTCAAAGTTACAAAATGAAAAATGTTTTTCTTTGATAACTTTCAAAGTGAATATTTAAAATCATCTAAATTTTAGTGACTGACTGAACAAATGAATTCCTTCGATGAGCGTTCATGCAGAAGTCAGTTGTTTCGCTACAAAGTCAGGAACGGACTACCCCCGATGGTCCACACCCCAAAACTTTGAAATGACTGGGATTTGTCAATATGTTTTAATCAAACGAGGTTACCTGGACAATTTCCTGGAGTACTCGTGTGGAAAATCGATCGGAGCAACGCTTTTTGATAAAAATTCATTTTTGTTCGACGACATCCAACCTGAGATGTCTACCATTATTCGAAAAGATTAATTTGTAATGAAAATAGAAATGATAGGTACAATGTTCATAACGAATTTTTATCATGCAAACACGTTTACCTTACAAAACTCATGGTGTAAATAATCAATCGCAAGCCACAAGAGCAAACAGAAATCCTAAATCCGCTACAAAAACGATATGACCCCCGTCTCTCTCAATACATTTTCTTAGTCGGCGTAAACACCCTCTCTGCACTTGAAATAGCATGCCAGGGTCGTTTCGTATGGCTTCACAATGTAATGTAATTATATTCAACAAGGCATCTCTGGTGTGGATAGGTGTAGCGTAAACGAGGCTTTCTAGATGCCCCACAGAAATAAATCCAATTGATTTAAATCCGGAGACCGCGGTGGCCATGAATATGGCCCACCTCTACTAATCCATCTATTGGGGAAAATCTGGTTCAGATGGTCCCGCACAAACAAACTAAAATGAGGAGGAGCGCCATCGTGCATAAACCACATATCTCTTCGGGTTTGCAATGGAATATGTTCCAAAAGTCCATTCAAATCGTTCTGAATAAACTCCAAATAGCGTTCTCCATTCAATCGGTCAAGTAGAACGAATGGTCCTATAAAATGGTTTCCTATGATACCAGCCCAAACATGCACGTTGAATTTCCGTTGGTGTTTGGTTTGCAATATTCCATGGGGATTTTCTTCGGCCCATATGTGGAGATTATGAGAGTTGATTACTCCATCTCTACTGAAATCTGCTTCATCAATGAATAAAAGTCATATCCTCTCTTTGCTTATCCAGGAACCAATTGGCATATTCCAGTCGTGCTGGAAAATCTTCAGGTGTCATGACATGAACCTTCTGGATGTGATGTGGGTGGAGCAGTTGTTCCCTGATTATTCTATGAATAGTGGATGTATGAACTGTTCTGATAGGTTTCTGATGCTCATTGAGGGATCATCAGCGACAGCTTCCAAAATATTTTCCTACAGTACAACGGTACGCACAGCCCTAGGAGCGCCATCACCGCCTCGTTTTGGCAAAACTGAACCTACAATAATATCGACATAAAACAACAGGCTCCAATTAATTATCCATTAGACATACCTGTCTCCCCTGCTGCGATCGACACGCCCCGAACGTTTTTCTTGCCGGTAACGTTGATTAGGGGAAAAAAGCTCGGCATACAGACGACGGGCTTCTGCAGCATTACCAAATGCTCGTCCATACAATGCATGCATATCTCATATTCGTTGAATGTAAACTGTTCGGCCATATCAAAACACTTCAAACTGTCCTATTAGAATATTGATAATACAACGACAACGCACCACCAACAAAACAAAATCGCATTCCAGTTGTCATTTTATCCCCACTAATTTTATTTCTTTCTACAAGGTGTTTTGTCAACATCTGTGGAAGAAATGGAACATAAATTTATTCACCGGATATTTTCACCTATTCATTGTAGCCGTTTTCGTAGTTTATTCGTTTGCTTTTTTATTAGTTATGTCTTTCCCATGTGCGTTTTTTTAACTGAATTTATTTCGTTGAAGATTTTCCCATGAAACTATACTTCAGTGAAACATTTGCTGTGAATACGAATTTGCAACATCCAAATGTTGAGTTTCATGAGATTCAGATAACACAAACACGAAACTGCTTATTCCACGCGTACATACAAAATATGGACTGAATTCGATATTTCATAGTGGAGTAGCTTGTTAGTTCAAAACACCACGAATCTACATAAGTCGATATTTCATTTGAAAAATATCTACATTGTGAATGAAACTTTCAACTAGGTAATCGTACTTTTGTTTACGACTTTATTTCAGCATATTTTGTATTATCCCTGTATAAATGTTGTTGAATTAACGTTAGCATTTTAGTATTTCTACTGTGAAAATTTTCATTTCAAATAATGGTGGAGATCGGGTTTGATGTCGTCGAGTAAAACTGCATTTTTATTAAGAATCGTTGCTCCGATCGACTTTCCACACGAGTACTTTTATTCAGAAAATTGTCTACGTAACCTCATTTTTTTGAAAACTATTGAAAAATTATCTGTCATTTCAAAGTTATTATATATATATATATATATATATATATTATTCACTCACCGGTATGTATGTAGGTGTGTTTCTTCATATCGGACTTCTGGTGGAATCTCTTGCCACAGTATTGACAAGGATAAGGCCGCGTATCCGAATGTATCAGAAGATGCGTTGATAGAGTCGATGATCTCTTGAAAGTCTTCCCACATTGCTTGCACTCGAAGATTTTTTCGACGTTATGAACAGCTCTGCAAAAAAATCGTATGTGATATTTTCATGTGGCAGATGTGTAAATACTGTTTCATTACCTGTGTTGGCTCAAGCTGATTTCATGTCCGAAAGTCTTGTTACAGAGTTCGCAAGCAAATGGCCTCTTGCCATTGTGAGATCTTCTAGCATGAACTTCGAGCCCATGCGGCGTGGAAAACATCTTTTCGCACTTGATGCAAGAATAAACATCCCCGATAGGCATCATCCCCGGCCTCATAAGCAAATGGTGATGGTGCGGATGCATAACAGAAGAGTTGTTTAATAAATGATGCCTGAGCCTGTACAGTTCCTCCGTAGTGGGGGGTGTGGGGTAGTGTCCAGGTTGCGTGTGACCACTAGCCATCGCTGCTGCCATCGCGCTGAAGTACAGAGACGTGGGGGTTGGTAGGAAGCTCCTTTCCTCGCCTTCTTTGTGTTGGTAGAGTCCTTGGGGAAAGAGGCTAGGATGTACGAAGTTTCTAGGTAGGAACTGGGAGGTGTACTCTTGCGCTGACTTGAGGTGAGCATCCTTGACCAGATCTACCAGCGGTGGGTAGAGGTACGACCTCGTTACGGAGAACGTCTCTTGGAAACAAGGATTGTCAGTTTTCTTCGGGTTATCCGGCCTCAGCAAGGCACTAACTGAGAAAGCTTCAGACTTTTTACTCGACGATTCGCTCTTCTGGATGTCTGTTATGGACGATGGCCTCTGGAAAGGGGAGTTCGATCGAGAATGCACTGGGGAATCGACTTCTAGTTCCGGTGAGGTGGCTGGTGAAGGTCTTGGTGATTGACTGTCCCATCGCTTGTCGTTGTTGTATCTGGGTGACATTCGCTCGTCGCCGCTGTAGTAGCTGCTTTCTTCTTTTGGGTAGTATTTGGAGTTGTGAGGTTTCCTCGATCTTCGTCGTCATCGGATTTCGATACCAATCTGCTGATTCCGAATTTTATTGGTTCTGAAACAAAAATACATTGATGAGTAAGTGATAATCCAATAATTCGAATTGATATGATAGCTTATCTTTCATAATGGATTTTGATCACAACAATAATACAATATGAATTTCAATTGCATTTTTGTATATACCTGGAAAACTATCGGGAGGGATTTCTCAGTTGAAATAGTTTCCAAAAGCATGAATTAAACTTAGAAAAAACCCATTTGACACAATCTGTCCTATACAGGGTGTCCCATATAAAACTCCTCGGGCAAATATCTGGGAAATGAAAGATGATGTTCATATTTCGTGAAAGCAGATGATCTTGATGTCAAAGGGTCCTCTTGTTTACGTAGAGATCCATCACTAGGCGTCATTTGTTAGGGCGTCGCGACACCGACGCCAATTTTTTGAAATGGCATCCCAGGTTGTTCAATGGCTTTTTGCGATTCTGCATCAAATTATGAATTCAGCCATATAGCACACTCATAGTTTCCCTTGAATACTGATGAAAAACAGCGAGTTTATTGCATTTTATAAAGAGGGCCATGAATAAGTCAAAATAAAAAAAAACAAGTTTAATGAAATTGATCTACCAGTTATAATTGCATTGCCTGTTCAGTTTCATCTAGTTGTGTGTTTCTGTAAAATCACAGACAATACAAACTGAGGTGAATGTCAAATTACCAAAAAATATTTTACTTTGACCAAAACTCAACCAACATGATGATTATAACGAAAACATTAAAGTGATCACATGAATTATTCTAGTAAGTGTTCGAACTGCCTCACATAAAATACAGATATTGTACCTTTTTAATATTTCTCGATTCGTTACAGCTGAGAACGACGCTCGCGATATGGAAGCACAAACATTCGTGATACTATTTTTCAAATCATCTACATTTTGTGAAACTAAGTTTTTAATATATCCCTACAAAAAGAAATCAGTCATATCTGGACTTCGAGCTAGCCATGGTGTTGGACCCTTATTTCCAATCCATTTCTGCCCCATATTGTTGAAACCACATATTCAGTCGAGTTTGTATTGGTAAATTCTCCAAGAGGTTCGGTAAAAGATGTTGGAGGAAAAGCAAGTACGTCCCTCTCTCCATTGAGAATTCCTTCGTAAAAATGAGGTCCTATCAAAAAACCATCAATGATTTTGCACCAAACATTAACCCTCCACACGAACTGATATCTCGTTTCTTGGATCCAATGAGGGTTCACGTCAGACCAAAAGTGACAATTATTTTTGTTTTAATTTGTTGAAAATATAAACAGGATGTTCATAAAATCAGATGTGGAATCATCTGCGACTGAAAGATAAACTTTAGTCACTATCTTGACGATGGAAGATAGTGACTAAAGTTTATCTTTCAGTCGCAGATGATTTCACATCTGATTTTATGCACATCCTGTTTATATTTTCAACAAATCAATCTATCATACCCCATGACAGGTTTTAATGTCAGAAAACACTAATTTCAAAGTGTCTCTCCAAAAGAAATGATTCTAACTTTTTCCATCTTTGCAAAAGGAGATTGCTTCTTGAAAATGTGTTTCCCATTTCTTTCGGTCTTCCTGATGATCGTGGAAGCGTGAAATAGATTTTCTTCGACAAAAATGTATTGAAGACCTAGTGAATGCGATGTCTCTCCTGCGTCAATGTTACGAATGATTTCTGGTGAGTACTCTCTTTTGGAAAACATTCTTCTTAGCCTCATTCATCTTTTCAGAATATCTATCAGATGTAGTTCAATGTCCAGCGTGGCTTTAGCCGGGGAAGTAGTTGTTTTCTGTTAGACATTCACAAAAAATAACTTCATTTTAATCGTGGATTTTTCAATTCACAGAAAAATCTTTCTATCAATATTCAATTGAGAATGTTTCCCTTTTCAATATTTTTGTTTATCATACCGTTGTTATGGAAACGGCTTTCATCACTCCATAATATTTTGTTCGAAACTGATCATCATCATGAATACGAGTGACAATATTTGTTATTATCTTTTATGAAAGCTTCCTCAAATTGGATAATTATTTGTTCGAAACTGATCATCATCATGAATACGGTGAACTCTGCAGAGTTCATCTCTATCAGCACTCAAATATGGAAAGATTATAGTTATGAACAATGAACAATAAAGATATTACCAGGCTGTAGCTTTTGAACCAGATGTATTTTGTAGGGATGGAATTTGTTTTTTGACAAAATACGTTGTATTGACGATTTCGATATATCACAATCCATTGCTACTTGTCTTGTAGAATTATGTGGTTCCAATACTTTCAAATACAAATTGTTTTCATTAAAACATCTATTTTGTGCCAAAGATTTGACTAAGCTAGTGAATGTTTTTGTCTGACGGTAATCTTCTGTCGGAATTAGCGTATATTCTCACTGCTTCTTTTGCATTCCTTCTTACTTCGCCATAAATACAAATTATATCCAACTTTTCTGCATTCGAAAATTGAACCATTTTCCAATTTCACGAAAAACCAACACAAAACTGACAGGTTTTCTGACAGATCGATGAATACTCGTATTATTGCATTTATTTTGACGCTTTCATGGCCCTCTTTATAATATGCAATAAAGTTGCTGTTTTTCATCAGTAATCAAAGGAAACTATGAGTGTACTATATGGCTGAATCCAGAATTTTATGCAGATTCGCAAAAAGCGGGATACCATTTAAAAATATTGGCGTCGATGTGCGACGCCCTAACGGATGACGCCTAGCGATGTATCTCTATGTAAATAAGAGGACCCTTTGACGTCAAGATCATCTGCTTTGACGAAATATGGATATCATGTTTCATTTACCAGATATTTGCCCGCCGAGTTTTATATGGGATACCCTGTATATAGAATATTTGTGGAAAACTATATAGACAATCACTATATGGGGTTGAAATTTTTGGAATGGGGAAATTGACAAAAATCGATAGAGAATTTGTTATTTGAAATATATTCTGTATAATGTTAAAACAAGAAGGTATAGATTAAAGTTGACGGCAAGGTCAAATTTTGAAAAACAAAAGAAAGACATTTCCTTCTCCAGAGTACATTCATATATTTCAAGAGTTATCTCATATTGAATTATAAAATATTAATGGTGACAGGTATGGGATACGAACCCTTACCAAAAATACAATATCGCATAATATCAAGAAACAATTCAAACTGAAGGAAAATATTTCATTAGCAACGTCTCCTTTTCTCCAATGAAGAACTGGTCATTGGGAAAAAACAAAATTGGAGATCAATAGAAGACAATAAGGATATTCAGTCATCATAATTGGTTAACAGGAATATGGGAGTAACAAAGTTTTTAAGCATTATTTTAATGGTTCAGCTAAATCGTTGGATATCCTAAAAGCACATTGTTGGGAACTTAGAAAAGTATTGAGCACCTAGGTTCTACAGGGTGTTGAATTCTGAAGGTAATCTAATCAGAAAGAACAGAATATCTTTGAGGAAATATTCGAATTAATTCGTGCAATATGCATTTAAGCAAAGACTTATTGAGTCACAGAATGTTTCAGTCAATCACTAACATCAGGTAGTGATTCAATGATAACAGATTTGCAGAATGACTGTTTTGGAAATATTACTAATAAAAATTTGCCTCTTTCTTTGATAGCTGGTTCTGATTTATTTACTGATTGCAATAAAAAGAACCCATCAAAAACTAAAACTCCACTTATGTTACAAAATCAGGTAGGATTGTTGAAAAACCTATCAAATTCAATTTTTATTTTATGTGTATTCTGTATATTTTTACAACAGAAAGCTGCAGATTTCAGTTGACGGTAGTGTTTTAAAAAGACTCGCCTTAGTCGTCTTGATATATTTCACGTTATAATTTCCACCAATTCATATTAACATAACCACATCAAAAGTTCGCCATCCAATAGATCCATCAGGAAGAGTTGAACAGTCCAACTTCACTAAATATATAGCGAAACACTTACAGGGTGGCTAATTTTTAATGGGAATATATTGGTCACTTTTGAACCACAAGACTTATTCCCAACTATGAAATCCCATCGAAAATACCAGAGCCAGTTCTTCTGATATCGAAAAATATCCTGATATTGATTTTTTGTTTATATTTCTGTTATCTCAAAAAATATGGAAAAATGTTTTGAATATTTTTTATTAAATATCAAGTTGACTACGAAATTTTGAATCTTTCGAATCCAACATTTCTCACTCTCTGGCCCACCCATAAAAATTGTTTTTCAACCCCCAAAGTTACAATAGGTTTGATCATGTCGATTTGCATTTCAGTTATTTTTGGTGAATTGATTCCTCAGTATGAGCAAATTGTATGTGATAAAATGAACCCATGTCTGTTTGAAATAATTTAATTCAATTAAATAACAAGTTTTCTAGGTATTCCAGCAGGTGGATCACAATTTGGTACAACATACTAAACTGGACCAATAAAATAATTGATTGGTTACCACAAGATTGATGTGGTCCACACAATTCCAAAGTAGTTGTACATTATGTGAACTGAACATTCTCAAATAAATGAGTTGGCCATTAGCTTGGCCTCCCCGTTCACCAGATTTCAATCAACTAGATTTTATCTTATGGAAAAAATACAAAACTGAAGTATATACCACTCCAAACTTCAGAATTATTATTTTTGGCGTCAGAATTTAAAATACTCTAGAAAGCATGCAACGCAAGGAAATAAGGAAAGAGTTCTGAATCTTCATATACAGAATGTATTTCTTGAAGATTTCCAATGAGTTATCAAATTCTTCAACTATTAATCAATATTTATTAAACATGATTTCTCTATTATTTTAGACTAATAACTATCCCTTCGTTATTATTCTTAGTGCGAATTTACACGATCCAATAAAATTATCAATAAATTGAACAATAAAATTGACCAATATGGGTTATATTTACACCTGACATTTATTGGTCAATTTTGGAAACAGTTTTTACTCAGGAATACCAACATACTGACAAGAAATGATTCAACCATAGGAAAGTTCCGAATATTATTCAATAGCTTATTGAATTGACTTTGATCCATTCTCAAATATCGTTTGAATAGATCAGGATCTGCACTCAGAAATTCTTCGTGACCAATGTCAAGTTTCCTTTCCTTCTTTTCTCAATCCAAGGTCTAATCCACCATCTTCTACATCTCTTTCTTTTATATTCAGCAATGCACATTGCTGCAAATGTAATGCAACGTAAATTATGTTTTTTTATCGTAAAATAATTTTTCTCATGGTTAGGGTAGGGTATGTGAAATTGCGTAAATAATAACATAACCTGGAAAATCTGTGTTCTAGCGGGCTTCAAATTCATGGCCGAAAGTTACTGCAAATTGTCACTAAAAATTGATGAAAAATTAGAACCGATTCTAAACTTATCAATTTATTGGTCAAGTTCAAATTGACGACAATTTTCTGTTTACACCTATCAATAAAATTCAAGGTCACAAAATTGACAATTTATTGGATCGTGTAAATTCGCACTTAAAAAATATGCTAGAATTTAGTCTAACAATAATTATGACAATTTCAAAAAACCTTCAGGCAAACATTCCATAGTTAGGATTGACATAATTGGTCAATCAATCGGAATTCTGAGAATCTCAGTAAAAATCTAAAATTGACTTTTTCAGCATTCAATTGGGTGCATCACAGGTTTTGCTAAAAAAGTTATATAAGTTTGGGTTTAGAAGCTTTGCTTTTAATTAGTTCGAATCAAATCTTCTTGACAAGAAACATAGCAATATAATATTCATTGAAAGTTCAGGCTACTCAGTAACAGGTCAGGAGTACTTCATGGTTCAGTGCTCCGCCCTGTTTTGTGTTTATTTAAAATGTTCATCTATTACAGAAACATATTTTTATGGCGTGCAATAGTGCGCAGAATCTAGAATCTACGTGAGGTATATAATGGTGTAGTTCAAACTCTTTATCTTCAATAAAAAAACAAATATATTGATCTTCAAGTACGAATTAGAAAATCTAAACTGGTACACACAGGTGGAAAACAAAGATTTCTGGAGATACACATTGGTAATGAATTGGGACTTGGAGACCATGTAATGTCACTTAAAAAGCTATTACGTTATTAGAGTTCTAACAAATAAACTTGGTCCAGCTGTTTCTAGGGACACATATTTTTCTCTTGTTGAGTCTCATATCAAATACGAATTAGTTTTCTGGCATTTTGTAGCCTACATTAATTGTACTCTGTTCTGTACTATACCCCTGTTTGTCTTCTAAAAATTCCAACTCTGACTCAGAAGTTGTGACGTCTGATTCTTTATGAGTTCTAATTAACACTGGAATAGAAAATAACTATCTGAATAAAATGCAAATTTTCAATTTCAGATTTTTTCTTTTGAGTTAGGGCCTTTTCAGAATATATGTCAGATGTGGTTCAATGTCCAGCGTGGCTTTGGCCGGGAAAGTAGTTGTTTTCTGTTAGACATTCACAAAAAATAACTTCATTTTAATCGTGGATTTTTCAATTCACAGAAAAATCTTTCTATCAATTTTCAATTGACAATGTTTCCCTTTTCAACAATACAAACTACTTATATGAACCAAATTTATAGGCTCTAAATAACAACCTTTGTCTTCCGAACCCAAACAAGTCTCGCAAAAACAATTATGTACAAGAGCAAAATAATGCATGATCAAAAGCAATAAAATGAGAAGCAGTGGAAGAATTTTCATACCAAAAGCATATTATGACCTGCAGGAATATTGTAATGAGAAATTTTAGGACACAATGTGTGATAAAATTTTCAGTTCAGTTTTTCAATTATATGGAATATTCCCACCTATTAATACTTACAATGCTTTACCAATGAGAAATGACAATTCGTATACAGAAAAGCATGGTATTTTCTACAAGTGCGTTTTTTGTACATGTTGGAGATGAATAGTATTTTATTATTATCATGAGGATCTGGCTAGACTAAAGGATAATGCAAATGACAAAAGGACATGTTCGTATCACGACAGTATTCATTATCTACCATTCAGTAAGCGTTGGTTGGTGAGATCTATTATTTTAAGATTAGTCCTTCCCATACATTAGAAGTAGGGTTGAAAGGGTATTTAAGGGATGTAACTCTTTAATCCCTATATGATATGGTTCGGTGGTTCGGTGGTTATCATTAACATTTACAGTAAAAGGTCCTGCATATGTACATCAGATGCATGAAATGAATGTAAGAAGGTGGGGAAGGAAGTGACTTCGATTTAACAACCAAAGTATGCGCGAAAATATCTGCGGGTAATGAATGTAATTAATAACAATTAATTGTATTTCCGTGTTCAGGAAAGTATTCGACTCAACTCAATCGAAGAAAATGTGTGCACTAAATAAAATTGAAAAGAAGAAAACACACTGAAGTCTATCGACTAGTTCGTGAGTGAAGACTCTCCATATTCAATACACTTATTATGTTTGATTTGTAATAAATATAGAATAATATCAACCATGGATATAAAATCAAATATTGATATACAAATTATAGGAAATGTGGATTAAGTATATTAAAACTACAAATACTTAAGTTATAACATATATCCACAGGTAATTTGGGATTAGAATTGGATTCTGATCATTTGAGTTATCGAAGATAGGTTTGAAAATATATCAACACTAATACTATTGTAAATGTTTTCTATACTAAATATATATAATTTTTTTGAAACTTTTGTGAGTAACAAGTTGTTTCAAGTGATTCTTGTATGTACCACCCCATCCTTTGATGCCATACACAATATATGAGTTTCAACCAGTGGATAATATACCATTTTTGTTAGAGGCTGTGGTTTGTATTTGTATATGAAACTACAGAAAGAACGTTTTTTAATGACTTCTACATTCAACGTATGACTGACAACTTCTATATATGTCAAAATTATAACAACTAAGATAAACATATACAGAATGATTCATATCCATATACAAGAACATCAATATAATATTTAGTCGATTCCAACACCCCTTCTCGATCTAAATATTTGCAATCCTTTTTTTTTTGAAATGATTTGCCAATAGTTTCTGTACTTCTTGTATATCTTTTTCAAAATCAGTAGCCGAAATAATATCGTCCACATAGATGAGAAGGTAAATAAATCTGTCATATATTTTATTATAATTTCAATATCATTTACGAGTTTCTACTTTTCCAATAAATTGATACTCTGTATATCTCTATGTCCTAGTCTTCTATGAGTAAATTAATATCACATTTAACTGTGTTTTGTTTTGTTAACATGATTTTATTGACCGTTTTCAGTTCATATAGATTTTCCCTTTAAATATGCTTTTGCAATCAGGACAGATCCATTTTCTATTGTACATATATCATTTTTGAAATTAACTGTCAAATTTTTTTCAGTCAATTTTCTAACGGATAATAAATTACAATCTATAACTGGAACATATATACATCTTTGACTTTATATTTGTATGAATGTCCATTTTCAGCTTCTATGTTTATATAACCATAGCCTACTCCTTCGGATTTTAATTTTGTTCCGTCAGCTAGGTATATTGTTTCGAAAATATTTTCATCTTAATAATCTAAAAAATTCTTATCACAAACCATGTGACAAGTAGCAGCTGAATCAACATACCATTGATATCTGATGAAGTGTCATCATGAAACATACATGGTATTCATCATTACTCATTTCTCCTTCATATTCATCGCCATGTTCCTCTTCATTTTCCGTTTTATGTTCCTCTTCATCATTTTTGTTGACTATTTTCTTTACTTTATGTGTTGAATTGTTTCTCTGTGGCCAGGTTTTCTTTTTCTTCGGATATCCTTCATTATTATTGTAGAACCAACATTCGTCTTGAATATGTCCTCTTCTATTGCAGAAATCGCAAGATTTATTTGTTTTTTGGAAATTACATTTTTTACCCTTCAATTTCATAGCTATTTGGTTTTCATCTCGTCTTGTTTCATTTTGTCTTTTACTTTCTTGAATCAATTTTTCTTTGACAAGTTCTACTGTCAAGTCCTTTTCAGGTCTTGTTTCTAAGCCATTACAATAGTGTTGTAACTTTCTGGTAAACTACTGAGTATGAATGCTACTATTAAGTTATCAGCAAGATTTTCACCCATAGTTGAGAGTCTATCTACTAGCTCCGTTAGTTTTATGAGATGAGTTTCCATATTATCACCTTCGTTGAGTTGTAGTCTACATAGCTTTTTCAGTAACAATACTTTGTTTGATAACGATGATTTTTCATGATGTTCTCTCAGAGCTTTCCAGTATTCATTTGCAGATTTTAGCTTTTTTACGTGCATCAACTGAGAATCCTCGATTAACAATCCAATTAGAGCTTTGGCTGTGTTATTTTTATTTTCCCAAGTAACATCTGCGGCTTCAGGCTTTTCTTCCATAACTATGTCCCATACTCCTTTCATGAGTAGGAGTTCCATTCTATACTTCCAGGTTTCATAGTTTTGGTTATCCAATCTTTTTATTGTTGATTCAATGTCATTCATTTTTTTCTGTGTTTCGTCAATTTATTTTCTTTTTACTTTCCAATCTTCTTAACTGCTTCTCTGAAGACTTTAGATTGGTTAGACTGGGCACATAACCTGTTAGAGGCTGTGGTTTATATTTGTATATGATACTACAGAAAGAACGTTTTTTAATGACTTCTATATTCAACGAATGACTGACAACTTCTATATATGTCAAAATTATAACAACTAAGATAAACATATACAGAATGATTCATATCCATATACAAGAACATCAATATAATATTTAGTCGATTCCAACAATTTTAACGTCAGGAATATCCATATTTTTCTCAAGTTCTTGGGAAAGACCTGGGAAAGGTATCATCGACCGTCATCATCTAGGAACTTGAAGGTGAACTTTAATTTCATTAGTATCGACCCACAATGGATCTCAGAAGGCCGTAGTAGAAGGGGCGGTTATCACTCCACTCAAAAAGACCCTAACCTCAAGAATCATTATATCACTTCATTCACAAGTTTTGATATCCATCATGCTACTGAAAAAACACTTTCGTTTTATTATTTCTATGTCCACATGCAACTTCATCAAAGCGTGTTTGTTACGTATCACTTCGCTAGGAAACTCCAAAGCTAACAGATGATTGATGAATTATAGACACGGCCACCTTTATTTAAACTGCAATTATATCATTTGATTGATTATATTTACCTAATTAGACGAAGGGCGTATCCGAAAAAAATTCAATTCGAATAAAGCCATCCATACGTATTATTTAGTTTCGATACAATTCACGTCTAATAATATATTCTTTTGATAGTTTTACGAATCATTAGGTTATGACCGAATAGTTTAACAGGGGATAATTCTTGAGGGGGCGGCAACCCCTGCTCTGTAAATAGAGCCCTGTTCATTTATTCCGACGCGATAAACGAGAGACATAAAGAATGAGGGTGTAATATGTACAAGGGGTAGCTTTTGAATATTTCATGACCTCTGCAGTGACAGCTGTTTCGCTAACTTCTCTATATTGCCACTATTTTCACACTTGATGTTGCGCCGTATTGAGTGATTTGCTCTTTTTGGCCAAACAATAACACTGGCTGATTGAAATTTTAATGGAACACCTGCTGTTATCAGATTTTCAGCAAACGTTGATGGGAAAGTATCAGTGTTCGGAGTTTCATTATTTCTGATTTTACGGTTGAATGGATTCTCTGTATCATTGATATATAGGCCAGTAGAGATAGACATGAATTTCCAAAAATTTAATAATAATTACAAAAGTTTCAAAACTTCAGTAGAGTGAAGAGGACTTTCATATGATATTTAGTGTGATTTTGCAACCCTTTTTTTCTGAACGGAAGATGTTGAAAATCAGGATTTAATGAATTTTCACACTATTAGGGTGAAAAAATAAATTAAGTTCTGAACTAACCGAAGTTTTGAAAAATAGCAATGTACATCCTTTGATGAATTTGCAACCATTTCAAACTTCAGCACATTTTAGTAGAAAAATGATTCCTCAACATATCTACGTGAAAAAGCTACCCCTGTTACAAGTCGCTATAAGCAACCGTTTTCTAGATACTTGGACTTGAAAATTTCAAGCTGATTATTTGATAATCGATGCGTGTTGAAGTTATTGCCATTATTTCGCATTTTTCCCAAGAATGCTCAGGAAATGAATTTGACGTTTAAGGGCCGTTTGCACAGGTTCACCTCAAAAATTATCCTTAGCTAAGTATGCGAGAAACTTAAGGTGTACATTAAATTTGATCCGGTTTGCAATAGTCGTTCTTTGAAGAAACTTAGCTAAGCCTAACTATGAGCTGACAACACCGCTGAAAACTAGTAATTTTTGGATTTTTTTCATATTCCATTCAAGTTTGACACCGACACCTGACAGTGACATGGCTGACAAAATTCGAATTTCTCATTCATTATATTTTTCAATTCGAAATGAGTGGCGACGTTATTAGAAAAAGGGCCCCCAATTTTTCTACTTCAGAAAAAACTGTTCTTTTGTACATCATCAACACTTATAAATCTATTATTGAATGTAAGAAAACGGACGGGACGACTTGGAGGCAGAAAGACAATTCTAATTGTCTTTTCGTTATGCGTGAAACGGTTGACAAATGGACACCTCCGAGGTCCCCAATACAAGATAGGTGGCTTCCTATAGCACACAACCTTGAAAATATCAAAAGTTGGTTCATTTGTGCCACACTGTTGTTGCTGTAATCAGAAGAGCGACCTATGATATTGCCCCAAATAATCTCTATTTCATTAATGATATATAAATACTACTTACAAATCGTAAGGATGCTCGATTTCGACTCCAATTTCGTTCAGTATTAAAATTGCTGTGGGCTTTGTAACTCGGAACCTTTTGAAAAACGTCAGGTCGTCAAAACTATTGTGATAGTCTGCTCGATTATAGGCTCGTCTTGGAATTCCATGAATTATTAAATTCAAATCATCAAGATCATCGTCTTCATCTACAATAATCGCGCGTAAAAATCCATTTCATTCACAAGTCGATCAACAACAAATAATTGATGACACTAAAAAGTGTGGTTAAATCCGCCTAAGAGAACCTTAAACCGAGAAATTCTGCAGCTTACCTACGCTGTGATTTAAGCCGAGCTTATGTGTCAATTGACGAACTGTGCAACCAAACATATAAATCTAAAGTTCACTTATGGTTAAGCTTAGCTTAACTTCTATTAAGTAGAACCTGTGAAAATGGCCCTAAGTAAGTAGTTTTGGTAATTACATATTATGTGACAGTTAAACGTTTTGTTGTTTTGTTGACGTTTTTGTAAGTTTTAAAACACTAATTTTGAAAAATGGATTATTTAAACAATAATGCTTATTCAGCCGATATGCATTTCGTTTATGGCCTTGCGGATGCTAATGCGCGCGAAGCAAGTCGTATTCACCAGGAGCGATTTCCTAATCGATTACTGCCTTCAGCTCCAACATTTACCAGTCTCCATCGTCGTTTGACAGAAACAGGTGGCTTTAAGAGGGCAGCTGATATTATTGGAAGACCACGAGCAGTCCGAACCCCAGAATTGGAAGAAGCTGTTTTGAACGCTCTCGAGGAGAATCCAGAAACAAGTACAAGAACATTTGCTGAAGCTCTCAAACCTACTCAGTCCACAGTTTGGAGAATTATCCACGATCAACAATTTTATTCATACCATATTCAGAGGGTACAAGCTCTTTTGCCACGAGACTTTCCCCAACGCATTACTACTATGTGTCAGTGGTTTTTGACAAAATTGGCTGGTAATCCTCAATTTTCAAGATATGTACTCTTCACGGACGAGGCAAACTTCTCCCGAAATGCTTTCACAAACTTTCATAACAACCATGTTGGGGCTCTGGAAAATCCGCACGCAGTTCGTGAAAGACATTATCAGTATCAATTTTCTGTAAATGTATGGGCGGCAATAATTGATAATTACTTGATAGGTCCTATCTTTTTTCCGTTCCGACTGAATGGCGCAACTTACAGAGACTTTTTAGAAAATGAATTGCCGGGACTACTTCAGAATATACCATTAGAAACTCGTATCCGCATGTGGTTTATGCATGATGGCACCGGCCCATTTCAGCGTTATAGCCAGGGAATTCCTTAACACTGTCTATCCAAATCGATGGATCGGTAGGAGTGTAGAAGAACCTAACCAGGCATGGGCATCAAGGTCCCCAAATCTAAACCCACTGGATTTTTATTTTTGGGGACATTTCAAGTCACTAGTTTATAAAACTCCAGTAGCGAACAAGGAAGATCTAAGAAACCGAATAGTGGACGCCTGTGAAACAATAAGAAACACACCAATAATTTTTGAGCGGGTACGAGATTCAATGATAGAAAACTGAATGTCGGTATCTTCGCTGAAGGTGGACACTTTGAACAATTCATTTGAATACAATTTTGTTTCCTTTATTTTATTTCATTCTACACATTCAAATTTTCTTGAAATGAAATGTTGATATTTCTTGCAAATTTCATTAATACAAATTTATATTTTGCACCCTTGATACAAAAATAACTATTTCAAACGAGTAAAACAACAAAAAACCAAAACTACTTACTTAAACGTCAAATTCATTTCCTTAGCATTTTTGTGAAAAATGCAAAATAACGGTAATAACTCCAACACGCATCGATTATCAATTAATCGACTTGAAATTTTCAAGTCCAAATATCTAGAAAACGGTTGCCTATAGCGACTTGTAACAGGGGTAGTTTTTTTACGTAGATATGATAGAAAAATTGATTTTTCTAATGAAAAATGTGCTAGAAGTACGCTAAAAAAAGTTATGAATCTTCAAAAAAGAAAAAGACGTGTAGGTGGCGCCCCCTATGAGTAAGAGCAATAATAACATCAGGTTCGAATTCGACACCTCAAAAAACCTCTTTATATCCAATTTTCGTTCAGTTAAGGTCAGTATTTCGAAAGTTATTTAAAGAAAACGAAAATAAAACTTTAACACCTTGTATTAGAATATTGTGAGGAATCACCTCCAGAAGCTTGTCAAAGTACTTTTGATTCACCCTGTATATAATGAAGAAGATTGGTCCGGAAACGGTTCCTTGTGGAACGGCAGACAAAATTAACATAAAACTGTATGATGAGAGAATGTCCCACAAAACCAGCTATGCTTAGGTGGCTTCTACAAAAATTGTAAAGATCTAATTGAATTGAAATAACTTTACTCTCTTACTCAGGTAACGTTTGCAGATGTTGAAGTGAGTTATTGACAAATTAAATCATTTTATCAATACAATAGTCGTTTGGTAAACGCAGTAACTTATCGAAACAAATTAAATTATTTATCAACAAAAATATATACAGAGTGACCCATTTGAAAGCGGGCCACCTCTCTAAAACTGTTATTTATTATCCGATTCAGAAGTTTTTTTTTCAGTAGATAGAGCATCGATAGTTCTAGTGGAATGTCATAAATTCGAAATATAAATAAAAATTTCACGGCCTACTTCGAATTTTTTTCAAGGTCAAAAATCCAAAAAACATACTAGTGATTTTTTTGGATAAAATTTGACGACGCCACTGGATTTGTGATGCTTTCGAATATGTGTGACCAAAATTTCAGGGTAAATTTTTTTTTTCAACAGAAATATAGCATAAGTAAAATATTCATATCAATATCGAAATAATTCAAATAGTTGTCATATAAATCACAATTTTGTAAATAATATGGTTTAAAATACTCCTTGAGAACATAACAACTATATGTGGGATATGTTATGTCTCTTAGAACACTGCAGTTTGTTGTCAAAGAATAGAAATGCACATCTTTACATCCAATAATATAATTACCAATATTAATAACATAAATGAACTTCTACAAAAGAATGTATTGACATGACAGTGCCTACACATTGAATTTCGGACTGTTCAACCAAATCTCCATTCAATTCGATACATTTATCGTATCGTTTTCTAATGTTAACTATAACATTCGATAATTGGTTTGGTGTGATATCTCTGCAAGCCTGTCCTATTCTTTCACGCAGTTCCTCTTTGCTCGTTGAGCGAGTTTTGTAAACTTTTTCTTCAACGAATCCCCATGAAAAAAAATCCAATGGAGTCAAGTCCGGGGATCTGGGGGGAAACTCGATCAATGCACTATTTCGCCCTATCCACCGATTAGGAAAATTTTCTTCCAACCAATCTCTCACAATCCTGCTATTGTGAATGGAACAGCCATCTAATTGAAATGGTAGATGAGCCTCTTCTGCCAGTGGAAGTTCATCCATGGCGTTGGAAAATTCGTTTTTCAAAAAATTTAAAAAAATTTGACCATTCAAATTGCTTTAAAAAAAGAGGGGCAATTTATTTTGGTATGTAATATTCCACACCAAACATTTATTTTTTGTGAGTACTGTCTTCTGCAATTTATAATCCAATGTGGATTTTCTTCCGTCGAGTACCTTGTATTTTGAGAAGTAACTTTTCCATTGGTTGTGAATGTTGCCTCGTCACTGAACAAAATTTTTTTCAGAAAATTCCTGTTATTTAGATATTCTCTTTGAGCCCATAAACTATACTCCATCCTCTTTTCATTATCGCCTTTTTCCAAGGTGTAAAGAAACTTTGGTTTAAAGGGCTTCGTCTTATTATATTTCCTAAGATTTCTCCTTATTGTTTCACGCGGTAAGTTAGTCCAAACTTGCAATTCCCACACTTGTTTTCGTATTATTATTAAAATAATTTCGAATTCGTCCGGAATTATTCCGCTCTGTCTTTGTACAATATTACTATTCTTCAGGATATGTTTACAAACAGCTCCATACTGATTGAAAATTTGGTTTATTCGGCCAACCGTAGCTCTGCTAATATTTCGACGCTCCGGATGCATGTTATTGAAAATTCTACATACTTCTCTTTCGGATCTGTCGTCTTACTACTCCAATGTCAAATTATCAGCCATACTTCTTTATTAGTGTATTATAAACTTCACTATTAACACTGACAACTTTGTGTCTTTTCGTCTATTGTTCTGATGACTTGTCATCTCTATAGCAACTAAAGTTACAAAGCCTCCTAATAAAAATAATATTTTTGTAATGTGGTATCCCAAGCATGTTTGAATGAAACCAATATTGATATTTGGAATAACTGTCAACCACCAAAGAGGAACTGCGTGAAAGAATAAGACAGGCTTGCACAGATATTACCCCAAACCAATCTTATGGTTAGTTAGCATTAGAAAATGGTAGAATAAATGTATTGAATTAAATCGGGATTTGATTGAAAAGTACAAAAATTAATGTGTAGGCACTCTCATTTCAATCCATTCTTTTGTTGTAGTTCATTTATGTTATCAATATTGGTTATTATTGATTATTGAATATTGATTACTATTTGATGTAAACATGTACATTTAATTTCTTTGGCAAAAAACTGCAGTGTTCTGATGGACATAACTATCTCTGTCTGTCTGTCTGTCTGTCTGTCTGTCTGTCTGTCTGTCCTATACTATGGAGTTACGTTTGGAAGGAACATAGTTTGACGCCATTTTGAATAACTGCTGTTTACAAACTCGACTGCTAACGACCCGAAATAGCATTTTTAACGATATTTTCAACAAGATTGTGATTTATATGACGACTATTCGAAATATTTTGATAAAGTGATATGAATTTTACTTATGCCATATTTCTGTTGAAAAAAAAAATTTCATCGTGAAATTTTGGTCACACTCATTTGAAAGCATCACAAATCAGGTGCCACGTCAAATTTTATTTAAAAAAAATCACTAGTATGTTTTTTGGATTTTTGACCTGGAAAAAAATTCGAAGTAGGACGTCAAATTTTTATTTTTATTTCAAATTTATGGCATTCAACTAGAACTATTGATGCTCTATCTACTGTAAAAAATAACTCCTGAATCGGATGATAAATAACAGTTTTACACTATATATATATATATATATATATATATATATATATATATATATATTATTTTATATATATATTTTATTATATTTTTTGAATTTTGAGATCGTGGAAGACCCAAAAAATCCAAAAACCATGCCGAAGAACGTTATTCCTTCACAAGAAATAACTTCAATCAATGAATATAATAAAATTTCATGAATAACTGTATCCTTTCCCCGAAGTAGTTTTCCGAAAGAAATCGCGTATTCGAAATATTTTCCAAACCCAACGCATATTAGGAAAAGTTCAAGCATTTCTCTCCTTTCAAGACGATGTCAGTTCTCCTCGCTAGTATGAAAAAATAATGTGTCTCCTCCCCTGATTTGAAAACGTCACGAAACAACCGTCTTGTCACATGGGACACGGGAAAACATTGAAATATTATGTAAACACCCAGAGACGGGCTGTTCCCTAATAGTTTCTTCACTCTCCTATGGTATACGCCAGGAAAATTTTCAATTTATGCGTGTGGGACACGTAGCACGCGTGACAGGTTGTTTATCAGAATGCGGAGAGTAACAGCGAAATCTTTATCACTGGCAACGGAAAAAATGTGGAAATAGTCGAAAATGTATTCAAAATGGACGTTTGCGAGGAAGAACTGTTTCAAATAACAATTTCTGGGAATACTCGCTTAAAGTTCGTTTGAGGATAAACTACACACAAGCGACTCGGAGAAGGACTCAGGGGTCCAGGATTTCTTCTTTCAAGTCGCCAACAATAAATTGAAAGCACTCATTATGAACGAATGGAATCAGCCTGAATTCAATTCAGACTAATGTTCAAATAGTTATGTTTGTATTGAGAGCGTAAAAGTATTTGTTATTTGAATAGTTATTTGCTATCTTTTAATCACATCACGCATAATTGTTTTGTTACGAAACTGGGGTCCGTCATTGTGAAAATACTTGACTAATTATTGTCCTTTTATTTCATTTCAAAATTACAACACAACAGCTTACTAAATAACTGGATAAATCAACTAATTGCGCTCTATAATGAATCTGAATCACATACTATATTCTGAATGATCACACAAATAACTCATCAAATAAATAACTAGCGCACTTTTATAGTCGTCCGCCACACATTGCAGAACATTCCAGAAACGTTGGTGAACTTCCGTATAGAACAGCTATCAGCCTCGGTTGTTTACATAAGAGATCTGATCACGTCATTGGCGTAGTGTATTCGTAATAACATTTGTAGAACCAAATGCAATAAGCAAACTATCTCCACTTTCTAAAGCATTCGAGTTGATTTTGAATATCAAATAGACGAATTCGTGAATAAAAATAATATAATAACCAATAGTACAGCTCTCATCAGCATCAGCCAAGATAAATTTAGAGCAACAGATGACAATCAACTGACATCAATGTTGCTCTTGGATTCGAGTAACACATTGGATACCTTGGACCACAATATACTTCTCACCTGCTGAGAAATTATTCGAAAAATCGAACACAAATCGTATGCTAGGATGGAAAATACTCTATTGCTTTACCTGTCGACTTCGGAGTGCCACGGGGCTCTATTCTGGGGCTACTTTTGTTTTCGCTGTATATGAGTGATAGTCAACAGTTTCTCTATACACTAAATTGCCGATACCAACCAATTGTATTACGCATTTTATCAAGAAATTGCCGAATTGCAGTTGATGAAGTCAGTAAAGATCTACAAAATCTTTCGAATATCTCAACAGCACACAATATCGAATTTAAACCAATTCAACACTATTTGGTCCAAAAACAAAAACGACTGAAAATTTAAGAAGTATTTCAAATCATACTCGGCCATGTTAGACTCGCAGGAGTCAACGAGTGCAAGAATCTGGGTTTGTGGCTTGATTACTACCTCAGTCTACAAACATGTGAATATACTCATATTGTGATATAGTTTACGGGCTTGCTTTGGTACAAATCGACGTGAAACGTTCACAGGCACATCAAAATAACTGTATTTTATATGGCCATATATCAGATAAGTTTGGGGAGTATTTTGGTTAAAACTTGACAGAATTTAGCAGGATCATCTCGTAAACACTCATAAGTCTTTTTTCAAAAAAATGTCAAATTATATACTCAGAAAATATAATCGTTTATTTTTTTTAAAAGAGAAGAACTTTGGGCATTTTTGGAAAATCTAAAAATGTACCGGTACTGAAGCATACATTCATCAGACTTGTTGATAGCTGAATGACAATATACAGGGTGTTTCTTAATAACATGCTGATATTCAAGGATAACTACAGGGTGCTAAAGTTTAGAGAAAAAAATTTTTTTATGATAACTTTCGTGTGACCCTAGATATTTTTGTGAAACATAAACAAAAGGCATTTTCTGCTGTACAACATAAATTTTGTTCTTGCCAGTGGCGATAGTGCGGGATTTGCACTGAATCATTTTAAAGAGATAATAGATACGCCACTGCTTTTTCAATATCATTAAAAAAACATGGTCTATTTTTAACCGACGAAACCAAAAAGGAGGAGGTTCTCTAGTCAACGCGTATATTATTTTTTTTATGTATGATCACGCATAACTTTTTACTGAGACGTCCGATTCCGATAATTGGGAACAACTTGAATGATTCACATATTCTTGTTTGGAAAATTCTCTCCATGACTTTTTTAATATACCCCTACCATATCCAACGGGTTCAGGCGCTACTACCTCGCAACTTTCCATTACGGATGAACGTTTGTCAATGGTTTCTTCAAAAAGTGTATGAAAATTCATTATTTGATACTGAAATTTTATTCACCAGAAACGCCATTCTAAACTTTCACAATGGTCATTTTTGCAATCTTGGAATCCCGTCACCAGGAGCAGTTTTTCGTTAACGTGTGGGCTGGAATATGCGGTGACTATTTAATTGGATCCTATTATCTTCACGCGAGGTTGAATGGGCATAATTACCGACAGGTTCTCGAAGAAGAATTGCCAGTTTTGACGAAAAATGTTTCCATTTTAGCAAGGAATCGACTGTGGTTTATGCACGACGGGGTGCCAATGCACTTCAGTGCTCTGGCGCGCGAATATTTAAACCAAAATTATGTAACACCCTGTAAGGTGTTGTTATTATTGTTTTTTATTTTTTGGCCTTGATGAAAGTATCTATTTTTCTGGTAAATTATAAGATTGAAATTTCATTATTGTAAGAAATAATGGAAGAGCTCATATCTTAGTCATTTAGAAATTTAATTTTCTTTTATTGAAATAATATTCATAAAAGTTGTTGAATTTATTGTAAGTGAAATATTTCTTATTATGGTGGTTACTGGAAGTCAACCATCAATCTTCGATGGGAGATTGAAAGATAATCTATTATCGGTTTAAAGTTTAATTGTTCAATGGTCTAATTGACGTTGTGCTGAAATAACAAGAATTATTCGTGGAGAAGATTCATCTGGAAAAATCACACCATAATTAGTAGCCAATAGGATTTGAATATGCAAAAGTAACACTTAACTGAGAGACCAATAAGGGATTTCAAAATAAGACTACGGAAGGAAAAAAAAATTGAAAAAATTCATTCATTCGATCGGCGAAATGGTTCGGTGGAAAATGTTTGGTGACAGATTCGGGTTTTTTACACGCTTTATATTAGTTTCAATTGTATGTTTGTTTGTTTGTTTGTAACCGACTGCTTTGGGCGCGATTTTGACCCACTTCCAGACGTCCGAATGATTTAAAATTTGGCAGGTGTACATAATTCCGGTGACAATGTATTAAGAAATTTTTGTGGGAAAAAAAAATAGCTGCTCCAATATGGCGTACGAGTTTTGTGATTATGGTCCGATTTGCTTCAAAATTGGTATCTGAGGGTTTTCGTGGTGAGAAATCATGATTCTTTTGTCAAAAATTGAAAAATTCAAGATGGCGGCTCCAAAATGGTGAACGAGTTTTGTGATTCTATTCAAAATTGGTATGTGGGGGTTTTTGGGGTCGAATATCATGATTCTCTTGTAAAAATTGAAAAATGCAGAATGGCGGCCGAGTTTTGTGATTATGGTCTGATTCTATTCAAAATTGGTATGTGGGGGTTTTTGGGGTCAAATATTATGATTCTTTTGTAAAAATTGAAAAATTCAAGATGGCGGCCTTAAAATGGCGGCCGAGTTTTGTGATTATGGTCTGATTCTATTCAAAATTGGTATGTGAGGGTTTTTGGGGTCGGAGATTATGATTACCCAATCTGATAAAATTATTCCATTTTTTAATTTGCAAAAAAATAATAGTTTAAGAAAAACTAAAAAACACGCTTTTATAAATATACCACACTAAAAAGTAGGAAATAAATAATAGTTTGAAAAACTAAAAAACACGCTTTTATAGAAAATCAGACTAAAAAAATTGAAAATAAGAAAAAAATGTATTTTATTTAAAAAAAAGCGTGGGGTGCATGGTATCAATAATTATATAGTACAGACCTAGGGCAATAAAGTAAGAAATGTCTCAGATCACAGGTAATTGTTGGCCAAGGCAATACCATGCACCCCACGCTTTTTTTAAAATACAATAAATTTTTTTCTTATTTTCAATTTTTTTTATTCTGGTTTTCTATAAAAGCGTGTTTTTCAGTTTTTTAAACTATTATTTTTTATACGACGGTTGGGAATAATATTTTGAAGTGTCGAGGGATATTTATATGAAATTTCGGGATGAAGTGAGTTTTTCGTGAGTCTAAATGGGTGGTGTTTAAGTATGGGATTGTTATTATATCGGTAGATCGAAAGGGAATATATACGAGTGTCTATGAAACATGGGACAGAAAACTGGGACAACTATTTGGAAAAATTGGTTATTGGAGGCAACAATTGTTCTACCGGGTAAGTGCAAAGCTTTTAGGAAAAAAGTAGTTTGACGCTTGCTTTAATTTTATTGTTGGGGTGAACCACATGTACAAAAATCGTTTATGCAGGTGCATTACCGGTTCTTGTATTGACGCCAAGGCACAAAAAGTTTTATTAAAATTAGGGAATTATCGGTAAACACAAAATATTAGAGGGTTTTACGGGAAATATGTATTTTATTTGTTTTAAAAATAAAAGTATGAGCTCTTTTATTGAAATAATTTGGTTGATCGATGTTTTCAAATTTATGGTTTCAATCTTTGGTTGAAGCTATTATGATTTTATTTGTTCATTTTATCATATTTTTATTGTTTTTGATGATTTTTTTCAACAATGTAATTTTTTTATCTTTATTCAATAGAAGTATTGAAGTTATTTCGTGTATTATTTGAAAATAGAGTAAGGCAAAAGATAAACTGAATTCAATGTAAAAGTCATTTTATTTGAGAAAAAAGTATATATATATATATATATTTTTATATTAAAAAAAAATTATTTGAGGAAAAAAATACTAGTTGAGTCATTGGAAAAGAAAAGATGTTCAAAAGAAGACCTCGCATGTTAAGCCGAGACCGAATTTATGGTCCTGAAGGACAGGTGACCAAAATTAATCAGTGCCCTACAAGAATTTTTCAAAATCTAGTGAATTAAATTATTTTCAAAATTTGTGGAATGTGTCGAAAAATCTATTTATGGCCATTCCGCTGGTGACAGCTGCCCGTATAATATTCAAAATATTATGTATTCTTTTGGTCTAATTAGAAATAAAAAAACAAAATAGATAGTTTGACTAGATGGGACATGAGAGAAAGATAGTGTTAGTAACCATGAATAATTTATTTCTGTTTGTACCTATATTATTGACTACTTTTACACGGGTGACCAGTGGCGGGATTGAAAAAGTATAGTATACATTTTTCTGAGAATATAAGAATCTAAATATATTTTTTTTCAGATAATTTTTCATAAAAAACAAAGACTATGATCTAACAATAAACTACTACTTGTACAATTACAATAATCGCCGGATAGATCGCGAAGACCACCCACAAGCATGGCCACCTAGGTCCCCGGACCTCAATAGTTTAGATTATTTCCTGTGGGGTCATCTTAAAACATTGGTATACAGCACACCAATTCATACTGAAGAGCAGTTAAGAAATCGCATAATAGTTTCTTGCGAAACTATCAGAAACAGTCCTGGTATTTTCCAAAGAGTACGTGAGTTCACATTTTGAAAATCTGATTTAATTTATTTCTTTGTGCGTTCAGGATAATGTTTGTGTTAGCATTCCAAAATTTATTCAGGTTACTTTAATTTTACAGTTCAGAAATTATTCTTTCAAATAAATTTTTGTTTAAAGTTACATACATTGTTTTTTCTCGTAAGTGGTCTAGCAAAATGCAAATGAATTTTTTTTTTGCGAAATTTTCAACGTCAAACATAAAAAACACAAGAGACCAGATTTGTTCAGAAAGGAATGAGGATTCCAAAAATGAAAAAGCAGTGGCGTATCACTTTTCCCTTTGAAATGATTCAGTGCAAATCCCGCACGAATGGCACTGGCAAGTATAAAAATTATGAAAGATAAGTGCCATGTGAAGTGGAATGAATAGAAAAATCGAATTAAACGGTTTTCTTCACATAAAGGATTCAATATAAAATTGAACCAGAAAATGGTAGATCTCAGGTGAAAAACAACTACTTTCCTGGCAAATACCACGCAGAACATTGAATGATATTCACCTGAAAATCCATGCATACTTCCATATAATATCAATGGACATTGAATGCAAATGTTTCTTTCTGATAAGCTCGATTATGTTTAATTTATGTCGTGTTCACCTAACAATCCGCATACCGGTTTCAGGCTTCTTGGCCCTCATCAGTACGGAGTAGTCAACCAGCCAAAGGTCCAAAGAACTCTGGCTGAAGTGAGACACAACGTAAACAAACCATCATCGATCTTGTAACACCTATAGGTACGCCGGAAAAGATAAACTTTAACTGGCGGTACCTAGTGACAGAAAGAGACATCCGAAAATCTCCCACCTCGATAGGTTCTAAATAAAAGATCCCTTCTCAGTAGGAGTGGCAAGCCCGTCTAGCATATAGTGACAGATAAGTGCCATGTGAAGTGGCATGAATAGAAAAATCGATTAAACGGTTTTTCACATAAAGGATTCAATATAATATTGAACCAGAAAATGGTAGATCTCAGGTGAAAAACAACTACTTTCCTGGCAAATACCACGCAGAACATTGAATGATATTCACCTGAAAATCCATGCATACTTCCATATAATATCAATGGACATTGAATGCAAATGTTTCTTTCTGATAAGCTCGATTATGTTTAGGTACCGCCAGTTAAAGTTTATCTTTTCCGGCGTACCTATAGGTGTTACAAGATCGATGATGGTTTGTTTACGTTGTGTCTCACTTCAGCCAGAGTTCTTTGGACCTTTGGCTGGTTGACTACTCCGTACTGATGAGGGCCAAGAAGCCTGACACCGGTATGCGGATTGTTAGGTGAACACGACATAAATTAAACATAATCGAGCTTATCAGAAAGAAACATTTGCATTCAATGTCCATTGATATTATATGGAAGTATGCATGGATTTTCAGGTGAATATCATTCAATGTTCTGCGTGGTATTTGCCAGGAAAGTAGTTGTTTTTCACCTGAGATCTACCATTTTCTGGTTCAATTTTATATTGAATCCTTTATGTGAAGAAAACCGTTTAATTCGATTTTTCTATAAAAAATTATGTTGTATAGCAGATAATGCCTTTTGATGCATAGAAGATGCGTACTACGTTCCACAAAAATGTCTAGGGTCGTACCAAAGTAATCATACAAAAAAAATCTTAAAACTTTAGCACCCTGTAGTTGATTTCATATTTTGTGTTTCCCTGTAGGCAAACCAGTATATTTTATTTTCTTCATGTTTCCCACCCAAGCGATTATATAATATAACACAGTTATATTATACTCATTCATTACTATAATGTATTTCGATTTGTGCTAAGATGTAGGTAATTGGGGTTATATGGAAGAGCAACACTGTTTAATATCCCCTTTCGGAAATCCATGTATTATTTTGCTCAATCAATGAAACAATAAAGACACGTTATTATTACTATAAATATATTTTTTCCAATATGAATGTGCGCAGTTATACGGAAAGAGTGGCAATGTTTTATAGATAACCCTGTCACGTTTGTTTTTTACTGATAGCAAATAAGAAAAATATCATTAACTGCTTTGATTTACTGAAAATAAACCACTAATTTTCGAACATCGCATGGCGGTTTATATCATGGTAAATATTACTGGCGACATGACTGTTATATACTGAAAATACACGGAGACCTTGTTTGATTTGTGTAATAAAACTGAAAGGGCTTGGGGAAATTGTGAAATTGTATTTGTTCAAGAATGTGGTTGAATAATGAACGATCGTGATTATTTTGAAACATTGTAGTAGATAGCTAGCAAATAGCTAATATTTGAGCCATGATTTGATTTCAGGTTCGCTTCAATCCAGAATTAAATTCTTGAGTGCAATAACAATGACTAAAGAAGGTCTTTGCCTTACAAAAGGGGGAAACGAAAAATTTCGATGATGATGATGACCTAGAGGTAACGGACTTAGATGATGGTGATGGGAAAAGATGTAACAATGTTAATATATCTTTCATATAAAAATATACATAATTTCTTTTCGAATGAATTTATTGATTTCTAACAAATTATCTTGAATCCTAATTTTACAAAGTATTAAATATTTAGGAGTAAATGAACTCATCCTAATCCTCTTACGCTAATATACAATAGAAATAAATTCAAATAACTTTCCTAATGACTAAGAATTTAAACACTCCTTGATATAATAATCATTTCGGTAATCAACTGCCCAAAATTGTTATCGTCTGTGATGGGGATTGTAAAAACACATTTTACAAAACGATCTAGGAGAAGAAGTCATTGAAGGATTTATAAGTGATTTTCACTTGATAGAGCTATTGGGTGATAATGAGAAAATGTCCGAAAGTTAAAAATATTTTTTTTTTATATTCTTTTTGTATCTTTGCAAAAATATTGCGACCTTTTTCTGAAATCACCCTGTATAGCTACCAATATATTTTATAAGGAACATTATTTCTTAAGTTAGGGATAAAAACAAGTCCCAAATCAATGCTGCAACACTATAGAAATATAAGCAACTTTTTCAGTTGGTGGAAATTGAACAGAATAATCAATATGATGCCCTTTACAAACACGTCGTATTTCGTCTGTATTCAAAAAGTAGAACAGTTCTCCACCCAATATCATTTGCAATCCTATTCCTATGCGATTATTCATTTTTCTACTAGCTTACCCGACAGAAGTTGTCCTGTCCAAATTTCTATATTCCCTAAATTTTTTTCCTAAAACTCTCGTTCGCGTAGATTTTTTTTCTATATTTTCTTTTTGGGTTGTTTCATCTAGGTTATGCCTTTGACTTTATCGCTTCCCTTATCCAGTTTTTTTTTATCCCGTTACCAGTTATCCCGTTTTCCGTTATCCCATTTTCCCATATCCCATTTTCCCGTTATCCCATTTTCCCGTTATCCCGTTTTTTCGTTTTCCCGTTTCCTGTTATCCCGTTTTGCCGTTATCCCTTTTTTTGTTTCCTGTTATCCCGTTTTTCCGTTCGATCCCGTAAAAATTTGCCAAATCGGTTGCAGTTGTTCTCAAGTTATGAGCAAACCAACACAAACAGACATTCATTTTCATTATACAGCGTGTTTCAAAATTCAGTGTCAAGATTTCAGGGGCGTATTTTTCAGGTCAATATGAGACTTTTTTTTCCATAAACATGTGTCCGCAATCGTTTTGTTACCGATCTACAGGTTGTTAAAGTTTCAAGATTTTTTAATTTTTTTCTCCATAGCTGTTTTATTTTTTGCGATATTAAGATGAAATTTTAAACATAGGTTACGTTTCAGGGTTTACATCATCTAGTATACCAAGTGAGTGTGAGAATCTACAGGGAGATATTTTTTCAGGGGTCAAGCCCTTTTCGCCCCATAAACTTTTTTGTAGTGCGCCGCTGGTGGATTCTAACATATGAATTATTTGTTTTGTTTATAATTTTTTTGTCTCTTGAAATTTTCACGCATCTGCGACCGTTATCGAGAAAAAAAGTAGTCATTTTTTGTAATTCGCTACATTTAATTAAAATTTTTAACAAAAGGGGGGAACCTATTATTACAATGAAAACGAAAAACGCTACGTATTTCCTTGAACATTACCTGAAAAATAAGGAATCTAACGAACCTTGACTTTCTATAAAAGGTGCTGGTAATAGCCTCCTCCTTCTGCGATACAACCACTCTTCTTCTCATAGACTGCCGTACCTACGCGTTCTAAAATTCTGGGAGTGTTTCTTACGGTGTGGAAGGCATCCATAAGTCGTTCAGTAAGAACTTCGATGGGAGGCACTGGTTCTGCACCATAAACTAGGCCCTTTACATGTCCCCATAAAAAGAAGTCCAGTGGGTTGCAATCTGCGGACCGTGGGGGCCAAGCAATTGGACCTGCTCTGCCAATCCACCGATTGGGAAACACTGTATCTAAATAATCGCGGACGATGACTCGAAAATTAGGGGGTCCCCATCGCGCATGAACCACATTTGTTAACGAACTTGTAAAGGCACGTCCTCCACTGATGCAGGCAATTCGTTCTGTAGGACGTTTAAATATATGGCACCATTTAAAATTCGCGGTAAAATGAAAGGACCAATTGAAGTATCTCCTACTATTCCTGCCCATATGTTTACGCTGAACTGTTCCTGGTGTCGAGATTGTCTGATCATATGTGGATTTTCCAGTGCCCAAATATGAACGTTGTGGTAATTCACTACTCCGTCGCGTGTAAAGTGAGCTCTGTCGGTAAAAAGGATACGAGATAAAAATGCAGGATCCCTAGTACAGTTGCGTAGTATCCATCGGGAGAACTGCAAGCGCCGTGGAAAATCTCGCGGAAGCAAACCTTGGGCGCGCTGGATATGATATTGGTATATCATGTTTTCGTGTGAAATCCTCCAGACAGTTGAATGGAAAACATCCAAATCCCGTGTTATTTGTCGATAACATTCAATCTCTTCATCTCTTACTGGGTTGCGTGCTTGTCGCGGTCTACCAGCATCGTGCCTTGAAGTCTGAAATCTGCTGTATTCTCGAAGGTGCCGATGGGAATGGGAATGTATAAAAGTTCTATAGTTGGGAAGCCGGCGATTAAAAAATCTTAGCGCGTACAACCTCTGAGCTCCAAGTCCGTTACCATTAGCCAAACCATAAACAAAATGGATGTCAGCCAGATGTTCAAATGAATATGGTTCATTTTTAACCGACGAAACCAAAAAGGAGGAGGTTCTCTAGTCAACGCGTATATTTTATGTTTTTCCATCATATTTTTTATGTATGATCACGCATAACTTTTTACTGAGGCGTCCGATTCTGATAATTCTTTTTTCAGTGGATAGGATGTACATTGGCTTTGGTCCCATTTGAATTCAAAAGATGAAATCCACCCCTAAGGGTAGCGAAATGAAGGATATTGATCACTCACCCTCTGAATTCTGGTCCGTTAACCGATTCTATCAGGCATAACTTTGTACTGGGTTCTTCGATTTGGATGATTCTTTCTTTAATAGATAGGGTATACCTTATATTTGGATTTTGAAAGGAATTAGCTACCCTTACGGGTGGCAAAATAGGGGATAATTGATTTTTCACTAGTGAACATTAGCACACACATACGTAGTTGACAATGACAGATCGCTACTGACATTATTCTTGTTCCGTCAAAATCGGTACATTTTATGAGAGGATGGAATGATATACAAAGTAATGAAATAAACTAACCAGATCAACGAAAATAATGTATATTACAACAAATAGTAAAAGTAGATAATAATATTATTTAACTGGTAATAGTTGAAGTAAGGTGGGTAAGTAAGTATTTTGGAAGTAATCAAAAAACAAGTAGGTAGTAATTGGTAGATTTTAGCCACAAAAAATTGAAAAATAAAAACTTTTTAACAAAAAATTAAACCGACAAAATACGGAACTAAAAAGTAAAAAATTAAAACTTTTCAACAAAAAATTAAACCGACGAAAAAATCAACTGAAAAGCAAAAAATAAAATAAACCTTCTTAGTCTAAATGATAATTGAGCTTCTAAATTAATGTAAGTAACTGATTTTGAGTCGGCGCCAAACAAACTAGCAATTGAATTAGGTGAAGCGTAAAATGATGGCAGCGAGATGCACGGCGCCGTTTTGATGACTTCTTTCATAAATAATGATCTTCAATAATTGTTTGTTTGGCGCCGACTCAAAATCAGTTACCTACATTAGTTTCGGAGCTCAATTATCATTTAGACTAAGAAGGTTTATTTTATTTTTTGCTTTTCAGCAACACACGATGAGACATCCACCAACTTTCAAATAATGCTTTAAAACAAACCTAAACGTCAAAATGAAAATAGCAGTCAAAGCCCACTGTTTCGTTGAAAAATTTCATTAACTCTAGCGAATTACAAAAAATGATTTAACTTTTTTTCTCCATATGCAGATACGTAAAAATTACAAGAAATAAAAAAAATTATAAACAAAACAAAAATATTCATTTCATTTGTTAATGAAGCGAAAAAAGGGCTTGACCCCTGAAAAAATATCTCCCTGTTATGTAACCTATGTTTCAAATTTGATCTTAATATCGCAAAAACTGAAAGAGTTTTGAAGAAAAAAATTAAAAAATCTTGAAACTTTAACGCTCTGTAGATCGGTAACGAAGCGTTTGCGGACACATGTTTATGGAAAAAAATAATTATTTTGATCTGACAAATACGCCCCTGGAATCTTGATCTGAATTTTGAAACACACTGTATATTAGAGTATAACGAACATTGAAAAAAAAACAATTAACCAAATCGGTCAAGCTGCTGTTTTTATAAAATAAAAAAAATGGTACCCCGACTGGTATTCGTTTCTGTGACCTTCTGCTGACAGTGTTAACTGCTGAGGTATTACCTCTTTGGTAATAAATGACTCGATAGTCTTTTTCTTCGCCAAATTTCCTATATACCCGATTTTTCCAATTTCCGGGCAACTTTCCTGATTTTTTGCGTATCAACCAACCATCCTCGGGCTATTACGAACATCAAAAAAAATTGCCAAATCGGTCCAGCCGTTCTCACTTTCTGTGCTCACAAAGAATCGAGATTCATTTTCATTATATAGATTCATATGAGAATTTTTAACGGAATTAATCATTCCACGTCCATTTCTATCGACTAAAATCACAAATGAAACTGTTGTAAATTGATATCGTCATCGATTAGCATTCTTTTGATCATTGAAGTTGAAATTTGAGGAAGGTACTGAAAAGTTGCTGTTATATAAAGATGTAAACGTACATATTCAATAGAAAAATCGAATTAAACGGTTTTCTTCACATAAAAGATTCAATATAAATTGAACCAGAAAATGGTAGATCTCAGGTGAAAAACAACTACTTTCCTGGCAAATACCACGCAGAACGTTGAATGATATTCACCTGAAAATCCATGCATACCTCCATATAAATGGACATTGAATGCAAATGTTTCTTTCTGATAAGCTCGATTATGTTTAATTTATGTCGTGTTCACCTAACAATCCGCATACCGGTTTCAGGCTTTTGGCCCTCATCAGTACGGAGTAGTCAACCAGCCAAAGGTCCGAAGAGCTCTGGCTGAAGCGAGACACAACATAACCAAAACCATCATCGAGTCTATAACACCTATAGGTACGCCGGAAAAGAAAACTTTTAACTGGCGGTACCTAGTGACAGAAAGAAACACTCCGAAAATCTCCCACCTCGATAGGTTTCTAAATAAAAGATTCCTTCTCAGTAGGAGTGGCAAGCCCGACTAGCATATAGTGAAAGATAAACGCCATGTGAAGTGGAATAAATAGAAAAATCGAATTAAACGGTTTTCTTACATAAAAGATTCAATATAAATTGAACCAGAAAATGGTAGATCTCAGGTGAAAACAACTACTTTCCTGGCAAATACCACGCAGAACGTTGAATGATATTCACCTGAAAATCCATGCATACCTCCATATAATGGACATTGAATGCAAATGTTTCTTTCTGATAAGCTCGATTATGTTTAATTTATGTCGTGTTCACCTAACAATCCGCATACCGGTTTCAGGCTTTTTTGGCCCTCATCAGTACGGGAGTAGTCAACCAGCCAAAGGTCCGAGAGCTCTGGCTGAAGCGAGACACAACATAACCAAAACCATCATCGAGTCTATAACACCTATAGGTACGCCGAAAAGAAAACTTTTAACTGGCGGTTCCTAGTGACAGAAAGAAACACTCGAAAATCTCCCACCTCGATAGGTTTCTAAATAAAAGATTCCTTCTCAGTAGGAGTGGCAAGCCCGACTAGCATATAGTGAAGATAAACGCCAGTGAAGTGGAATAAATAGAAAATCGAATTAAACGGTTTCTTCACATAAAGATTCAATATAATTGAACCAGAAATGATAGATCTCAGGTGAAAAACTCTTTCTGCAAATACCAGCAGAACGTTGAATGATATTCACCTGAAAATCATGATACCTCCATATAAATGGACTTGAATGCAATGTTTTTCGATAAGCTCGATTATGTTTATTTATGTCGTGTCACCTAACATCGCATACCGGTTTCAGGCTTTTTTGGCCTCCATCAGTATGGAGTAGTCAACCAGCCAAAGGTTCGAAGAGCTCTGGCTGAAGCGAGACACAACATAACCAAAACCATCATCGAGTCTATAACACCTATAGGTACGCCGGTTATGTTGTGTCTCGCTTCAGCCAGAGCTCTTCGGACCTTTGGCTGGTTGACTACTCCGTACTGATGAGGGCCAAAAAAAGCCTGATACCGGTATGCGGATTGTTAGGTGAACACGACATAAATTAAACATAATCGAGCTTATCAGAAAGAAACATTTGCATTCAATGTCCATTTATATGGAGGTATGCATGGATTTTCAGGTGAATATCATTCAACGTTCTGCGTGGTATTTGCCAGGAAAGTAGTTGTTTTTCACCTGAGATCCACCATTTTCTGGTTCAATTTATATTGAATCTTTTATGTGAAGAAAACCGTTTAATTCGATTTTTCTATTTATTCCACTTCACATGGCGTTTATCTTTCAGTACATATTCAAGTTTGAAACAAAAATTGGGACTGACTGAAACAAAACAAGTATAAATTGGATCGAACGAAGGAGGCGTGCTCAAGAAAATCGGGACACATTGTACATTCAATTCATATTCATGGGGTACCGGAAAAACACGGTTTAACCTCTCACCTCACCCGAGCATATTAACAAATTCGCAACAATTGAACAAACGACGGCTATGATCGCGGTGGAGAGTTCTAGATGAACGAGGAGGGTGCGAGCCGTCGTATTAATTGATAGGGCAGGATTGCATCCGAGCCCCCTGGGCCACAAACAATTTACACTTGGCGGAACATGATCCAGCTCATTGCTCGTTTTGTTACGGCACAGATACAGGTTATTGGCTGTGTTCGTTGCGTTTGCTTCCGAACGTTTTCGTTTTGTTCGGCCCCTCGCGATGGTTTTGGGGCGATTCCACATCCTTTCTCATTTGTGTTATTCAGATCAATTCCCATTCCAAAACATCGGGTTGAATAATTTCAGAATCGTAAGATCAAACTCCAATACCCTTATTTTCCCTTTATTCTATGTAAAAATATGGAGAAATCTAGTAGATTGTTAGCAATTCGTCAATTCGATTAATGGAAATATTTATTTTACAAATAAACCTAGATCTATGCAATGGCGCAGTCGGTAGGATAGAAGCCTACATTGAAAGCATATAACACTTTTGTTGTATACAAAAAAATAGAAAGGCAATTAAGTAACATTTCTTTTTTTCGACAAATAAGAAAATCCTTGCAGCCATGAAACAAGTGCTTGACTTTACGGAAAACAAAACAACAATGCAGCTTACAGAACTTTTTAAACAAATCGCTACGTGTTCTATTTTGGTAATTAATTAAGTTCCTTGGTTCTAAATGGAAAAACTATTCAAATTGAGGAATATAGAATTGTCAAACTTGAGGAAAATAATATTTACTCAAAAAAATTAATATTCTGGGGCTGAAATCAATTTCAAAGTGGTGAAGAATATTTTAAGTTATATTGGTTATCCCCTATTAAATATTATCAACACATCATTGACCAAATCTCAATTTCCAGATGTTTTGAAAACATCTTTGATAATACCTATACCAAAAGTCGGAAGGACGAAGTTACTTGAGGAGCATAGGCCCATTAATACATTACCTTGCCTCGAAAAAATATTGGAGTTAGTGGTTCATCAACAATGAACCCAATTTATTATTGAAAATGAACTATTATCAAAAAATCAGTCTGGTTTCAGAGAAGGGCACTCATGTGGAACAGCTCTTCAGAAAATTATAAGTGAATTGAAATATTCCATGGATAAAGATTTTGTTACCGTACTAGTATTTCTAGACCTAAAAAGAGCCTTTGAAGTTGTAGATAGAAACATTATGCTGTTGAAGTTGAAACATTATTTTGGCTTTGACGAATCAACTCACGCGTGGTTTGAATCATAATTGAAAAATAGATATCAGGTGAACAGTGGAGTACCTCAAGGTAGTGTATTGGGATCTCTGCTCTTCATAATGTTCGTAAATGATATTGTTTTAATTGAGCTGGGTGATTGCAAAATGCACCTTTTTGCTGACGACACAATTCCATATGTTTCTGGTACATGTGTGGAGGTTGCCATTGAAAAATTAAACAGAGTTTTATTAAAAATTGAAAGTTGGATGAAAATGAACAAACTGCTTGTGAATCCTAATAAATCAACCTATATGATAATAGGAAAAAACAGATATCTGGTAGGGCAACATAATTCTACAGTGAAATTTGAAGGTGTAATTCAAAAAAACTGGAATATACTAAATACTTGGGAATCATTCTTGATAAAAAATTGTCATTTTCACCACACATTGACTATGTTTGTAAAAAGATTTCAAAAAAGATTGGTTTTGGTATCGTGTGAGTAGGGATTTAACCTTATATGCTAGGCAAGTTATATATAACTCAATTATAAAACCGCATTTTGATTATTGTGCCGCAATTTTGTACATGTGTAATAGTACAGACGTAAAAAAACTTCAAATATTACAAAATCGTTGTACGAGATTTATTCTGAGAAGTTCTAAATACACTAACATTTCAGTGATGCAAAGGACATTGAATTGGCTTCCAGTCAAGGAATACATTCAATTTCGCACATTGGTTTTCATATATAAGATTTTAAATAATTTACTTCCGACTTATTTGAGCGAGAATATTCGGTTCAGGAAAGATATTCACAATTATAATACCAGACAAAAAAACCACGTACAAATATTTCCTACCTGATTAATGAAAACCAAACGAAATATATATGATGAAGGAATGACTGAATATAATAACTTACCCGAATCAATTACAGCATCAGGAAACGTTCGAGTATTCATTAACAGATTGAAAGAGCATCTTTTGAATAGCTAACATTACGAATTGTTACTGTAAACAAAACTACTCTACTTCACTTCTCTCATGAGAAATATATGTATTTATCATGTTTTGTAGTCATCGTTTTTTTAATTTGTGAAAGTTGAACATTTATGTTGTTTTTTTTAACTTTTAAAATTAGCTTTAGGATATTTCGTTATTGTTGTACTATTTCTTATTTGTATGTTAGCTCTTAGCTAAATAAATGATTTCTCTCTCTCTCTCCACCCCTTTTATTTATTATACTAATAATACATAAAATTTATGCATGTTCTATTTTGGAAATGTTAGTATTTCATATAGTTTTAATATTATAGTCGTGTTCGTTATCAAACGTTTTGAATTCCATTTTTCAAAAAACCAATAAATTTAATAGCTGTTGTCGAATGTGATTTATTGTTGACAAATAAACTTCACCTAGATAAAGCATCATCCAATCTGAGATGCACAGGTACATTTCAGAAATTGGTACCCTAATTGTGCTGCGTTATAAATCAATTTTATCAAATTAATTTATCTGGATTATCGTAGTATCTCCATTGATATCAATTCTTTTATCTGTACCGTTATTGTTATCGCATGAAATTAAAGTACAGTTTGTTCATGAATTAAAGCATCGGTGCTGAAACTAATTAATATATAACAAATACCTTAACCGACCTTAAAAAAACCATGGCATACAAATTACAAAATAGGTGTAGTATATTCACTCTCAGATGAATAATTCATTTTTGGCTCAAAATATAGGGTTCGTTCAAAATCGAACATATTATAATGTTGAATTATGAAAAAAACCGGAAAAATAAATAAATATCATTTTTCGTATAAAGTATATAGTAGACCAAATTCAGTTAAGTTATTCCCGCGTAATAACCAGTCGATAGCTGACCGCTTATATCATGAATTACCGTAAACCACTACAGATTATCGGGTTTGGGGGTATAGATAATAGAATCTGTTAGTAGAACAGTGGTGTGGTGGCAAGAAAATTTTTGTACAATAATCGAAAGTATAAAATTTCTGGCTCAAGCAAATCTGCTTTGAATTTGTACAACAACAACAAGTGTTTAATACTAATCATTTATTATTCAATGGGCCACATAGGTTCGAAATAGCAGGGAGATTTTGTTAACGAGTTTGAAATATTATATATAAAAAAAAAGCTTGTAAACTCGACCTTCTAGAAAGAATGTAGATCAAAATTAAACCAAAAGTCAGAATACTTGCTTAGATTGATGTAAATAATTAATATTTGTTTACAGTAGAATTTCATGTATTTTACTTGCTATATTCGATATGATTTTCGAATATCTCGTACATTTTCAAAGATGTAACAAAAGTTCGGAAAACTCTTTTTTAATGTTCAAAAATGACAATTATGACGAAGAAGAAAAAATGGTACATTGACGAAGTGGAAAAACCCAGTTTTCTTTACGCGAAAAAGTGACTGCGGAGTGTTTATCGAACCATTTTTTGATAAATCCGAATTATTCAAATCAGTGATTCACATGAGTAACAATTAGTGCAAAAAGAAAAATGTAATATTCTCATATTTGAAACAAAGAAAAAGTAGTCCAATCAATTCTCATTGATTTGAGAAAAAATATTTCTATAATTCGATTTTCTGTGATAAATGAAATTTTAATTCAGAAAGACGATTCTGAGATGTGAAAATTAAAAATGCGTTGGGTTGCAAAAGGATCACATTTTGTTTTTCTGCTCAAGCAAATGTTTCACTTACATTGGAAAGTTTACAGAATTCAGAGGAAAGGGATTTCCACTCAACGAACAGATTTTCAAAATATGAATGTGACACTGCGGTATGGCTTCGGATTTTAAAGGAATTTACGTTGAAAGTGAGGAAAATTGCCAATGTAAGACATTTGTTTCGGTAGAAACAAAATAAATTAATTCCACATCTGGAAGAATTTCTTCGAATTCCAAATTTTATTTTTCATACAAAATGAAGAAGCAGAAATTGTATATTTTTCTGCAAATCCAACACAGTCACCATAAAAAACAATTATACAAATGTTCGAACAAATTTAAGTAGACAAAATCTAATTGTTCATCAACACAAAAGGAATCTTGAGAAAACATGGATATGTCGTAGGTCATTCTCTGGAAAGGAAACGAAAATATCGTTTTTTTTTAATTGAGCTAGAAGAGTAGTGCCCACCTTGGACTCAATTATCAAGCAATTATCCGACTATGCTAAATATATCTTCCAAGCCCAGGGTGATATAAAAAAACGGTTACAATATTTTTGCTTAGATACAAAAAAATATAATTATTATTAACTTGGATCGTTTCTTATTACCGCCCATGTACCTACCAAAAAATGTTATTAGTAAAAATCCCTTCTAAATCCTTTAATAATCTCGTTTTCTAGATGGTTTACTGAAATTTGTTTTTAAACAAAAATAGGCAGAGTTACGTTTGGAGTAAAAGAATAAATATCCGCCTATGGTCGGCATTTTCGATCAAAGCGCAAATCCTATTATGTTCCATCAGGGGTAAATGATAAACCCCATCCTTGTCCAACTGAGAATGGATATACTATACACTAAATTCAATGTTTCCTTTTTCACATTTTTTCCGGCCTTTTCATCAAGCAGAAATACCATAATTGGATGTTTTAAAAGAAAAATCAAGTTTTGAAAATTTCGAAAGAAACCATGAATTATCCGAAGAATATCTAATGTGGATTGTGGGCAGAGGCCAAGTGCAAAAAATAAAATGAACGCCATGTGAATTTTAGTGAATATTTCAAAAATCAGTTTTTATAATATTTTTGCGATGCCTACAAAGGTACATTTATCGTAGGCATTCTTCACCAGAATAATAATAATAATTTATTGAATCCTTTAAGATCAATACATGATATAGGATACGTCAAGAACACAGAAAGGTAGACGAATAATCAAAATACCAAAAATACAAAATATAAATGTCACATATACACAGATAGAACTAACATTTTATCTCGAATTAAAAATAAATATACTGTATTCAGATACATACAACGTTTGAGCCTGAAATCTCATATTTGGTGTTAGTTACACAATTTTCAAACTATGGATGTTTTCATTATAACCCCATTTCAAGATTTGTTTTTCGGTGATTGAATCATACAGAATTTGCATTTGGCAGAAAACAGAGCATAAATCAAATCAATTGAAGATATGTTTGGTGAACGAGGAAATTTATTGACGAAATCCATCGAGAAAGCTTTAGATCACGGAGGAGGTTATATATAACCAACTATTCTATTAGTAATTTCAAGAAGAAACTGAAAACTAAACTTCTTTCTACCAATTAGGTTGATATAAATACTGTAATACAGCCATGTTTCTGGGTTTCGAGAAAGGTATTTGATAAAATCGTTTTTCTATTTGAATTATGGTAAAAAAAATATATGTTTTTGTTCTATGCTGAAGGTTGAGTTGAAAAACACTGTTTGAGAGTTACACTCCGCCTATTCAATCTAATAAGTATATACATATATTGATGTGTACTGTATCCATAGCTGATTGAATGAAGTCCTATTATTATTATTATTATTAAGGATGATAAAATTTGTTATACCTTGTAGAATTTTTTTACTAATCCACTCGTTTGCTTTTCCATTCTACTATTTATTTCAATTTTAGATATTCTTGCACGTTGTATATTATGATATTTTTCTTTATTACTTCTTCGGTGAAATAGATCTGCTTATAGGTTGAAATGATAAAATTTCAGCTCCAAGAAAACTACCACAATACGCAAGAAGCCTCGGATTCCCGGGCCTTGAATAAATAATGGGTTATGTACAAAAGATCTTATAGGTCGGAGTTCAAAGGGGGGTTCAAAGATACTATCGACCTTTGTCAAAATACACCTGCTTTTCTATTTGCATCTAAAGTTTCTACCTTTCTCATATCCATTCACAAGTAATTCCTTCAAATCCTTCATAGTGTCTTTAATAATCGTAACTCCACAAATTTCTCTTATAATCCCTCTAGAGTCGAGAACAATTATTTTGTGTAGGGCTTTTGAAAACCGTGCATGCCTTTCCATCCTTCGAATTTGTGTTCGGGTGACCTCATAAAATGCATACGTATGATATATTTACATTTGTTTACCCTCGATCACAATCATTTATGACACGGAAGGAGGGCAAATAGAACAACCGCTTGTTGGGCGAATTCACACAGATACGTACGTATTCCGAGACTACAGATAAAAGCAACGCCGATATCGATTTTTTACTTTCGAATGACAAAAGGATGGAAAAAATGGTGAAGGCTGACTTATCTCTCACTCTTTCTATCTCTCTCTTCTCTCTCTCTCTCTATATATATATATATATATATATATATATATATATATATATATATTATAATAAAAATAACGGTATTCTATATATATATATATATATATATATATATATATGAGGGGAAAAATTGTGGCATATCAGTCAAATTATTAAATTAAAGAAAAAACCTTCTTCAAGCAGGATTCGAACCCACGACCTCTAGATCTCTAGTCAGCTGGTGAAAGGTTAATTGGTTTTGATGGCCACTGATGAGTACTCAAGATCTTTTCTAGCTTCCTAACATTAAATTATGGGAATAAGCGGTCCACAAATATGCAGACGGAATCTATGCCTTCAATAGCTCAGTTGGTAGTTACTAGTGATTTAGAGGTCGTGGGTTCGAATCCTGCTTGAAGATGTTTTTTTCTTTAATTTAATAATTTATCTGATATGCCACAATTTTTTCTCTCTTGTATTTTTCACAGTCACAATTTTCCACTTCATATTATATATAATATATATATATATATATATATATATAAATATATATATATATATATATATATATATATATATATATATATATAGTATGGTCATTCAAATGTGCAATATATGAAATTTTTTTAAATTAATTGCACAACCAAAATACAAATATTGCCGAAAGTTGGTGCATATGCGATAATCATATTAGGTGTCCTTAGAATCGCTGCAAGTTAAACAACATACAGGGTAGGTCAAAAAATATAAAAATGGTACAGGAGTAAAGTACACTTATTTAAAAAAAATCAGCAAGATGTTAGCTTGAAAAGTTATTTAGAATCAAAAGTTATGCTTGGATATCGAAACATGGTCTCCCAAGATTTTTTCTAACCCAATTTCCCATTTGTTAGCTATATGTTCACCTTAACACTTTCATAAATTATTCAGAATCGAATCAATTTCGCATAACTTTGTTGAAACTCAAACATATTTGTGAAATATGATTAGATTTTCAGCTCTTTAGGGTGCATGTTTGTTGAAACAAAATTAAACACAACTTTAAAATTTCGCAAAAATTATTTTTGACAAGGTAAAACAGTACTAATTTAAACTGCAAAATTTTTACTTCAAATATTTATCAAAAACTGTAGAAATTAATCGACAAACATAAAATCCTACTAAAATAATTTTGGATACCCATGGAACTCAATAAATGAGGGTTAAAAGTAAACAGTATTTGCTGGAATATTTCTGCACTGAAATCCTGTCGAGTTTAGCTCCTCAACACTATCAAATGGTCGATCCATGTATACTTTTTGTTTTAAATATCCCCAAAAAAAAAACTATTGGGGTGAGATCTGGCGAACGAATAGGCCACCGTGGATCGGTATTTCGTCCTAACCATTTATCACCGAATTCCTCATTTAACCATTCAGAAACAATTGTACATGGACACACCATTCGTTTTCCAAAAAAACTGTAAATAGGTACCACCATTTAGGTTTTGACAAAAAAACGGCCCTATTAATTTCTCGTTGATAATACCGCACCACACGTTTGTTTTTTGGTAATACTGGTTTTTATTGGCGATGACAAAATTTGGATTTTCGTCCGACCACCACCCACAATTTTGGGAAGAGACAATGCCATTTGTTGTGAACGTGGATTCATCCCCAAAAATAATGTGCCTATGGAAATCACGTTGATCTTCCATTTGTACTTGAATCCACATGCAGAAGTCATACCGCAATGCATCGTCTCGTTCTAGAAACGTGCCAATAAACTTTAGCTTATAGGCATGATATTTATTTTTCTCAAGATTATTTTCATTTTTACCCTGTATGCTGTTTGACTTGGAACGATTCTAAGTGCAATTAATTTTAAAAATTCCCATATGTTGCACACTCAAATGACCACAGTGTATACATATAAAAGGCATATGAAAACTAACTAACTAATAAATAATATAAGTTGTGAATGAAGTTTGTGAACGATAAGTGATGATGTACTTGTTTCGTGTAAAATCAATGAGATGAAATGATTATAATAATACATTATAAATTGCCTACGACATGAATGAATAAATAAAATATAGTATAGATGAAATATGAATTGGATTAATATAATAAGGATAAAAGCAATATAAGTTAAATACAGTGTACGACAAACAAAAATAATGAGAGTAATATTATAAATTTATAAAATCCATTCGCAAATAAAACACATTTGCGTACAGAATAACAAAGTTCAAAGAAGGTATCAAATATTTATGTCCGATTTTCAAAATGTCTTGAGACCTTGAATTGGAGAGTATTTTCTTGAATATCGTTACATTCACTATATTTTTTATATTTTCTGGTATGATATTGGTTAGTTTCGGTGCGAAAAAGGAGTACGATCTTTGTGAAACCGTTTCTAACATCAATGGTGTAACGTAATGGTGTTTCCGACGAGTAGCATAATTGTGAATGATTTTTATTTATATGGTATTTGTTGCAGAAGCAGAGGAAATATAGTTGTCTTATGTCTAGTATTCGAGATACCTTGTTCAGGTCGTATCTTAGGTTTCTTGCCTTCTTGTTGTAAATTAGTTTTGAAAATATCCTTTGTGTGACTTCTTTCAAACTTGCACCCCAGACAACGCATATCTGAGACTTTCAACTGATGAGAAGTATACGGTCCTCAGATGCTCTAGGGTTAATACGTTTTTCATTTTTCCTGATTTAAATAAAATACTTACTCAATCCATTTGTCATATAGGTGATGTGGAGATTCCTTTTCAGATACGGTTCAAAAATGACACCTAGGTATTTGACTTCTTTTTTTTTGGTAAAATGTGTATTGAATCTGCGTCAACCTTTTTTAGTTTTAGTTGGTTGAAGGTGGAGGGGTATCAAGGGAAGTATAGCTGAAAGGTACATAATTTTTTTTAAATTCACTGTCAATTGTTATATCTAGATATTTATTGATATTTGGAAAGTCTTCTTCTGCCTTTGATTTTAGTTTATTAGATTCCAATTTATTAGATTATATTGTAAACTGTTGTTAATAATAGAAAATATCCCATATGTTTTTCCAAGCCGACTATACACTGTTTGATATATAAGTACAAAATTCATAAAGGATGGAAACTGTACCTTGAATTAGCCTATTATAATGAGTTCAAACTTTTGAGGCGTTGGAGTTAACAAATGATGAGACAGGATTATGAAGCTCGAACTAGAAAATTATATACTGATAAACGTGAGAAATTTTTGGCATTTTGTATCAAACTGTATCCCTGACCTAATGATAAGTAAGCCATTAAGGGTTATGATATCTGTAACATTTCGCAGATTACTTTCAAATCTTTTACGAGCCATATCAGCAGATACCTATCAAATTGTCGTCAAATTCAAATACCATGAAGAGCATTTTTTGTTTTTTATGTTCTGGTTCCCACGAAAAGGGATATCCTGTAATGTTCAGAGAACATCGTGGGAACCTAGGGAAAGAAGGTAGGAGTTGGTGTTCTTCTTAAATTTCTGAAGGTTGTATGCCTCGGGAACACCTCCCTAGGCAATGAGTTCCAAAGCCTCGCTGTTCGTTGGATGAACGAATCTTTGGAAAGTGATGTTCTGCAGGTCTCCAAAGTGACCACGAAGGGGTGTGATGACTGAACTTGACGGGTTAATCTCGAAGAGACTGCCAAAGCAGGAACGATTGTTGATATTTCAGAAGAGCATCGCCCATGAAAATATCTATAAAATAGAGACAAATCGCCAACTTTTCTACGGTGTTCCAGACAAGTGAGCGAGTTTGTAAGCGAGGCAATACCGACGAGACGAATTGCCCTTTTTGGACAGAATCAATAGCCTCAGGATATGTTTAGGTGCCGCACTCCAAATATGGGAACAGTATTCCAGGACAGGTTGGATCTGTGCCTTATAGATCATAAGCAGCTGGGCTGGGGGTGGAAATAGCTCTTGGCATGAAACAAAAAACCAAGTTTTTTGGGATGCACTTTTGGCAATGGACCTCACGTGATTTTTCCCAGGAAAGGTTATTGCATATTTCATTTTACAGGAGAGGAGGTACTGAACGAAATTATAAACATAGATGAGGTATATTTAATAATATTCGAATTATTTTATAAAAAAATGTGCAAATAGTTTATATGTTCCACTTGGTTCCTATTGCAGAGGGCGTGTTCCCAAAAATTTGGAAAGTTGCTTACTTGATCCCAAAATATAAAAATTCTGGAGAAAAGAGTGGAGCCATCAGCTATAGAGGAATAAGCAAACTATGTTCATTCAGTAAACTTTTTGAAAGCCTTATATACGATCAATTGTCCAGAGGTATGAAAGGCCTAATCATTGAGAAACAAATTTTTTTTTGCTAAAAGGGGAATCGAAACCAACTTAATGATATATTCTCAATCATTTCTGACTCTATGGACGATCGAATTCAGGTTGACTCTATTTAAACCGGACTTCAAGCAAGGATTTCGATAAAATTGATTATAATATACTAATTTCTAAACTTGCTGAAGTCGAGGGTGAAATGGGGATCTGCTACGATGGTTCGTTTCCCTTTTGTATATAACAGGTCACAAAATAGTAACCTAAATGGATATAAATCATCACCTTGTTGTAACATCAGGTGTACGACAATGTTCCATCTTGCGCCTTTTTTTTTAATATTCATTAACGATGAAAAAAAAAATTTTTTGAATTTTCTCAAATCCCTATATCCGATGACCTAAAAAATATTTCCCAAAGTTAAATCATACTTGAATAAATGTTCGACGATCTCTTTCTCGAAAATATGAATCTGTTTGGTTTTGATTACAATTTGCAGGGTAGAAATATAGGAAGGGTTGGTCACATTGAGAGGATCTAGGTGTGATATTCGATAATGAACTGAGCTTAAATGTGCATTGTGAATACATTATTAACAAATGCAATAAAATTTAGGCTTTATTAGTAGATATGTAGAAACTTCCAGTCACAAAGCCAATAAGATAACTTTATTTCGATATGTACACAGCAAGTTGGGTTTTGCAAGCGTCATTTTGGAACCCTATGCTATAACCTCCACAAAATGGACTTGAAAAGAACCCAAAGATAGATTCATCAGATTTTTAAAATGGCGATTGAATGGAATTCTTGACATGGAAGACATAAATTAAACAAGAATAACATTTGGCATTCTCTCATTGGAGAATCGAAGGATTATTACAGATTTAGTGTTTTGTTCAAAATTCCCCAAAAAGAAAAACTTGGATGCACCTCAAGTCCTGACATTCTGAGTTTCAATATATGTACCTCCTTGTAACAAAAGAAATAGAATTGTTCCTTGGGTATACCTCATAGAAATACTAATTTGGGTCAAAATGCCCCATTCCTCAGCTCAGTGATATCTTTAACAAATATTGTTCTGAAATACACTATAATGTTTATCACTCTCACTTTTCAAAACTTCTACCAAACAGTTTTTTCTTTTTTAACATCATTGACGATAGCTCCACGTTGTCTTTCAAAACCACTACAAAACACTTTTTTCTGTCTAACTTTTGTGGACTTGTATTTTTAGTTTATAAGTATTTCAGTTTAAACAGCTCTACTAGTTGTAAATCTAGGGTTTGTTCATGTATTAGTGAATAATGTAGTTACTGGGTTCCAACCTGTTTGTATCCCAAACCGAATAAATAAATAAAATAACTGTTCATCTAAAACCTTATCTACCTTGAGGGGGTATTTAAATTCTTCCATTATATATATATATAATATATATATATATATATATCATATATATATATTGTATTGTATATTTAAGAATGTAATGATAATTTTTTTTTAAATAAAATTATAAATTTTTTCCCCGTTTTGGGTCCAATTGTTATGTTTTTTAGTTGGAAATATTTTATATATTGTTTTCTATTTAAATTCTAATTATTTTTTGGTTATTATTTGTGGCCAAATTGATATGATATAGATAGATATTTTTTGCCCTGTATATGTTTGTATGCTGTAAAACAATTTCTGCGACGTCATTTTTCTCGTCACCAACAATTTTATTTTCCTCCCCAAAAAGGCTCCATAGTTGGTTTTGCCCCTTTTCTCAAAGGGGGCCCGGGTTTAAAGCAATGACCCCCAAGTAGCTAACTTCAGTTTATTGAATGGACTTTGGTATGTTATTGATCATTTGGAGAAAAAAAACCAAAAATTTAAAAAACAATTATCCCTTTTTTCGGAAACTTAAAAAACGGCCCAGAAATCTTACTGGGGGTCAAACAAATATTCACGGATAAAAAAATAATAGATTGGATAATAAACAGAACCTCATTTTTTTCCGCGAGAGTGACGTTTTTCTGTTGTTATTGTTCAAAATATGGTGACATAAAGTTCTTCGAATGTGAAATTCGTTGTGGTGAAATAGTTCAGGATCGGAAGAGCGCACTAATGAAGTTTTATACCTGATTACTGGAACTTTGTTGATTGTTCCTAGTGCCACCATGAAACTGGATGTCTCCTCTCTCAATCGCTGTATCAGGACTGCAATACCATGAGTCAGAGACATTTAGATGCGGAAATCAGCATTTGGATCCGTGGATATATGTTATCATTAAGGTAATATTGGTCTTGTTTACCAAATGAGCTGATTTTCCAATTTTCTTTCAGTAAAGTTTTTGCGTGGCGTCCACTTGGACATTTATTTTTCGATCTCTCCCTTGAAGCTTTTGCTTTGTTTTCTATTGCCTAGCTACATCTTTTCTCCCTTGTTTTTCATTTGAATTTTTGAATTGGTGCACTGAATTGTCCTACTTTTCACTGTTTATCTTTATATTGCATAATTTATATATACAATTATTTTTCCCTCTTCGTATTTACAAATTTCAATAATATTTAGCTGATATCATCTCATTTATACTCTCCCACAATTTCAATTTTACACCTGACCATCTATTCCCTGATTGGCTATTTTTATAAAGACATTTGCTGTTCTATCATTGGCTACTTTTGTTAGCTAAATTCTCTCTATATGTTTTCAAATTTATAATTATTTGGGGTTACTTTTTATTCCTGAAAATTTTGTAAATTTAGACTTTTTTATTGTCTTTTGAGCAATTATGAGTTATAACAATTTTGACGGTGTATGAAATTGATTGTTTTATAGTATTTTGACATTTTTATCTATCTATACCATATTCTACCTAGGCTCACAATATACATAGAATTTCAAAAGTTATTCACAAACAAACTCTTGAAACCATTAACCATCTAGTAATTATTATTTTTTTGTGGGTTTTAGTCTTTTCAAAATTTACAACTGGCATAACATAACAATATATATATATATATATATATATATATATATATATATATATATATATATTTCTAAAGTTTCTTGTTGACCATATATATATACAGGGTGTTCCAAATTAAGTCGGCACCATTGCCAACTCCGTTATTATTGATGCTACGATTTCGGTTAAACGGGCAAACTGGTAGCATTTTTAGTGTTGACCTTCTCGATGCCGAACACACAAAAACAAATTGACAGTCGCGTTGTCATACATCATTTCCTTAAAATGATATTTTTTTCAATGAAAACCCTATAATTTTTATGCATTTCTGATTCATTAACATTCTCAACAACAAAAGTTCATTTGACTTTTTCGTAAAGGTGAAGAGAAGTAGACATTGGTTTAAGGACGTAGGAAGCATTTATCGTTTGTACGTAATACAAAATAGCTTAGTGGTGTCAATTGAGGTGGTGCGACATGATGATCACGGGTTTCTACGAGTTCACATCCAACGCAATTTTTCTTTTTACTGTCTTATTTTGCCATTAGTAACAAAATATTGTCATTCGATATAAATTTACAAAATGGGTGTTTGGACAATTATGGGTTTTATTCGCCAAAACAAAGAAATTTTTTGTACTAGTGAAGTCCTTTCATTTTCCACTTTGGGAAAATGATATATGTAGGCTTTATTGTTCGAATGTTATAACGAATCAGAAATGGATGAAAAATATGGGGTGTTCCTTTGAGAAAAATATAATTTTATGAAATATTATGACAACGCATTTGTCAATTTTGTTTTGTTTTCGGCATCGAAGGCCACTACAAAGTACTGGTTGCCCATTTAACCGAAATCGTAGCATCAATAATAACGGGTTAACAATGATGCCGACTTAATTTGGAACACCCTGTATATAACGGTATGGGGGCTTCCTTGAGGATTCTTGCGGATCTCCTGTTATTCGATCGTTTCCTTAGAGTTCATTTTGTCGGTGAAAAAATTCTTATTTTTTCTAAATTTAATATTTAGGAAACCATGGAACATCGAAGTTTTCACTTGAAAGGTAAGGTAATACATGTTTTATATTTTTCTTCTTACTTATCCTTATTATTTAGCATAATTTGAAATGGAAATATTATATAATATATTATTTTCCATGACACTACTTCTAACCTACAATATCATTGTTTATTCCTCCTTTTCTGAAGTCAATCCCTGTATTTCCCAAATACCGTTCATACACATACATCACAACTATAAAAGTAACCAACAGAACGTTTTGTTTGTAAAAACACAACTGCATAGCTAGTGCACTCGACAAAATATATATAAGATAATGATGATTTTTTCAGTCATTTCAGTTTATGAAGGCCGACGGTAGTTGTGGGACTCTGTATGCCAACGTGAAAGGATGAAGGACAGATATTGAAATAATGGACAGGTATGTGGCGGTTTAAAAATGATGTTATTGAACCGATCACAATTCAACGAGTTTCAGAATGTTTGATCTCGTAAAATCAACAATCAAACAGTAATTTGTGTTAGATTATATGTGATTTGTCAGTAGAGCAATCCATCGTACTGCCATCATTATCTGAAATCCCTGCTTTATCGGTCCTTTTATCCACCGCTATCTCTTCAACGTCTGCGCCTAATCCCCGAGAATACATCGCACACATCCTATTTTGTACAGCTGTTATTATTACCCATTTGAATTGCCCTCTTGCCAAACAAGATATAATAGGTAGGAAGGTGTCGTCGATAAAATAGGCTGGAGAATTTGAAAACATTGTGCACTTTCGGAATAAGGGTGTTTAATGATGCGAAGCGCATTCTGATCTAGGCATAACTTCATAAAGTAACACAACACCAAATATCTGGCCTTCACCAAATTTGTGTTCCTATATCTCTCAGATATTTATTTATAACTTTAACGATTAATTACTTCTTTTCTTTTAAACATATTTTTGGAAATTGAAACCTCTTTTGGACGGGATAGTGTAAAATTTCAAGCCAGATTTGGAAGTAACGTTTGCGTCTGAAGCGTTTCGTTCGACGCAAAGGGCGAGAAATAGGTATTTGGCCAGAAAGAAAAATGGAGAACTTACTTCTTCTATATAGGATTTGCTGGGAATTGTCGGCGAAAATTAAAAATTATGAACAATCTTTGGAAAGTGATGTTCTGCAGGTCTCCAAAGTGACACGAAGGGGTGTGATGACTGAACTTGACGGGTTAATCTCAAGAGACTGCCAAAGCAGGAACGATTGTTGATATTTCGGGAAGAGCATCGCCCATGAAAAATATCTATAAAATAGAGACAAATCGCCAACTTTTCTACGGTGTTCCAGACAAGTGAGCGAGTTTGTGCGAGGCAATACCGACGAGACGAATTGCCCTTTTTGGACAGAATCCAATACCCCTCAGGATATGTTTAGGTCCCTGCACCCAAATATGGGAACAGTATTCCAGGACAGGTTGGATCTGTGCCTTATAGATCATAAGCAGCTGACTGGGGGTGAAATAGCTCTTGGCACGAAACAAAAAACCAAGTTTTTGGGATGCACTTTTGGCAATGGACCTCACGTGATTTTCCCAGGAAAGGTTATTGCATATTTCATTTTACAGGAGAGGAGGTACTGAACGAAATTATAAACATAGATGAGGTATATTTAATAATATTCCGAATTATTTTATAAAAAAAATGTGCAAATAGTTTATATGTTCCACTTGCGTTCCTATTGCAGAGGGCGTGTTCCCAAAAATTTGGAAAGTTGCTTACTTGATCCCAAAATATAAAAATTCTGGAGAAAAGAGTGGAGCCATCAGCTATAGAGGAATAAGCAAACTATGTTCATTCAGTAAACTTTTTGAAAGCCTTATATACGATCAATTGTCCAGAGGTATGAAAGGCCTAATCATTGAGAAACAAATTTTTTTTTGCTAAAAGGGGAATCGAAACCAACTTAATGATATATTCTCAATACATTTCTGACTCTATGGACGATCGAATTCAGGTTGACTCTATTTAAACGGACTTCAGCAAGGATTTCGATAAAATTGATTATAATATACTAATTTCTAAACTTGCTGAAGTCGGTGTACATGGGGATCTGCTACGATGGTTCGCTTCCTATGTATATAACAGGTCACAAATAGTAACCGTAAATGGATATAAATCATCACCCCTTGTTGTAACATCAGGTGTACGACAATGTTCCCATCTTGCGCCTTTATTATTTTTAATATTCATTAACGATGTAAAAAAATTTTTTGAATTTTCTCAAATCCTGCTATATGCCGATGACCTGAAAATATTTGCCAAAGTTAAATCATACTTGAATAAATGTTCGACGATCTCTTTCTCGAAAAATATGAATCTGTTTGGATTTGATTACAATTTGCAGGGTAGAAATATAGGAAGGGTTGGTCACATTGAGGATCTAGGTGTGATATTCGATAATGAACTGAGCTTAAATGTGCATTGTGAATACATTATTAACAAATGCAATAAAATGTTAGGCTTTATTAGTAGAATATGTAGAAACTTCCAGTCACAAAAGCCAATAAGATAACTTTATTTCGCATATGTACACAGCAAGTTGAGTTTTGCAAGCGTCATTTGGAATCTATGCTATAACCTCCACAAAATGAGACTTGAAAGAATCCAAAATAGATTCATCAGATTTTTAAAATAGCGATTGAATGGAATTCATGACATGGAAGACATAAATTCAGCAAGAATAACATTTGGCATTCTCTCATTGGAGAATCGAAGGATTATTACAGATTTAGTGTTTTTGTTCAAAATTCCCAAGAATAACTTGGATGCACCTCAAGTCCTGACGTACTGAGTTTCAATATATGTACCTCCTTGTAACACCAGAAATAGAATTGTTCCTTAGTATACCTCATAGAAATACTAATTTGGGTCAAAATGCCCCCATTCCTCAGCTCAGTGATATCTTTAACAAATATTGTTCTGAAATACACTTATAATGTTTATCACTCTCACTTTTCAAAACTTCTACCAAACAGTTTTTTTCTGTTTAACATCATTGACGATAGCTCCACAAGTTGTCTTTTCAAAACCACTACAAAACACATTTTTCTGTCTAACGTTGTGGACTTGTATTTTTAGTTTATAAGTATTTCAGTTTATCAGCTCTACTAGTTGTAAATCTGAGTTAGTTCATGTATTAGTGAATAATGTAGTTACTGGGTTCCAACCTGTTTGTATCCCAAACCGAAATAAATAAATAAAATAGCTGTGTCATCTGCAAAACCGGTTATGCTACCTTGAGGGCTATGTTAAATTCTTCCATTATATATATATATATATATATATATATATATATATACATATATATATATTGTATATTGTATATATATTGTAATGTAATGATGAATTTTTTTAAATATAATATTATAATATTTTTGCCCCACGTTTTGGGTGCCAATTGTTATGTTTTGATGAATTGGAAATATTATATATATTGTTTTCGTATATTGAAATTGCTAATTATTTTTGGTTATTATTTGTGAGCCAAATTGATATGATATAGATAGATATTTTCGCCCTGTATATGTATTGTATGCTGTAATAACAATTGCTAGCGAACGTCACTGTTCTCTCGTCACGCTACCAACAATTATTATTTTCCTCACCACGGCTAAACTATAGTTGGTACGCCCTTATCTCAAGGTGGCCGGTTCAAAGCAATAGAGCCACTTGCCAATGCTGGCTAACTTCAGTTTATTGAATGGACTTTGGTATGTTATTGATCATTGTGAGAAAACAAACAACAAAATATCATAAAGCAATTATCTCCTTTATTCAGGAAGACTTAAAATACCTGGCCTACGAGAAATAACTTATACTAGGGTGAGTCAAACAAATATTCACGGATAAAAATAATAAATCAGATCATGGATAGATAAACAGAACCTCATTTTTTCCGCGAGAGTGACGTTTTCTGTTATTGTTCAAAATATGGTGACATAAAGTTCTTCGAATGTGAAATTCGTTATTGGTGAAATAGTTCAGGATCGGAAGAGCACTATTAAAGTTTTATACCTGATTGGAACTGTTGGTGTTCTAATTATACCATGAAACTGGATGTCTCCTCTCTCCAATCGCTGTCAGGACTGCAATACCATGAGTCAGGAACTATTTAGATGCGGAAATCAGCATTTGGATCCGTGGATATGTTATCATTAAGGTAATATTGGTCTTGTTTACCAAATGATGGGATTTTTCCAATTTTCTTTCAGTAAAGTTTTTGCGTGGCGTCCACTTGGACATTTATTTTCGATCTCTCCCTTGAAGCTTTGTTTTCTATTGCCTAGCTACATCTTTTTCTCCTTGTTTTTTCATTTGAATTTTTGAATTGGTGCACTGAATTGTCACTTTTCACTGTTTATCTTTATATTGCATAATTTATATATACAATTATTTTTCCACTCTTATCATTATTTACAAATTTCAATAATAATTGCTTCTGATATCATCTCATTGCTACTCTCCCACAATTTCCAATTTTACACCTGGCCATCTATTCCCTGATTGGCTATTTTTATAAAGACATTTGCTGTTCTATCATTGGCTACTTTTTGTTAGCTAAAATTTCATATACTGTATGTTTCAAATTTATAATTGTGTTGATTACTTTTTATTCCTGAAAATTTTGTAAATTTAGACTTTTTATTGTCTTTTGAGCAATTATGAGTTATAATAATTTTGACAGTGTATGAAATTGATTGTTTTATAGTATTTTGACATTTTTATCTATCCATACCATATTCTACCTAGGCTCACAATATACATAGAATTTCAAAAGTTATTCACAAACAAACTCTTGAAACCATTAACCATCTAGTAATTATTTTTTTTGTGGGTTTTTAGTCTTTTAAAATTTACAACTGGCATAACATAACAATATATATATATATATATATATATATATATATATATATATATATATATTTCTAAAGTATTCTTGTTGACCATATCTATATACAGGGTGTTCCAAATTAAGTCGGCATCATTGCCAACTCCGTTATTATTGATGCTACGATTTCGGTTAAACGGGCAAACTGGTAGCATTTTTAGTGGCCTTCTCGATGCCGAACACAAAAAACAAATTGACAGTCGCGTTGTCATAATATTTCATAAAATGATATTTTTTTCAATGAAAAACCCTATAATTTTTTATGCATTTCGATTCGTAATAACATTCTCAACAACAAAGTTCATTTGACTTTTTTTCGTAAAGGTGAAAATAAGACAGTTGTATTAATAGGAAACATTTATCGTTTTGTACATTAATACCAAATAGCTTAGTGGTGTCAATTGAGTGGTGCGACATGATGATCACGGGTTTCACGAGTTCACATCCCAGCGCAATTTTTTCTTTTTACTGTCTTATTTTGCCATTAGTAACAAAATATTGTCATTCGTATAAGTACAAAAAATGGGTGTTTGGACAATTATGAGGTTTTATTCGCCAAAACAAAGAAATTTTTTGTACTAGTGAAAGTCGCTCATTTTCCACTTTAGGAAGAAAAATGATATGAGCTTTATTGTTGAGAATGTTATAACGAATCGAAATGGATGAAAAAATATAGGGTGTTCCTTTGAAAAAAATATAATTTTATGAAATATTATGACAACGCGACTGTCAATTTTTGTTTTGTTTTCGGCATCGAGAAGGCCACTACAAATGCTACCAGTTTGCCCATTTAACCGAAATCGTAGCATCAATAATAACGGAGTTGGCAATGATGCCGACTTAATTTGGAACACCCTGTATATAACAGTATAGGGCTTCAGCAGGGATTCTTGCGGATCTCTATATTCGATCGTTTCCGCCTAGAGTTCATTTGTCAGTGAAAAAAATTCTTATTTTTTTCACAAATTTGGCAATATTTAGGAAACCGCGGAACATCGAAGTTTTCGCAGGTAGGTAATACATGTTTTATATTTTTCTTCTTGCTTATCATATTATTTAGCATAATTTGAAATGAAATATTATATAATATATTATTTTTCCATGACTGTTTTATAATATAATATCAATTGTTTATTCACTCCTTTTTTCTGAAGTCAATCCTGTATTTCCCAAAATACCGTTCATACACATACATCACAACTATAAAATAACCAACAGGGCGTTTTGTTTGTAAAAACACAACTGCATAGCTAGTGCACTCCGACAAAAATATATAAGATAATGATGATTTTTTCTCAGTCATTCAGTTGCTATGAAAGGCCGACGAGTAGTTGTGGGACTCTGTATGCCAACGGCCGAAAGGATGAAGGACAGATATTGAAATAATGGACAGGTATGTGTTCTTTCATGGCGTGGTTTAAAAAAATGATGTTATTGAACCGATCACAATTCCAACGAGTTTCAGGAATGTTTGATCTCATAAAATCAACAATCAAACAGTAATTTGTGTTAGATTATATGTGATTTACAATCCGTAGAGCAATCCATCATGCTGCCATCGATATCTGAAATCCCTGCTTTATCGGTCCTTTTATCCTACCGCTATCTCTTCAACGTCTGCACGCCTAATCCCCGAGAATACATCGCACACATCCTATTTTGACACAGCTGTTATTATTACCCATTTTGAATTGCCCCAAACAAGATATAATAGGTAGGAAGGTATGCGTCGATAAAATAGGCTGGAGAATTTGAGAAAACATTGTGCACTTTCCGGAATAAGGGGTGTTTAATGAATGCGAAGCGCATTCTGATCTAGGCGCCTTCGCCAAATAACACAACACCAAATATCTGGCCTTCACCAAATTTGTGTTCCTATATCTCAGATATTTTATTTATAACTTTAACGATTAATTACTTCTTTCTTTAAACATATTTTTGAAGTGAAACCTCTTTGGACGGGATGAGTGTAAAATTTCAAGCCCGAATTTGGAAGTAACGTTTTGCGTCTGAAGCGTTTCGTTCGACGCAAAAAGGGCGAGAAATAGGTATTTGGCCAGAGAAAGAAAAATGGAGAACTATGCTATATAAGTTGCTGGGAATTGTCGGCGAAAATTAAAAAAATTATGAGCCATCAAATATCTCCCGGCAACAAAAAGGCAGAAAAAATTACAATTTCCGGTATTTATAGCAACCAAAGGTAAAAATCCCGCTTATTGGGAAAGCTCTAGAGTCGTCATTCCAAACAGTTCAGACAATAAATCTGCTTATAATATGAAGGTTTCACATAAGTTCGATATTTTGACAAAAGTCATGTTAGAAGATGTCATGCACCAGGATCATAAAATCAGTCCAGGAACTGATCCAGCTCCTGAGTACGCTTCTGTTAGCAGAGAAGCAAACAAAGCCAAAATTATACAAGATATACCGAAAAGTGCGAAAATAATAATGATAATATATAACCAAATTATATATATATATATATATATATATATATATATATATATATTGTAATGTAATAATAATGTAAAAATATTTCTAAAATTGTCAACTTTTATTTTCCCTGTATAATATTATTTGACTTTGAAAATATTTTTGTTTTCAATTTTGATTTATTTCTAATTCTTATTTTGGCTATTCAGCTCCGCGATGGGAAGCCAATTGTTATATTGTGATATGATAATAGCTAATTGTTATGAAATAATAATTGCCAGCTAACGTTACTGTTTTCTCGCCACGTTGTTGCCAATTATTATTCTTTTTTTTACCACGACTATTCTCAGTTGGTACGCCTTCGCCTCAGGAGTCGGTACTGGCAATAGAGCCACTGCCTGCCTTGATGTCACTCGATCTATTTTCAGTTCAGTGTTTATAAGTAAAATATTAGCATATCATTGTGGAAAATAAACCAAAAATTATCAAAAACAATTATTTCCTTTATTCAGGAAAACTTATAATAACCTGGCCTGCGATAGATAACTTATAACTATGAGCAATTGACAAATTTTCATAAAATAATGAAAACAGTGATGGATATGTAAATATAACCTCACTTTTTTTTTGAGTTGGAATAATTATTTTATAGTTCAATACCAAATCATAGAGTTCTTCAGATATACGAGTTATTTTGTGGAAAGATTCAGTTTGTGATGTGCACTGAAAGAGTTTATACCTGGAACTGGAATGTCGCTGATGCAATACCTGGCATAATCTGAATTCATGTTTCATCCACTCCTCTCAGGAACTCACCATTTCAAAAGGAACCATCCAACATCCACGAAGTTAGCTTGGACAAGTTTCCATGTGGAGAAACAAAAAGGTAATCTTCTTTCATCCTTGTTTATTTTGTGTCGAGATTATTCAGAGGTTGTATTGGTTTTTTATTGTTGAAAAACTACCTTCTCATTAATAAAATCCTAAATTTCTTTCTTTCCAATTTTTGTACCTGGCTTCTCTTCAAAATTTTCTCAATCTCCTCTCGCTTTGTTTTTTCTTCACCTGGATACCATTCCTGTTTTGTCATTTTATTTGAATTTTCAAACTCGCGCACTTCCTTGTCGCACTTTCATTAATTTGGTGTTATTTGAGAAAACTTATCAACTAACATATTTTACATTTCTTATAAACTAAATACAATATTTGATCATAATTATCTTTGACGTTTCTCAGTTCTTACTTTTCCACAATTTCAAATCATTTATCTCACCATCTCTGTTCCCTGATTGGCTAGTGTCATCAAGAAGTCTCTTGTTCTCCTATTGGCTATTTTTAGTTAGATACAATTTCATATACTGTATGTTTCAACCTTATAATTTTGTTGATCACATTTAATCCAGAATAATTTTTTAAATCTAGACTTTTTGTTATATTTTAAACAATTATAGGTTGTAATCATTTTTGAAAATGCAAGAAAATGATTGCATTATGGTATTTGCATATATTTACCTATCAATGTTATACAGAGGCTTCATGAAGGAAATAGAATCTCAAAAAAAATTTAAAAAATTTCTCATGACTCACTTTTAAGTATTTATTATTTTTGTGGTTTATTTATGAAATTATTTCTTTTTCATCATTAAAATATATGACTGGTCTTATATATATATATATATATATATATATATATATATATATTTATATATATATTTATATATCTTATTTCGTTATAAAATTATTTTTGGGAATGCAGTCAGTGATGACCAGTTCAAATTATATTCTTCGTTATTAAGTCGAGCTTTCGAAAATCTTTATTTTCTTTCTCAAGTAAGTAACCATTTATATTATTTATCACATGTTTTTTATTATATAACATTGTAGATAGTCTTGAGAAAGAAAATAAAGATTTTCGAAAGCTCGACTTAATAACGAAGAATATAATTTGAACTGGTCATCACTGACTGCATTCCCAAAAATAATTTCCACTGAATATCTCACAGTCAAGAATATAATCGAATCACATATATATATATATATATATATATATATATATATATATACATATATATATATATATATATATATTATGATGCTACTTATATTATTATTGTTATTGCCCGCGTTGGAAACAATTAATATGTTAATTATTTTTGCTAGTATTTTGATTTTTATTATTTTTAATTGTTATTATTTTATTTTTTAATAACTAGTCTTTATAATAAAATATTTGCCATTTGTCATGATACATTGATTAATTGATTTATTTTTATTTGAAAATATTGAGAAGAAATCATAACAGTAATAAAATATCCGGCTATGTTGCTTACTCTTTCTCAAATACTCTTTTACCTGTATTCTTTCACCTCATCCCAGCTCAGTCGGTACGCCTATGGAAACATGAGATTGCTCTCTCTCCCGAAGCAGGATTCAGTGCCATCCAGTTGTTTTGCTCGAAGTCAATATACATATAGCTATTTATGCAACAATTGCAAAATAATTTCTTTTAATTTCTACAAAAATGGAAAAAATCAGATTTGAAATACGTGAGTGAAGCGTAATTCTTGAATACTGTACCCCAGCCAAGTTTGGATCTCATACACCCTCAAAACTCTGGAAACCATTGTCTGAAGAAAACGTTGACACCTAATCATGGTCTGAAGAAAACGTTGACACCTGGTATATTCAAGAAACACCATCTATATTTTTATTCACTTTCTAGGCGTGGCGAATGGATAAAGAACCTCGCCCCCATATTTTTCAACCATTTTATCCCCAATATGATAAGGCTGATAAGAAGGACCCGATATCTAGCCTGATTTGGGAAAGCTCGGTACAATATATACTTTCATTCCCAAAATCCTTCCAAAAAATATTTCCTGTACCTCAGTAATCATCACGATAAAGGAAAATACTGATTCGGATTCTGAATGGTTAACAATGTAATTGCATCCGATATTAAAGTGGCGGCTCGTGTACAATATCGAAGACCCCACAAGTCGGTAGTTACGTCATTTCCGATCCTCCGGAGGCGGTGACCCTTCTATTAGCCCTTCGTTCAATTAATTGTTTGAATAGTGACCTAACTACTCACGACAAGACAGCTGATAAACTGCACTACAACCACGATTTACTTTATCCAATCAAGCTGTCTGGCATTCCTATCACAAAATACATCGCTCCGCCAAATATCGCATAATTTTTTTTATTTGATTTCGACATAGGTTGGCAATAACTTGAAATTTTGGACCTAGAGTCATGAACCATTTATTATAAAAAATGTGTCTCTGTAACCTATATTACGATTAAACTAAAAATAAATAAGTCATGTTAAAACTTAATAGTATACAGGGTGTTACCAAATGAGTGCGAAAGTTTTCAGGGGTTCTTTCCTTGTCGAAAATTAAAGGGGGTCTTTCTTGTAAACAAAAGCTCTTAGGCCTTTTCTTAAGAAGTTACACGCTTCCAAAAATGAGAAAAAAAAGATTTTTTTTTCTTACATTGGCACTTTGTGGGCATGTTCTACCAATAAAAAGGCTACCTATTGATATTTTTTGATTATGTTGTGATCTTTCAAAGGGGTAAAACATACAACCCCTATTCCATTTTTACCAGATTTTTTTAACGAAACAAAATTTCTCAATTCAAATATGTGTTGAAAAGAACGATTCATTGCAAAACTTTTTCAACACTTGTGTTGGGTCCGTAAAAGCAATAGTTTCCTATAAAAAAATAAAATACAACATTGTGCATGTATGGATCTTCTGTAAATGGAATCGAAAAAATCTAGTAGGTGGCTGTCACGTTTTGTTTGCACAACTTGTGAATTCAATCGTAGTATTTTAAAACCGAAAAAATCTAGTAGGTGGCTGTCGAATCGCTTTGATTTCTATGTGATAGTTGAAAGTTAAATTGTGTCTTTTGAATCTTCAATATGAATAATTACACCAACGCTGAAATGGCCAATATGCATTTTATCTATGATCGTGCCAATGGAAATTCTTTGGAAGCTAGACGGCTCTATGCAAGAGATGTATCCTCAGCGCTTGATTCCTCATCACACAATTTTTTCACATCTTCACCAACGTCTCTATGAAAGAGGGACATTTCAAAAACGAACAACTGATTGGGGTCGTCCACGAGTAATAACAGCGGTGGCACTGGAAGAAGAGGTTCTCAAAATGATTGAAGATCGTCCGGTCCGGTACAAGACAAATTGCTAACACACTTAATGTTAGCAAGAGGATGACCAGCTGCACGAGAGAACTGACCTTCCTACCCACGCAATATTGGAATTACTGCAGTGCTGCCTACAGAACTCATATTTCCAGGAAAAGGACCGATTCTTCTCTCAAGTCGACGGACTCCCGATGGGATCTTCCCTTTCTCCAATCATCGCCAACATATACATGGAGTGGCTCGAGGAATTGGCTATACGGGAGGCAGAATACAAACCAAAGCTGTGGTTGAGGTACGTGGATGACACCTTCATTATATGGAATCACGGAGACAAACATCTCCGGGATTTCATCTCAAGAATTAACAGAATCAGGGATTCGATCAAATTCACGATGAAAATGGAAACCAACAGTGCCTTACCCTTCCTCGATGTGAACGTTGAGAGAATAGGCAATGGAATTCGCACCTCCGTCTACAGAAAGAAGACACATACGGGGCAGTACCTCAGTTACAGCTCCAACCATCCGAGTTCGACGAAGAGAGGGATCGTGAGAACATTGGTAGAGAGAGCAACGCACCTATGCAACGACGTGGAGTCACTAGATGCCGAATTAAACCACATCAGAGAGGACCTCCACCGGAATGGATATCCCAAGAAACTCCTAGAAGAAGTATTGAAACAACTCCGGAGAACGAAGACATCTGAAGAGCAACAACAAAGCACAGTGATCTGCCTTCCGTGCATCAGAGGTGTCTCCGAGAAGATCAGAAGGATCGGAAACAAGTTCAACATCAAGAGCTGCTTCCAATCCGGCAGTACTTTACGGAGTTTCCTGACCAAGACCAAACCTGACAACACAAATGAAATCAGTAAGACTTGCATTTATAAGTTCCATGCGAATGCGGAGATTCCTACATTGGAGAGACAAAGAGACCGTTATCGGTAAGATTGGATGAGCACAAGAAATGGACTCAACGTGGAGAAACATCAAAATCGGGAATCGCTGACCACGCCTGGACTGAGCACCATCGAGTTCTATGGGACGACGCAAGTATTCTACATGGAGAGGAGCATTGGTTCAAACGAACGTTCAAAGAGGCCGCCTACATCGAAGCCAATAACTCCTTTAGTCAACCAAGCGTTGAGATCAAGAACGTATGGAAACCCCTGATTTCTCTTTCTGGCGGGCTGCAGAGGCGCGAAACTTCACGCACCACCACACCGCGCGAAATTACACGCACCGCTGCACATGGTAGAATTGCACGCATCATTGCGCCGACAGTCATATAAAATTGGTAAGTAGCACCTAAACTTGTCAGTATTCACCTGAAGACGATTGCAGATACAAGCATTCGAAACGTCGTGAAAACCTTTTAAATGCATTGAGACGATGGAGGTCCGAAACGATAGTAATCAAGCAATGAACTAATCTGGAAAATTTTAAATGATCACCAATTGTATCCTTACCATATTCAACGAGTCCAGGCACTTTTGCCGCGAGATTTTCCCCATCGAGTAGACTTTTGTCAATGGAGTCTTCAAATGATTACAAAAAATGCTCAATTTTTAGAACGTAATATTCACTGACGAATCAAACTTTCCAAGGCAAGGGATTACAAATTTCCCTAACAATCATCTATGGACCGAAGATAACCCACATGCAATTCAAGAAGGTTGGTATGAATATGAATTTTCACTTAACGTGTTGGTCGGAATTATTGGCGAAAATATTATTAACTGGTGCAACCTATACATATTTTCTCTAGGAGCAGCTTCCCATTTCACTTGGAAATGGTCCACTAGGTATTCGACAACGAATGTGGTTTATGCACGATGGTGCGTCTGTCCATTTCAGCATAACTGCTCGTCAGTACTTGGACGACGTATATCCAAATCGTTCGATAGGCAGAGCAGGACATCAACCTTGGCCTCCCAGATCTCCAGACTCAAACCCCTTGGACTTTTGCATCTGAGGTCACCTGGAGTCCTTGGTTTATTTATTTATTTATTTATTATTCATACAAACCTTACGGTTTTATTACATGAATAAATATGTAATTAGATACCTTGTGCAAATTAATAACTTTTTACATAATAAAATAAAATTTACAGAATTTATAAGATTCACAAAATGTAGACACCTAAGAAAATTAGTTATATGTAAATATATAATTATATTCGTATAATTTTTCCTAAATTAATTGAATTGTATGAGGATTGATACAACCTTTAAAGTTCTTCACAGAGATATCAGTATTAAATGCTCCAAGATTGTTTTACGAAAAACTCTAGTAGAAACTGTCCATTCTAGATCTATTAATGCATTGAATTGATTCGCAAGTCGAAACATGTTTATCGTAGGTGATCTCGAAATGTTAAATGATGGAGGAATATTAAACATTGGAACCTGGCGCATCCTTCTAGGTGGCACTTTAAATCTAATTGAGGCCAAAAGTTCAGGGGAGCTAATTCTATTATTTATAATATTATATAAAAATACTAATACTGAGAGTTGTCTTCTATTTTCTAGAGATAATATCTTAAATTCATTCCTAAGAGTTGTACTTCTTATTGTCTGGTAGTCAGGGTATACGTGATGTAACCTTAAAAACTTATTTTGAATTTTTTCTAATTTATTCAAATTACTTTGAGATTCCGTGAACCAAATTAATGAGCCAAACTCTAACTTGCTCCTAACCAAGCTGTAGTACAAAAGTTTAAGTGTGTTAATATTATTAAAGATATGAGATTGTCTTATTATAAAACCTAACATTTTATTAGCTGACTTTAAAATATGTTCAATGTGTATGGCAAATGAGAATGTGCTGTTGTAGGTTATGCCTAAGTCTTTGATTCTAGTGCATCGTTGTAAGCTTTGACCCCCCACTAAATAATTAAAGAGACACGGTTGCTTAATGCGCGTTATAGTTAACACAAAACATTTGCCTAGATTGAAATATAATTTATTTTTATAACTCCATTCTAAAACCATATTAATGTCCTTCTGTAACATCACACAATCTCTCACTGTTTCTATCTTTTTTAATATTTTGAAGTCATCTGCGAATATAAGGACATCTGATGACACTAGTACTTTAAGCAAATCATTAATAAAAAGTACAAAAAGAAGCAACCCAAGGTTGGAGCCTTGTGGCACTCCCGAAATTGCCTCAAATTTCCCCGAAGTATTTCCGTTGTGTTTAGTCATTATGTATCTGTTTTCTAGATAACTTTTAAATAGCCGAAGTAGGTTATATGATAATCCAAAACTACCCAATTTCTTTAGTAATATGTCGTGATCGACTTTATCGAATGCCTTGCTGAAATCAGTATATATAACATCGAGCTGAGATTTGCATTTCATTGACTCAAATACATGATTACTAAAAAGAAACAGATTTGTATTAGATGATTTTTTTGACATAAATCCATGCTGGTGAGGTACTATATAATTTTCAACATGCGTATACAATTTACAATATAATATATGTTCAAAAAGTTTGGCAGGGGCACACATAATTGAAATAGGTCGATAGTTTTCGATATTCATTTTATCACCGGACTTAAATATGGGACATACCAATCCTGTTCTCCAGGCTGAGGGAAATATACTAGTTTTTGAAATAAGGTTATAAATATGTATCAGTGGCGACCCCCATCGAATGTGTGAATGATTTGAGGAATCGCATCATTGCAATCTAAAACACACCAGGAATATTTCAACGTTTGCGCCAGTCTATGAGACGAAGACTTGATTCCTGTCTAATGGTTGGAGGTGGTCATTTCGAGTAGTTTTTATAAGTCCGTTCCATTTGATCTTATTGCCTTTTCCTTTGTTATAATACACATAATTTTTTCTTATTCAAAAGTCACTTGCTCGTGACTTTTGAACAAGAAAATATCACCTTTTGACGGGAAAACGGAACACACATAATTTTATTTTGTTTGTATGTCTAATTTGATATTCTATTAAAACAAAACATGGTTCTGGTACATGCCTACATCAAAAGCTAAAACAAGCCGAATAATTTTTAAATACTACGATTGAAATCACAAGTTGTGCAAACAAAACGTGACAGCCACCCACTTGATTTTTTCGATGCCATTTACAGAAGATCCGTTCATGCACAATGTTGTATTTTATTTTTCTATTAGGGAACTATTGCTTTTACGGACACATTACAAGAGTTGAAAAGTTTTGCAATAAATATTTTTTAAATGAGAAATTTTGTTTCGTTAAAAAGTTCCGGTAAAAAATGGAATAGGGATTGTATGTTTCACCCCTTTAAAAGATCACAACATGATTAAGAAAATATTCATAGGTAGTCTTTTTATGGGTAGAACAAGCCCACAACATGTCACTTCTTCAACTCTTCAGCAATTTCACATCACATATATTCCTGAAAATGACAACGATTTAATTAATACTCCTACCCCATCCACTCCTGTACCTCTTACCGAAATTATGAATGCGCCTAAAACAGAAACCACAGAAAAGCCTAAGTGAGAGGAAAGCTAGAAAACCAGAAAAGAACATTAAAACCAAACAAAAGAAGCCACGAGTCATGGGGAAGGAGTCAGAAATTTGAAGAAGGCTTTACAAGGAAATGAAAACGAAGAGGAGTTTTATTGTATAATGTGCAACGAAAAGTATGAATCCCCACCGACAGAAGATTGGATCACAGTTTATAGCTAAGGAAGCAGTTAGCTCACTTGGCCCAAATGCATGTTCCGAGGTAACATCCACTCCAGGGAAAGAATTAAGTATGCGCAGAAGACTGTACGCGATTATCGCTCTTCGAAGTATCCGGAAAATGTCAGTATTAATAACACAGTAACACGCGGTATGCGCGAGGGATAAAAATCAGAGTTGCGCAGTGTACAAACGGGAACATAAAGATCAAAGTGCCGACGCCAAGTGAGCGAACTGATTCTTCAGTTATAAACTGTGATTGGATCATGTGCACCATTTGTAAACTCTGGGCACATGAAAAATGTACTACCGGCGGGACTAGTAAAGGTTACGTGTGTGATATGTGCCAGAAAAAGAAATTGGAGTTTATTATAAGGATTTAATTGTGTCGTTCCTAATTACCCCGTACCATTCCCTTTTCCCCCGCAGGATGATCTCAATTATCCCGTAGGGTAGAAAATAAAGACAATGTTTTTTGTTTTCGTTCATATTTCTAATGAAACGTTGATTTTTTATGAATTTTTTGTCACTGATAAGTAAATAGATAAACAAAGCTTATGTTGCAATAAAAGTTGACTATGTCTGTGACTTTTTTAATTATTTTTGAGCGTTGGAAGTTGAGTGTTCCCAATTCCCCCACTTTCCCCTACACTTTTTTATTTTTCACACAATCCTTACAGCATCTTCAAGATGTTTTTTTAAGACATGTCCAATCTGTTTTTTTGTGAAAAGGAAACGGAAACGGATTTTATTTGATTTGAGGTAAGAGTATGGGGCAAAGAGAGAAAATGCATCTTTATCGAGCTCCAGTCTCTGTTACTTTTGTAATTCATTTATGAACTGAACGAAATGTGAGCGATACCCCGACGCATTTGAAATAACTGGTTTAAAAGGAAATCGAATGAATTTACAATTACATAGTCTCACCTGGAGATTTCTCCTTGCCGTTTCCGTTGGAAAATGGAGGCGAGTATCGTGGACCAACTGAGACCGGAGAGCCCCAGAGATTTCGGCAGTACGTTGCGAAACCAGCTGGTGACGTGAATTGTAATGGCGATCTATTCCTTTCAGCAACTGTAACGAGAAAAAGCACGGTTCTAAAAATGAAACTTACTAGAACAGAAAATATCAAAGATATCACAAGTGGGTACAGAAAATCTGTAAATACTAACAGACTAACCAATTATTTTTCATATCCAACCACAATTGAAATTAACATGAATCCATATTAAACCAGCATTGAGAAAGTAACCCATGCCTCTTTTAGAATAGAATAATAGGCTTTTTCATTTAGATGACAAATGACTAACTTTGTTTACCTGTCAGACCCAACGGCATTGACGGCGAATTTTGTTTTTAAAGGAAATAAAATATTTTCGAGATTTTCCATGGATAGTTGACTTGAATTTAGATGGAGAAGAAAACTCACCATTAGAAAATATTCGTGTACATTATTTCATCTTCGAATGAAAGGTTTTTGGCGGTATAAAATAGGTAATAAGTACTTAACCTACAATGAAAGATACGAACGCCAATGTATGCAGGTACATTTGTCATGAAGTTGACATAATGTGAAAATACCGCTAATTTTGAACTAAGCCAATCTCAAATTGTTATTTCAAAACTAACCAATGGCTATTCACTTTCCCAATAGCCAATCAGACTTTGGGTCTCGAAACGAGCGCATGCGCCTTAAAAAATCATCTAAATGAAAAGGTCTATTGGGTGAATTAAAAACTATACTTGTTCAGAAGATAAAACTCGTTCACTTATTGTATACACAGTGTATTGAATCCACATTTTTTTTTATTTTTTCTATAACTTACTCTCTATAAATAATTTTTCAGTGAATTTTTATTTTATTTATTTTATTTGAAGTTTCAATACCTACCAAGAATTCTTGAATGTCAGAAAAAGTATGGGAAACAAATAATAGCGAAAAGTAAATGAAATCACTTTCGATATTTTTAATTTCTCGCATCACAATATTCTCCCATTATATCAATCCATTCTCAAGAAGAAAATCTGCTGCAGACGCTGCTGTTGGTAACTGGCGCCAACAATTACGTCATTGTTCTGATTAACGAAACAAATCATACATACACTGAGGGCAATTACCTACTCCTCAATTTGTTATTTCCGATTTATACACGGAGACATTATGGGTTTTGTCTCAGCCTAGCCGGCTCCCGAAATGTCCGTTGCGATTTGTATTCATTTCAATGCATATAATAACACTTTTTTTTCACTACAAGTTGTTTACTTTCCCCAATTTTAAATTACCAATTTATTAAATTAATTTTTTCCAAGCATCGAATAATTGGGGCAAGTAACTTGTAGTGAAATTTTTTTGACAGTTCTAACACACATTCAAATTTTGTTTTTTTGTGTCATATGAAACAATTTCACCCAAGCATGTCAACATTACACTGACTATTCCACGCACCTTGGAATTTTCACAAAATCTGACCAATCAAAAACCAGAGACAGCTTGTATTATCGCGAAAACACCAGCTGTCTTTCAATTCTGATTGGTCTATCAGCATGGTGTTTTCAACGACGTAACCATGGATACGGATCAATGCAAAGTTTGACGTTTGACCAAAGCACCTTGGAATTTTCACAAAATCTGACCAATCAAAAACCAGAGACATGTATTAAATAATTGTAGCTGCAAACGTCAAAATGAGTCGCTTCGGTGCTACTTCAAACGAAGTAATAAATCAAAATATTGAAGAAAATATACCCAGTAACACAAAAAAATCAAAATCCTATATATGGAGACAATTAATGACTTTCTGTACGGAACGCAACTACAAATTAGATGCAGAAAATAGCAACGCAAGATTAGCATTCATTCTGAAAGACTGGGCATTCAATATGCGGAAAATTGATGGTAGTGATTACAAGGAGAGGGTTATTAAAACCATATGGAACACTACTGCAAAATTAGTACAAGAAAAATATTTTTGTGAGTATCAGAGACATATTGATCCCTTCAAAGATATAATGTTCAAGGAGGCGAGGGCGGCTCGAGATAGTAAGAGAAAATTGTTGCAAGCTGTACCCGAAAAAAAGAAAATGAGTTCTGTCGCTATGACTTCAGAAGAATATAGAAATATGTGCTTACAATGGGACGAAGACACGCCAGAGGGACTCCAAAAGAAGTTTTTTCACATAGCTGCAGTAGAACTAGCTTGGAGAGGTAACGAAGCAACTTTTTCCATGTTACATTTTTTTAAGGAAGAGACTGACAACAAAGGCTGTTTAACAAACAGAATTGCATATAACATAATTTATATTCTTAAATGCACCAACTGTCTCAAACTTAATGAATCAAAAAAATCTAACTTTCCGGTTGATCATGGGGCCTGGGACCATCAGAATTGCCAGTCATACTCAAATATGGTGAACAAATTAAAATTAGATCTGGGCCTAAACGGTCAATAGCAACTAATTTCAGACATGTTACCTAATAATGAATCCACTTCTTTGACAAATCAGTTTACAAAGTCCATCAAAATTAATGAAATTTCCATTTACTATCAAAATGTTAGAGGTCTGAATACTAAACTGAATGAAATATATGATAACCTGAATACTTGCTGCTATGACCTGGTAGCTCTCAGTGAGACATGGCTGGGATCAAATGTTCTGGATGATGAAATCTCTAAGGACACATTCAACATTTTCAGATCTGACCGTAACTTTCAAGCCCTGAACTGTTTTCGGGGCGGGGGAGTTATGTTGGCAGTTAATTCTCAGGTCAGTGCAACCAATCTCAATTTAAGTGATAGCGCATTCAAGGATCTACATCACATTGACATAGTTGGCGTGAAAATATTCTATTATCATCAGTACCTATACGTTTTTGTTATATATATTCCGCCAAATTATTCAACTGAATATTACAATTCAGTATTTGAAGCCTTTTCTTCACTAGATTATTTGTTTCACTCGGAAGTTCTGATTATTGGAGATTTCAACATTCCCAGTTACTTAGATGATAAACTAAAGATACATTCACTCCAACTCACACATGCTCTTCAAAATTTCTGTTCCTTCTTGGACTTTGAACAATCAAATGATGTTAGGAATGCTAACAACAGAATTCTTGACCTTGTTTTAACGAATTGTTCTTGTGTTGTAGAGAAAGCACACGATATTTTAATTAATGAAGACTCTCATCATCCACCTATCGATATATTTTGCAATTTGACAAATAATGTAAATAAAAATCGAAATAATGCTTTCCATACCTCAGTTCGCAATTTCAGGAAAGCTGACTTTCCAAATCTTTATAAGGACTTCCTTGAATGCGACTGGTCCTTTATGGATCAATATTCAGATCCAAATACTGCTTGCGGTGCCTTTTATGAAAAAGTTAACTCTATTGTGGAGCTGAATGTGCCAAAAAGGATCAGAACTACTCGCAGTTATCCACCATGGTATAACTCAGCCCTAATCAGTGACATACGTCTTAAACATAGATTTTGGAAAAGGTTCAGAAATTCTGGTGATGATAATGATTTCGATAAATTCAAAAGATTGAGGAGAGATATCAAGTCGAACATTATGAAACTCCATCGTGATCATATTATCTATGTAGAGGAAAATTTCACCTCTAACCCCTCGGCATTATGGAATTACATGAACTTCAAAAAAAGGAATGCCACCTCACCATCTAGCTTCAACTTCAACCAACAAACCCTATCTGAGTCGCAAGACATCTCTAATGCATTCGCCCAATTTTTTCAGCAGTCTTATGCAATTCCCAACAATATCACTTTTCCTGACTCATTCAATAATCATACTTCGTTGGTAATAAATGAAGTGACTGAAGAGCAAGTCTTAGTCTCATTGGCCCAATTTTTCATTGAAAAGATTAAAACCCAAATTAACTAGTGGACCTGACAATATTCCCTCCTTTGTTTTACGAGATTGTGCAGCTGCCTTCGTGAACCCCCTTCGTACATTATTCAATTTATGTCTTTCAACTAATACATTTCCTACACTATGGAAAGAATCTAAAATCATACCGGTCTACAAGAAGGGGGCCAAATCAGACATTTGCAACTACCGCCCTATAGTAATTATTAATAATTTCTCGAAAACCTTTGAGATCCTACTTTATGATGACATTTATACGCATGTAAAGAATCAAATCACCCTAGTCAACATGGTTTTTCAAAGGAAGGTCAACGATAACAAATTTAATTTGTATCACGGAGCAATTATCTGATACTATCGATGGGAGCTCTCAATGTGATATAATTTATACGGATTTCTCGAAGGCCTTCGATAGGCTTGATCATGGAATTCTTCTTCACAAACTGTCGAATTTCGGACTTACCCCTAATCTCACATCTTTATTTCAATCCTACCTTCATAATCGTAAGCAGTATGTCAGTTTCCATGGTCAAAAGTCTATTGAAGTCCTCCCCACGTCAGGTGTCCCCAAGGGTCTAACCTCGGGCCTTTATTTTTCATAATGTTTATCAATGACATTGTAGCTACTCTCCCGTCGCTCACTTACTGTATGCCGATGATCTTAAGATATACCATGAAATTAACACCACAGAAGACTGTACTCTTCCCCAAAATAATCTGGATCGCCTCAATCTCTGGTGCATCGAGAATAGCTTATTCCTAAATGTTTCTAAATGCCAGGTTATGTCTTTCACCGCCAAGCGGAATCAATTCTTCACAGTTATAAACTGGACAATGTCGTATTGAAAAGACCCGACACTTTCAAAGATCTAGGAGTAACATTCGACAAAAAACTCTCTTTCGCAAAACATATCGAACTAGTCACCAAAAAAAACTTATAGATCATTAGGATTCATAATCAGAGTTTCAAAAGATTTTGGAAGGAATGAGAAAACTCTTCTTCAATTATATTTTACATTTGTTAGATCAAATTCAGAGTATGCATCAATTGTTTGGGCACCATATTATCAGGTATATATATATCTAATTTAGAAAATATCCAACGAAAATTTTTGAAGTATCTATGTTTCAAACTTGATGGCAACTACCCAGACGTAGGTTATCCACATGAACAACTAATTTCCAGATTTTCAATCGATTCACTTGAATCTCGTCGAAATAGGTCACATGTTATATTCCTTTTCAACCTTATTCACAACAATTTGGACTGCAGCTGCATTTTGGATATATTGAAGTTTCATATTCCTAGACTCACATCTCGGAGAAACATTACTTTCTACCTTCCACTTTGTCACACCAATGTTAAATTGAATGCACCTGTTTATAAGATGTGCAATACATATAATAAGATGAATGAAACCATTGACATTTTTTGTTGCAGTGTGGCCTCCATAAAAAAACTGGACTGTTCTGTTTTTGTCCAATGATTTATATTAACGTATATAGCTAATAGTTCATACTGTATATTCCTATTCTGTAATTGGATCTTGTATCTGTTGAATAGTGTAATAAAAAAAAAAAAAAAAAAAAAAAAAATAACCCGATATTCTCCAAAACCCGCCAAGATGGTGATAAAAACTGTGCAGATACTAAATGGCTTACCCAAAATTTGAAAAATCCTGAAATGTGTCCTGTGAGATTATACCGGAAACTTATATCGAAGAGGGGAATTATTACCAATGACAGACTTTTTCCGACAGTGAATGGAATAATAATAATTGGTACAAGAATTGCCCTATTGGTATTAATACAATGTCAAAATGGACAAAACTCTCCGCAGAAAAGATAGGATTAGACACTAAAAAACTAAAAATAACAAATCACTCTAATCGTGCCGCTGCAGTTAGTCAGTTACTACAATCCGGCGTTAGTGAACAACAAGCTATGAAAATTACTGGACATGGAAGTTCGAACTCGATGAAACCGTATTTACATCTTAGTGCTGAACATCATCAGAATATAGTGAATACTTTTAGGAGTACTCCAAGTACATCAAGTAATAATACCAACAATACATTGTACCCACCTAATAACGGTGATACTATTCAAAATTTTTACAATTGCACCATTTATAATAATTATAGTCGAGAGTAATGTATTATGTTCGTGTTCATAAAAAATTATTTATTGTTATAGGTAACAAATAATAATTCAAACAAATTGTTTATACTTAAAATAAATATTTCATGATTATAATTGAATTTGAATTATTTATCATTATTAAATTTCTTCCTCTCATTCTGCCGAATTGAATTTTTTTGACCATTCACTTTGTTCGTGGAATAGTCTAATAAAATACCACTCGTGATTGAATTTATCTTATAAGTCTGTCTTTTATATCTAAACTCAACTGAGTTGCTTGAAAAAAACACCACTCGTCCTGCGGACTCGTGGTGTTTTTAAGCAATGTTATGATCAATCCTTTTACAAAAGAGAATTCAAACTTGCCACAGGATATCATCCACTATTCAACGTCACTGAGAGATAAAAAAATCAGTTTTATTTCATTACCGAAAACGCATCCATAATTCTAACACTCGTCCGAACACAAACAAAACCATTAAAAAATCCCGATAAGCGACAGTCACACCAGCCCACATCATTAAGAGCCGTATCCGACTCATAAATCACAAGTTATCGCTACCGATAAATGTATAAACATCCTTGTTGGTCATTATTTCCCAGACTAGCCGACCGCTACCTGTCAGGCAGTAAAATATTATCCAATTATAACAGAAGATACGCGAGAACGAGTTAGACAAACAGAAGCCTTATCATGTTTATAAATGTCCCTCATTAAAAGCTCATAAAACACACTAAGTCCCGCCCCAGCTTCCGATCGGAAGAATATTATAAAAGCCAACGGGAGCATAACGAAAAGAGTTAGTTAGTTCCGAACAGTAGTCCGTGGAATAATCACGTCTATCATACGTGAAGAAAATTAGTATGCATTCATATCAGTACCAGTGAAATATGTCACGAGAAATAAAATCTTTCCACGGGTAAAACACCATATCGATTAACGAAATTCTAACATGACATCCTTTTAACTAGAGTCAGTGTAAAAACAATATTTCACCGCATAAAATACGAACAATGCTAATCACTCTAATAATAGTTCAATTCATGTGTTGTAAATACGAAAGTACTCCCGTTGAAAATACTTTTCCAGTGTTGTGCATTCTCTCGATCGAATGACGTGTCTTTGCTGAATGTCCATAAAACTAAGCAAATAATTCATCCATGTAACCTGATCCGGTAACGAACCATGACAAGCGTTTGAGATAATAAAGCCGGTTAATCGTGAAATTCTTCGAGTGCGACCCAAGGAGAGCAACTGGACAATTCGACCTAGGTAATGAATTCCTATTATTGAAATTAATGTTTTGGTTTCCTATTCATATTATATGCTTTTCTTAATATACATGTTTGCATACATATATCTCCCATAAAAAGAAACATTGCCGAGAGGTACTAAACCAGGGTCATTTGCCTTTAAGTGCACAATCCATAGTATTGAGAAATCACAAGTAAAAGTGGACATGTTGTTACCTATATCAAATGTTTTCCTTGTGTTCTTATTTGTTTGTTTATCTATGTCCTATACAATAATTTTGTCAATTTACTGTTGTTAAAAAAGGTGACTCAGTCTATAAAGATAGGAATGGATTATACAGGATTGAAAGGAAAATGTTTGTAGAGAGTGCAGTTCTTTAGGCATTTTATTTTATTTTTTATTTCTCCATTATTAACAGATTTTGTTTTTTTTTGATAATTTCTTGAGAGTTACCACAAAAGTGGCATTCTAAGGATAACAGTGTATTTTCTTTTCTCTTGTCTTATCTTATGTATAATTTCATTTATGAATATAAGTTTTCTTTGATTCCCAGTGCCTTTTTATTGATATAGAGTTCAGGCGAACGGTATATACTCCCAAATAAACAACCTATGTTCCCTGGGTGTTAGAAAGAGGGTAATGGATACAGCCGCTCGTGTCCGTTAACTTCAGTGCAAATAAATTCTTTTATAAATTGCTGCTAATACCCAACAAAATTGTAGTTTTTCGAGCAACTTTTCAACAAAGGACTAATCGAGTATAGGCTTTATATACTAGAAGCGTCCTTAGCGTCTTAGGCTATTTATACGGAATAACGAGTTGATCCAAACCAGTGGCGTTACCAGAGGGTTAATCTTTTGATAACGAAACAACGGCCTGAACGTCGTTTAGCCGGGGTGGAGATAATGAGTATTCCTAAGTAATAGTGTGGGATGTAACAGCAACTCAGTTTCGTTTAGAAATAAATCGATATACTTATCGCAAAAATTCAGTCACTAGTGGTATTACTACTGAAAATTGCATTCAGTGCAATTATCAATCACTAGGACAACACGATTGAGTTTGACAACTTCATTCCAAATAAATTTCAAAATGTCACGTTTTGGCTATGCGAATGTTCAAAGTATAAATGCGCTAATCAAAGAAAAATTCCCAGAAATACAACCTACAGTCACAAATATATTCGGGAAATATTTATGGAATTTTGCTGCGAACGAGAATATGAATTAAATGAACATAGAAGCTTAGAAGAATTGCCGTTGATACTAAAAGATTGGGCGGTCAATATGAGAAAGAAAGACGGGACCGAATTTAAAGAAGCAACGGTGAAGACAATGTGGAACGTTTTGCAAACTTTTGCAAGAAAAATACTATAATGACTCTAATATTATGATTGACCCGTTTGACAATATAGTATTTGAACCAGCCCGCGATGCAATCAGGAAGAAACTAAAAGCAGATCCATGTAAACGTAAGTCCAGTTCAGTTTCGTTGAATTTGTCTCAAGTTAACAAAATAATATTGCTATGGGTTGAAAATACTCCTGAAAGTCTTATGCGTGCATTTTACCATATTGCTGCTGTAGAATTAGCGTGGCGAGGAGGAGAGGCAGTTGCTTGTTGGTGGATTTTTTTCAAATCGAGAAAAATAACGATGACATTCCAACAAATCGCATTGAATACAATTCGGTGTTCAGTAAAACGTGCCAAGGTGATTCTAAAAGCTGTACAAGTAGTAAATGGTTGGTTTCCAATAGTGAAAGACAAAGCTGCCCTGGACGTCTTTTTCATAAACTGATATCAAAACGAGGCGACAATATTACCTCACCACGACTGTTTTTAAAACCAAACCGACACTGGAAAAATGAAACTCACAAATTTTTTTTTTTTTTTTTTTTTTTTTTATGTTCTGGTTCCCACGAAAAAGGATATCCTGTAATGTTCAGAGAACATCGTGGGAACCTAGGGAAAGAAGGTAGGAGTTGGTGTTCTTCTTAAATTTCTGGAGGTTGTATGCCTCGGGGAACACCTCCCTAGGCAATGAGTTCCAAAGCCTCGCTGTTCGTTGGATGAACGAGTCTTTGGAAAGTGATGTTCTGCAGGTTTCCAAAGTGACCAGAAGGGGTGTGATGACTGAACTTGACGGGTTAATCTCGAAGAGACTGCCAAAGCAGGAACGATTGTTGATATTTCAGAAGAGCATCGCCCATGAAAATATCTATAAAATAGAGACAAATCGCCAACTTTTCTACGGTGTTCCAGACAAGTGAGCGAGTTTGTAAGCGAGGCATCACCGACGAGACGAATTGCCCTTTTTTGGACAGAATCCAATAGCATCAAGATATGTTTAGGTGCCGCACTCCAAATATGGGAACAGTATTCCAGGACAGGTCGGATCTGTGCCTTATAGATCATAAGCAGCTGACTGGGGGTGAAATAGCTCTTGGCACGAAACAGAAAACCAAGTTTTGGGATGCACTTTTGGCAATGGACCTCACGTGATTTTCCCAGGAAAGGTTATTGCTGATAGTAATACCAAGCATCGATATGGATGGCTTCAGTGGTATGGTTACTCCTGACAAAGTTATGTTAGGCACAGTGAGATCGGCTTTTCTAGAGAAAAAGACATGCTTGTGTTTTGTTTGCATTGAATTCTACCAAGTTATTAGATCCCCATTCGAGAATTGTTGCCAAGTCCATATTTATATTATTAACATTTCTTCCTCGTTCATTTCTGGTTTCACGGGCTGATATAGGGGCCCTGGAAGAGAAAGCGGTATGGAGGGTACTATCATCGGCAAAGCTGTGAACTGGACATGAAGTTGCTTTCAACAGGTCGTTGATGTAAGTAGAAATAGTGTTGGTGCGAGAATGGATCCTTGCGGAACACCAGCATTTATGAGTAGAGTGTCAGATGAAACTCCATCGACCATTTACATGGAGAGACCTGTTTGAGAAAACTAGCAAGCAGAGAACACAGCTGAGGGCAAGCCATAAGACGGAAGCTTGGCGAGGAGTCCCTGGTGCCAAACTCGATCGAACGCCTTGAGATATCTAATGCCACAGCTAAAGTTTCTCCATGTTTTTCAATAGATAGCTGCCATATATGTGAGACGTAAGCGAGCAGGTCACCAGTTGATCTCTGATGGCGGAAGCCATATTGCCTATCGTTGACAATTCCTGAGTCTTCCAGATATTTCATGAGCTCGATGTTGATGGCTTTTTCCATGACCTTTGAAATAATAGATAGCAGTGCGATAGGTCTGAGTTGCTAGGTAGGGCCTTTTGCCTTTTTTAGGGACTGGCTGTACTCTTGCAATTTTTCAATTGGACGGAAATACCCCCAAATTGTAAGAGTGGTTGAACAACTTGCAAAGAACAGGTGTTAGTTCGGGGCACATTTCTTGAGAACAATCGGCGGGATTCCGTCAGATCCACAGGCTTTGTTGGTGTTGAGACCCAGCAAAATCTTTCTGATAGTACGTTGGCGAAAGGTGATCTCGGGCATGTGACTGTCAATAGGTGTAATGTTCGGGGGTTGTTTTCCCGATGAATCCAGAGTGGAATTTCCAGCAAATAGGTGCGCAAAGATATTGGCTTTTTCCTGGGCAGTCGTTGCTAGTGTTCCATCTTCTTTGGTTAGGGGAGGAAATGAGCTGGAAGTGAAATTTCTTCCCACAGCTTTGGCGAAAGACCAAAATGAACGGGATCCGTTAGGACATTCAGCAAGTTTTGATCTTATTTTGGCTTTGTGGGCATCTTTTGAGCATTCTATTGTCTCTTGGTACGATAATGTACCTGTTGGAAGAAATTCAATAAATGGATGGACTGAATCTGCTATTGAGGCAATTGGCTTGAATGTAAAGGACAAAAAGATAACAAATCACTCGAATAGATCAACTGCTGTTAGCGAATTGGCAAAAAGTGGTGTAGAAGAACAACAAATGCTGAAAATTACTGGTCATAGCAATCAAAATTCTATAAAACCATACTTAAATCTCGATCAAGAACACCACAACAAGATCATAAATATTATGCGTGGTAATAGATCTTCTATAGTAGAGAACAGCAAGGAATCTAATATTAAGTTCAATTTTAATAATTGTACTTTCACTAACTGTACTTTTAATAAATAAATAAACGTTTCATTGTGTTGAGTTATGAATTTTGTTTGTCAAAACTTTTTCCGCCGTATATCCCTCGGACTGATTTGTTGAACATATGAACAGGATGTTCATAAAATCAGATGTGGAATCATCTGCGACTGAAAGATAAACTTTAGTCACTATCTTCCATAGTCAAGTTAACCTCGGATATTGACAAATTCCTCATAATTTTATGACAAATTTCTCAAGCTCGTTGCTTGGTAACCAAGGAACGAGCTTTCGATTGTCATAAAATTATCTCGTCCATTATCAATGTCCTAGGGATATTACTACAAAAAAAAATGTGTTAGTGGTTTTTCAAAATAAACAACCTATGAGCCATACTTTTTAATACAAGCAATAATGTAATTTTGTTACATAAAAATAGCTGAAACGAATTGAGGACATGGAATAAATCATCATAATTTTTTTGTTTTAAACGTGAATGAAATTATATTTTTAGCCATTTGTAGCAAAAGTTACCTATATACTTGTAACGTTAAGAAGCAACCTTTCCTGAATATGTAGGGTGATTATACGAAGATGTCCCTGTATTATACTGACTCAGAAGAAGGCTGAGAACGATAAGTGCCATGTGAAGTGGAATGAATAGAAAAAATCGAATTAAACGGTTTTCTTCACATAAAGGATTCAATATAAAATTGAACCAGAAAATGGTAGATCTCAGGTGAAAAACAACTACTTTTCTGGCAAATACCACGCAGAACGTTGAATGACGTTTTTCACCTGAGATCTACCATTTTCTGGTTCAATTTTATATTGAATCCTTTATGTGAAGAAAACCGTTTAATTCGATTTTTTTCTATTCATTCCACTTCACATGGCACTTATCTTTCACTATATGCTAGACGGGCTTGCCACTCCTACTGAGAAGGAATCTTTTATTTAGAAACCTATCGAGGTGGGAGATTTTCGGAGTGTTTCTTTCTGTCACTAGGTACCGCCAGTTAAAGTTTATCTTTTCCGGCGTACCTATAGGTGTTACAAGCTCGATGATGGTTTGTTTACGTTGTGTCTCACTTCAGCCAGAGTTCTTTGGACCTTTGGCTGGTTGACTACTCCGTACTGATGAGGGCCAAGAAGTCTGAAACCGGTATGCGGATTGTTAGGTGAACACGACATAAATTAAACATTATCGAGCTTATCAGAAAGAAACATTTGCATTCAATGTCCATTGATATTATATGGAGGTATGCATGGATTTTCAGGTGAATATCATTCAACGTTCTGCGTGGTATTTGCCAGGAAAGTAGTTGTTTTTCACCTGAGATCTACCATTTTCTGGTTCAATTTTATATTGAATCCTTTATGTGAATAAAACCGTTTAATTCGATTTTTTCTAAGGCTGAGAACCTCTCCTGAATATATAGATTTTTGACTAACTCTGTAAATGTAATCAATTTGAGAAGAATCGACAAAAAAAATCTATCATTTGAAGGAAAACATCACTATCGAAATTAGTATAAATATAGGGAAGCTATGATACTTTTTTTATGGAGTCTTTTGAAACACGATATAATTGACAAAAATTATTTAATCTCATATTTCACAGTACCCGGCTGATTTCAATGCACATGAGTAAAAATGGTTGACACCATTCAAGTTGTTTCACGTTTTCAAGGACAGTCAAGGTTTTTGGATTCATTCATTAAATTTGATGGAAAGAATATTTTTTTAATTAAATTGAAAGTGGAAATCATAAACAGTGCATTCTATTATTCATGAGGATTCTTCAACTACAATTTCATTGAAAAATAATTATCTGAATTGTTGGTAATTTCCACATCTAAAATTTCAATTTTTATATTCAAAATGGAATGAAATATTTTTTTCTCAATCCATATACTTACTTGTAAGTAAAGAGGCAGTTATATTTTCCACCAAAACAAAATTTGTTGGAAAGTTGTGTGAACAATTTCGAATAATAATTATTTAAATGAAATGAAAATTTCATATTTAATAATAATTTCTCCTAGCTCCATATAGATTTATAAACACCGGGTTAGAAATACGTCACAATCACCAAACGAATTCAAGGATGCTGTGGAAGTTACTGAAATAAATAAATTTTGTCTATTCGTAAGAGTGCAAAGAATGCCTCAGATACAATAGTTGTTTCTCTCTTTATTGTATTTGAATTTTGTTGAGGACTGAGGTGGATGGAATATAGAATACAAGTGTTTTATTCTGATGATTTATTTTTCATTAAACAGTCGCTGAGGTCATTCAGTCAGTCAGTCATTTATAAAGACCATAAAGAGCACAGGACCCAGAATCGATCCCTGAGGTACTCCACATTCTGGAAATTTCAAAGCAACAAAATTTGTTTTAATCAATAATAGCACAGGACCCAGTATTGAACCCTGAGGTACTCCACATTCTACGTTGGCCGTTTCGTTTCTGATACCCCTATATTCCTGAGTTCACTGTTCTATTTTCTAGTAACGACTGGAGCCATGTATGAGTATCTATAATATCTATCATTTCGCTAAATATTATGTTTGACAGAAATGTTTTTTATCAAGGATGATGAGGTTTGTATAATCAAAAGTATGACCATTTTCTCTAGTATGTTCTACTAGAACACTTGGAGTTTGGGCATCAAGTTTTTTTGTGTCCATATCGTGTTCAGATATGGGTTTTTTAAATATCGGCCTGTTTGACCAATGTAGCATTTTGTACCATTATTACAGTTCAATTAATAGACGAGGTTTGATTGTAGATCAGTAGGGGTTTTTGTTTTTTGCGCAAAAAAAACTTTTTACCAACGTCTTTCATAGAGATTTATCACATACGGTATTTTGTTATATTTTCCTGACAAATTATTGGTTTTGGTAGAAGGTTTGTTATCCTCGATTTTTTTTAAATTGTTGTTTAAAAGAACTTTTTTGATTTGTTCAAGATGTTTTATGGTATTCTGGGTTTGAAACTTTGAGTGCTCTTGCTTTGAATTTTTTTTTATGATGTTTATTTAATGTTTTTAAAATTTTATTTTACCGGAAATGTTTCAATCCTTGTGGCTAAATATTTCTAGGTGTCCTTTATGCTATTTCTAAATATCTTCAATTCACAATCAACTGCCCTGAAGATGAATCTAATAAAATTCGAAACGTCGGCAATGAAAAAATCGTTTCTCTTCAACTGATCCAAATCGTTTGAATATTACAAATATTTTTTCTTCAACTGATCCAAATCGTTTGAATATTACAAGTGGATGATGTTCGATACCTAAAGGATAGTTATTATATACTCTCCATAAAATGCAATTACTCGTGAAACTTGAATATACGAGTATATGATAGAATGAAATGAAGACGGGTTTGTATTGATCAGTGGAAACCAAGCTTCAGTTTCGTAAGTTGGGGTGAATCTTTCATGAACTAATGATACTGACATGATTAAGAGTTCTATTCTATTTATATCGCATATACGATGAGCTGGAGTATAATCCTCTTCTTGGAGTAATGGATCCGATTCAGGTTTGGAGATTTTATGGTTTATGGGTTTAGACATCAATCATTCATCGGAAATTTGTACAGGACTGACAGAAAATGAAACATAAATGTATCGAAGGGAGGGTAAAATCGAGTTCATGAGCAAAAAATGAATGAATTTTAGGCTCAATATATGGTGATTGTATTTTTTTTTAAACAATAAATTATTATACAAAAGCACTGAAAAGGAAACATAATTTCTTTCATTGTTTCATCTAGGTTATTCTGTTACTCACAGAATAACCTAGATGAAACAATGAAAAATAATGTTTTATTTTTAGTGCATTTGTCTTTAAATTTATTTCTTTATAATTTTCATTTTTTACTCTTTAGTTCTGTTTTCATTAACAACTAATAAAAGCATGCTTTAAAAAAAAATCGGTAATTTATTTTTCAGTATTTTTGATGTTAAGTAACTAGTTTGGTAATTTATACCTAACTTATTTTTGAATTTTGAAAAAAATCATAATCTCCGACCCCAAAAACCCCTATATACCAATTTTGAATAGAATCGGACCATAATCACAAAAATTGTCCGCGATATTGGAGACGCCATTTTGTTTGATTTTTCCTAAAAAAAATTCATAATGTATTGTCACCAGAATTATGTACCCCTGCCAAATTTCCAATCAACCGGACAATTAGAAGTGGTCAAATTTAACTTGCAAGATTTGATTACAGACAGACAGACACACAGACAGACACCGGGAGAGGTGAAACTAAATAATAGCTTTTAATAATGTGTATAATGAACATATTTCTCACAAGAATTAAATCCTTCAAAAAACATTTTTCGTAGAAAAATCATCTTCCCAGATAAAACCAAGAATTCATTTCGAGTGGCTATACTAATTTATCATTTTCAAATTCAGAGTGATACCTATAATTACTCTTATCAGGTAGCTTTTATGATGCTCAACTTCAGTGAAACCTACTTCAGAAAATGCGATTGATAAAAATGGATGACTAAACAGAGTTTACATTGATAGAAGCTCAATTGATTCAGTGAATTCCTTATCATGGCTGTGGTATGGAAGAGGATTATCTTGAAAAATGTTTCTCGAAAATATCGGCAGTTCCATTCCAGTTGCATCTCAGTTGATAGTAGATCAGCACAATTATTTTCCAAAAAATACACATTTTAATATCTGTATAACGTATATATGAAGAGAAATCGTTTTCAAATGACTTGATATTTGAGGCATATATTGCGAAAATTTGAATAACTTCAGGGCCGTAGAGAGAAAATCGCCCTCCGTCAATTTTATGATCTAACATACATTTTGTTTATTTCCAGGAGCATTAGTAAAATTTTATGTTATGTCTATTTTTTGTTCATATTACATGTTTTTTCAAAACTTCTTCCTTAAGTGGCATTCAACAATAAGACTTCTGGGAAGCATAATATCAAACTATAATATTACATAGAATTATCATTATTATAATAATTTATTCCTTAAGACATCTGATTACAAAAACCTATACAATAAGTGTATGTGGGTCGCATATCCCTCAAAAAACATCTACTTCGCAACAAACATCTACAAAGTAGCATCGGATGTCATTCAACATCCGTCGAGGCATTAGCCAGGGAAGTTGTTGTTTTTTATGGATATACGACCAACATACACATTGTACAGGTTTTTGTAGTCAGATGTCTTGAGGAATAAGACATCTTCCATTTTCAATGCATTTATGGCTGGCTATCAAGAATGTCACAGATTTATGTCTCTTATTGCAGATAATAAGTTTATTCTTCTTCATATATATACATAGATAGTTTACTTCAGATAAAGACTAAACACAACAGCTCCCATGAACTTCCCTTGTTATGGAAGCATCCAGTTCACTTCCGAATCTTGAGGTTTCAAGTGATAAGTATTATAAATTATTATTTTTCTTGGCATAGTAGTTTATGGATATTAATATAACACATGCAATGTAGACATATATATTGTTATATAATGATGAATTTTTTAAATATAATATTGTAATATTTTTGCCCCATGTTTTGGGTGCCATTTTGTTATGTTTTGATGAATTGGAAATATTATATATATATTGTTTTTGTATATTGAAATTGCTAATTATTTTTGGTATTCTTTGTGAGCCAAGTTGATATGATATAAATAGCCCCTGTATTGTATGCTGTAATAATAATTGCCAGCGAACGTCACTGTTCTCTCGTCACGCTACCAACAATTATTATTTTCCTCACCACGGCTAAGCAACAGTTGGTACGCCCTTATCTCAAGGTGGCCGGTTCAAGGCAATAGAGACACTGCCACTGCTGGCTAACTTCAGTTTATTGAATGGTCTTTGGTATGTTATTGATCATTGTGAGAAAACAAACAACAAAATATCAAAAAGCAATTATCTCCTTTATTCAGGAAGACTTAATAATACCTGGCCTACAAGAAATAACTTATACTAGGGTGAATCAAACAAATATTCACGGATAATAATAATAAATCAGATCATGGATAGATAAACAAAACCTCACTTTTTCCGTGAGAGTGACGTTCTCTGTTATTGTTCAAAATAGTGTGACATAAAGTTCTTCGAATGTGAAATATGTTATTTGTGAAATAGTTCAGGACCGGAAAAGCACTATTAAAGTTTTATACCTGGTTGGAACTGTTGGTGTTCTACTTATACCATGAATCAGGATGTCTCCTCTCTCCAATCGCTGTCAGGACTGCAATACCATGAATCAGGAACTATTTAGATGCGGAAATCAGCACTTGGATCCGTGGATATGTTATCATTAAGGTAATATTGGTTTTGTTTACCAAATGATGGGATTATTCCAATTTTCTTTTAGTAAAATTTTTGCGTGGCATCCGCTTGGAAATTTATTTTCGATCTCCTCTGAAGCTTTGTTCTTTCTATCGCCTAGATACATCTTTTTCTCCTTGTTTTTTCATTTGAATTTTTGAATTGGTGCACTAAATTGTCACTTTTCACTGTTTATATTTATATTGCATAATTTATATATACAATTATTTTTCCACTCTTATCATTATTTACAAATTTCAATAATAATTGCTTCTGATACCATCTCATTGCTACTCTCCCACAATTTCCAATTTTACACCTGACCATCTATTCCCCGATTGGCTATTTTTATAAAGACATTTGCTGTTCTATCATTGGCTACTTTTGTTAGCTACAGTTTCATATACTGTATGTTTCAAATTTATAAATGTGTTGATTACTGTTTATTCCTGACAATTTTGTAAATTAAACTTTTTATTGTCTTTTGAGCAATTATGAGTTATAATAATTTTGACAGTGTATGAAATTGATTGTTTTATAGTATGTTGACATTTTTATCTATCCACATTCTACCTAGGCTCACAATATACATAGAATTTCAAAAGTTATTCACAAACAAACTCTTGAAACCATTAACCATCTAGTAATTATTCTTTTTGTGGGTTTTTAGTCTTTTAAAATTTACAACTGGCATAACATAACATAACAATAAATATATATATATATATATATATCTAGATTATGACTAGATTTGCAAATGTATTTGATAAAAGAGAGGAAAAAAGCGAAAATTTGATCAGCAATATTATAAAATATTCTTTTTCTACGTTCATGCAAAAAACAAAACTTTATTGAACTATATTTAGTGAAAAAAGTGGATCTTTATTGCACTGTGCAATAAAATGTTTATTGCACTCATCTGTCATTCTACATCTGTCATTTGTGATCATGTCAAACATAAACGTCAAATCGACGCAATTTTTTAAGGCTTTTTTTTCCTACAGTTAGTGCCATCTGAATAAAACATATTTTGGTTTTTGCATGAACGTAGAAAAAATATTGTATGCAACTCGTTAAAAAAGTGTTTATTGCACCTCGTCGGACAACTTCACGTCGAATGCAATAAACACTTACTTTTTGCACTTGTTGCATAAATAACTATTCAATTTTTTATTTACTGAAATGTGGTAACTATAGTTAGAGGATAAGTATTGAGTTTTTAGTATTGAATTTGTATATTGATAATATGATGATATACTTCTTAGCCAGTTTTTATCCTTTTTTATAAGCTTTCATTTAATTTGCTTCGTTTGTATGTCATTCTCTCACTCTGTCATTCTGTCATTCTTTCCAGTTCAAAATTTGTAATCCATTTTTGGAGCACTTGCCGACATCCGATTGGGCTGAAATTTGGCAGGTGTTCATAATTCCGGTAACAATGCATTATTACATTTCTGTTAGAGACAAAAACAGAATGGCGGGTCCAAGATGGCGGACGAGTTTTGTGATTATGGTAAGATTCGATTCAAAATTAGTATGTGAGGGCTTTCGGGGTTGGAGATCATGAATTTTCTGTCAAAATTCATAAATTCAAGTTGGCGGCTCCAAAATGGCTGAGGAGTTTTGTGATTACGGTCCGATTCTATTCAAAATTTGTATGTGGGGGTTTTCGGAAGCGGAGATTATGAATTTTTTGTCCAAATATATAAAATTGAAATGGCGGCTCATGGAATTTTTGTTAGAGAAAAAAAACAAAATGGCGCTCCAAGATGGCGGATGAGATTTAGGTTTATGGTCCGATTCGATTCAAAATTGGTATGCGGGGTTTTCAGGGTCAATTATGAATTTGTCTTTGGAATTCATAAAATAAAAATAGCTCCTCCATGTTGGCCGATGATCTCTGTGTTTATGGTCTGATTCTATTAAAAATTGGTATGTGGGAGATTTTTGTGTAAAGTTTTCAGTTCGAATACAAAAGCGACAAGCTTTTGGATCTATAACTCGCGGAATAACGTACGTCACACATCCAAATCAATTATTTTTAACTTTTTAGTGCATTTGAATAAAAGCTTGTTTTTAAAAAGGTTTTTTATTAATCATTTTACTTTAAAGAGTGAGTCATTATTTATAGTTCTTATGCTTTGGAGTACTTGATTATAATTAAATATATAACGTTAGTGTTTCAAAAACATCTTTCGAAAATTACTCTATAGTCAAGCACCATCGCCTCCTGAGAAAAAGTCCCCGATCCCCCGCCCTCTTGTTGGGTCTGAAAAACCTACTAAGCTTGAATCCGCAACTTGGATTAAAGATGCAAAAAATTGGTTTTTGATCCTATGACAAATATGTCCTAGACACGAAGAAGACTAAATTCATTTTTTGTAAATCTGATGTGTAACGAGTTCCAGCGGCCGAAACGTCAACATTCTATGAAAAAATCCTCCAACTTCTTCTCACGCTGAATTTCGAAAAAATTATGATATTAATAATCTCTTAGTTCTACTGACAGCATTAGGATAATCCAAAACCAACATCTATTTTCGCAAACCGCGGAGAGGCAAAACTGCTAGAAACATTCCGTGAATAGTTTGAAAGTGAAAGAAGCAAAAACAAAAGACTCAATGCTGTCATGGGCATCTTCAAAGATCAGAATGTCGGAATAGAAGGCATCGCAGACGAGGGACCGTGGAAGAAGTCCGCTACAAACGTTTCGCAAAATCGACAATGGAAAGCAAATTCTACCACCAACTTGGTGCCAATAGGCTCACTTCAGTAAAAATGTCAGACAAACCTGCCCCAGATACCTCATTAAATGTCTTCCTGATGATCGTGGAAGCGTGAAATAGATTTTCGTCGACAAAAATGTATTGAAGACCTAGTGAATGCGATGTCTCTCTTGCGTCAATGTTACGAATGATTTCTGGTGAGTACTCTTTTTTGGAAAACATTCTTCTTTGCCTCATTCATCTTCATGAGTTCTTATTAGACTGGAATAGAAAATCAAATAACTATCTGAATGAAAATGCAAATTTTCAATTTCAGATTTTTTTTTTGAGTTAGGGTCTTTTCAGAATATCTATCAGATGTAGTTCAATGTCCAGCGTGGCTTTTGCCGGGAAGTAGTTGTTTTCTGTTAGAAATTCACAAAAAACAACTTCATTTTTATCGTGGATTTTTCAATTCACAGAAAAATATTTTTATCAATATCCAATTGAGAATGTTTCCCTTTTCAACATGAATACCCCACAAGAGGTTATCTTGACGATGGAAGATAGTGACTAAAGTTTATCTTTCAGTCGCAGATGATTCCACATCTGGTTTTATGAACATCCTGTTCATATTTTCAACAAATGAAGTCATTTCATGCAATTGCGAAAAAGGATGCGGTGGAGCATGTAGTTGCAGAAGAAGTGGGTTGAAGTGCTCTTTTGTTTGCGGATTCTGCAATGGTGAATCATGCGAGAATGCACCAGAGGTAATAATCGAGAGCGACGACCAAGATGAGACAATGACATGGATGGAAGCCCCGATTCTCAGTGCGGAAAATGGCTTAGAGGATAATACTGACAACGATGTTGATGATGAAGGCATCAATATCAACCGACCCGTACCATCAAAAAGAAAGAAATAATGGAAATATACTCGGGTACATAAATTACGGAATACAAGCCGTACTCAACTGGAAAAAAAAGAATCTGTGGACTAGCTCTACTGAAAATACCACAATTTAAAAAAACGTGCCATATATTCCACCTTATCGTGGTGTGGAAATGAGTTGACTTTATTATTTTAAAATTGCTGTGATCATGAGTGCGTTTGTTTTCTAATAGAGAAACAGGATGTTCATAAAATCAGATGTGGAATCATCTGCGACTGAAAGATAAACTTTAGTCACTATCTTCCATCGTCAAGATAACCTCTTGTGGGGTATTCATGTTGAAAAGGGAAACATTCTCAATTGAATATTGATAGAAAGATTTTTCTGTGAATTGAAAAATCCACGATAAAAATGAAGTTATTTTTTGAATGTCTAACAGAAAACGACTACTTCCCTGGCTGAAGCCACGCTGGACATTGAACTACATATGGAAAATATTCTGAAAGGATCCTAACTTAAAAAAAATCGGAAATTGAGAATTTGCATATTTATTCAGATAGTTGTTTCATTTTCTATTCCAGTCTCAATTAAGAACTCTTATAGATGAATGAGGCAAAGGAGAATGTTTTCCAAAAGAGAGTACTCACCAGAAATGATTCGTGACATCGACGCAAGAGAGGCATCACATTCACTAGGCCTTCAATAAATTTTTGTCGACGAAAATCTATTTCACACTTCCACAATCATCAGGAAGATCGGAAGAAATGGGAAACGTATTTTCTAGAAGCAATCTCACTTTGCAAAGATGGCAAAAGTTGTTTGTTGAAACTAGTTGTTTTCTGATAGACATTCAGAAAAAATAACTTCATTTTTATCGAGGATTTCTCAATTCACAGAAAAATATATCTGTTCAATATTCAATTGAGAATGTTTCCTTTTTCCACATTAATACAAGAGGTTATCTTGGACGATGGAAAATGATGACTAAAGTTTATCTTTCAGTCGCATATTCTTTTACATCTGATTTTATGAACATCCTGTTCATATTTTCAAACAAATCAATCTATCATACCCCATGACAGGTTTTAATATAAAAAAAAACACTAATCACAAAATGTCTCACAAAAGAGATGTTTCTGATATTTCCATCTTTGCAAAGTGATATTGCTTCTAAAAAATGTGTTTCTCATTTCTTTCGGTCTTCCTGATGATCGTGGAAACGTGAAATAGATTTTCGTCGACAAAAGGTATCGAAGACCTAGTGAATACGATGCCTCTCTTGCGACAATGTTACAAATGATTTCTGATGAGTACTCTCTTTTGGAAAACATTCTTCTTTGCCTCATTCATCTATATGAGTTCTTAATTAAGACTGGAATAGAAAATCAAACAATCTAAATAAAAATGCAAATTTTCAATTCCAGATATTTTCTTTTGAGTTAGGGTCCTTCCAGAATATCTGTCAGATGTAGTTCAATGTACAGCGTGGCATTAGCCGGGAAAGTAGTGATTTTCTGTTGGACATTCGCAAAAAATAACTTCATTTTTATCGTGGATTTTTCAATTCACAGAAAAATCTTCATCTCAGTATTCAATTGAGAATGTTTCCCTTTTTAAACATATATGAACCTTGAGAAAAAAAAATATTTATTTTGAATGTCAAACACTTAGGTACTTGTACGCTTTTCGTTCGGAAAATTGTATAATCAACTAGTTATAGTGGGATTGAGCTTCCAGTGTGTGTTATTGTATGACTTTTATGTAACTTAAGCTCTACCCGAGTGTACTTAAAAAACGGAATGAAAGCCGAGTGCACAGGATATAATCGTACAAATGCAGAAAAAACTCCACCGTTCATGTTTCGAATCGAGTAAATGAAACATATGCTGGCGATTATTCACAATAAATGTTAGAAAAACTGGGATTTGTTGTAGAGAGAATACCACCATATGTTCAACATAAGGCATTGTTTCCGGATGCTATGAATGTACTTATAATGTAACTCGATACTTCTGGCTGAAAAAGATTCGAGATTTAGTTTTTAAGATCAGATGAATACGTCAGAGGAAACACTACTTGTTTTTATCGTATGAATTATTAGATGCTGCTGGATAAGTATGGGATAGAGATACGTGAAAAATCACATGCTGTTAATAAATTCTTACACGTAAAGAACAATATTAGTTTAATATGAGTGAAGTGCATATTTTTCGTTACCAAATTGGTATCGAGATCAAGTACTGAAAAGTTATTTCAGCCCAAAAATGGCCCAGTGCTAACTTGATATCAAGTAAGCACAGCCACCCCTATAAAAAAACAAACCCAACAATTTTTTTATTCATGACAAATTTACGACAATAATTCGATAAATATTGTCATAGTTTTGATCGATTTTTTGGGAAGTAGTTTTTTTTTATTGGATAAAAATATATAATCTAATTTCCCCAAGATCTTATTATAATTGATTGATATTAATTCTCAATCGAAAAAGAACTAGAAAGATATTAGTGTTTATATACTTCGAAATGAATCCAGCTAATCAAATGCATTTATCTAACCAATAAAATCCTAATATCAGCGAAAATACACCATGCTGCTAGTATATACACGCTACTTGCTATAAAACAAGTAGACATTTACCATTGTTTATACCAAACCTATCAAAATAATTCAGTCACTGTCAGATGACGTTCATGCCACTGTCAAATAAAAAAATTTCCGACCGTTTTGAAAATACTTCCTTAAAATAAATTCGGATCGGAAAAATGTAGAAAAACATAGTTTTTTCAAGTGTAGGTATGTTTGTAATAGCTACCTCGATATATAATCTGGTCATATACCACTCGTGATAGATATTTTGGGTAGAGTATACTTTGATATTTTTCAGCCAATATTGTTGCAAAAATACCACTCGACCAAATTTCTTTAAAACAATGTTTTTAAAGAAGAAACAATATTGACACGAGAAAATTGTCAACGTATACTCAGCAAAATATCCTCACTTGTGATATAACTACTGAAAACATAATTGTTAACAGTTTTGGATAGCTGGACCCACTCAATTATCACTGTAGCTTTCCAAATCAGTATTGAGCGTACTGAGGTGATATTATATGTTTTTCAATGTGTATTTTGTTTTTCTGTGTCTTTCTTAGAATTCATTTCAAAGCATGGAATTCACAACAACCTGTATACTCCGCTAAACGTCCTGATGTGATGGCTATTTCCACAGCTTGGGACGAGTGCAGAAGAGCGAGCGGTGATAAACTCGGGAAAACTAATTATTTTTTCGTCAATTTCAATTAACGCCAACAAAATGCAATCTAGTGCTCACTTCAAAGGGAATCCAATATAGAAATCAAATTATTTCAACACTCCACTCTCGGACTGATCTGTTTTATCTCTTCATTCATCATTTTTATAATCAGTTCAACGCGTTTTGATGTTCAACAAAAATACAGGGGCGTCCTCAGCCGTTTTGTGCACAAATAGGGGTGATCAAGTGGTAACTTGTTTCATTTATCTAGGTGGATGCTGACGTACATTCATTCTCAACATTTTTTATCAAAGTTTAATCGCATCAACCATATAGTTAGTTGGGGATTTGTTACAATTAATTTAATTGTAACAAATCGCTGATTGTTGATTATTTTTCACCAATGCATTCAGAGAAAAATATTTGCCAGAAATTTCAAGAATTCTGTTAGGAACAGTCCCAGCAGACTTGACAATCATAATTGAGAGATTTTGCGAGAAGAACCATAACATCTAAATTAGTTCGGGAAAAAATGAAGCGCCAGCAGTAAAAGATTTCAACTCAATTATAAAATTAAATGGAAGTAGAAAATATTATCTAGACATATTAAATAATAAATTTTTCTCATGGATCTTCTAATGGTTATCTTCAAAGTGAGTACCTACAAAAATTATTTCAATTGGGGCAGATATTAAATTTCTAAAACAATGCAAAAATCATATGTTGTGTTCCCAAAGTTTATGAAAATCAGAAAGAATTTTTCAAATCTTCGTTTGGATCAAAAACTTATAGAAATAGCAAGAATGAAATGAATTGATTTGGAAATATATATATTGTATAGTAGTCGTAGTCATCAACCACAAATTGGAAAAGGAAAAGAAAATTCATAATAAGAAATTGAAGCAACTGGGTATTGACTTGAAGAGTCGAAAAACAGCTATAGCTATGGAGAATATCGAAAAAGGCGAGTTCACAAACTTTCACATTTGCTTCATATGTGCTTGAAGTTGAAAAATAGTGATAAAATATTATATATTCATAGTTTTTCCTAGAAGATATTGTGAAATATTCGAATAAACGCTGCTCTAAAACACTAAAATTCAGTGAGACATTCAAACACAGCGTTATTGCCGCTTCTTTTGACATCATAAGTCCATTGATTTGGCATTTTCCTGAGTTGCCAGTGTCACTATTTTGCGAAACTTCTGAGGAAATATTATTCTGTTTCATCCTGTGAATGAAACAGAACTTGTGTTATATTGAAATGAAGACTCCTCATTTCATAGCTGTTCTTGATTCAGTTATTCTTGAATGATATGCATGTATACCGAGTGCTAAGTCATTTTGTGGCATACTGGGCAAATTAAATTTCGATGGAGTTGAGTGACAGGTAATGGATCGCGACGGCCATGCTAAGTACGTTTGATTTTCGATTCATTTCTAACATGAATATTGAATTGTGGAAGGAAAGGATTCACGAGTGTGTGTCGATTCCTATGTCCTCGAATGGCTCAGTTGGTAGAGCGTATGGCTGAGATCATAAGGTCGTGGGTTCGACTCCCACTTGAGGATGCTTCTTTCTTTAATTTAATTTGTCCACTATGCCAAAAAATTCCCTCTTTCATTATATGTATTTCGGACACAATATTTCCACTTTCACATTATGAATAACGCTTGGCAACTCTGTAATTATCATGCAATCAACGATAGATCCAAGCCTGTTACGTCACATCGTGGCACGGTTCTCGCAGTGTTCAAACAGGAGCATTTCTTTATTTTTTTTTTTGAAAAACTGCATCAAAAAAAATTTGAAAAAAAAATCCAACCACTTTTCTTATCGTTCTGGACATTGAGGTATTTTTTCCAGAAATTAGTGATCTCGCCTATTGTCGAGGATCATTCTGCTCATACCTTCACCACAGAGGAATTAGGAATTAGGAATTTTTACTAAAAATTAAAAAAATTATTCGAGGGTAATATTATCATTTAGGCTTTTAACACACATGAATTTGAAAAGTCCGCGAAAGCAGCAGTCGAATTTATTTCATCCAACGTCTTCACACTTTGTAATTGTAAATATGCATTACCAGGAAGGAGTTCATGAAATAACTACGATCAACGAATGAGTAGTTTATAAATTGATTCAATTATGTTAAGATTTGGCACCGACATAGTTATTTTTTAATTTATGTTGCATACAAAGTTGGTGTTATTTTATTTTTAGTTTATTGTTATCGTTATTAAGTTTGCAGTCAGTGCTTTTTTAACGTGTCCTTCCTACCCTCTGTTTCTATTCCAAAAACTGGTACACCCGCAACTAATCTCGCCCGTTTCAGATTTCAACATTTCCTATACTATGACGGGAGATGACGCATAATACGGTTAATCACAACTCCCTGGGCCTCATTACTGATAATTGTCCAAAATACAGCTGTCTCCAATGAAGCCTTTGGCGGTACATTTTACAGTCGAAAACATTAATCTCATTTCTCTCACATTAAATGATATCTTCGTTCGAGCAGTTCATAAGTGAGGATTATTTAATATGGAAGACGTTCGACGTTATACTGCTTTGGGGTAACAATAAAAACGACGAAAAAAGAAACTAAACCCCTATCTGAGCACTATATATATTTATATATATATATATATATTTATATATATATATATATATTTATATATATATATATATATATATATATATATATATATATATTGTTATGTTAGGAAGGACCAGTAATATATTTTAAAGATGAAAAAGAAATAATTTCATAAAAAAAAAAAAAAAATATTAATAGTTAGTAGTTCATGAGAAATTGTTTTACATTTTTTTTGAATTCTATTTCATTTATGAAGCCTCTGTTTAATATTGATAGGTACAAATATGCAAATACTATAATGCAATCATTTTCATACATTGTCAAAATGATTACAACCTATAATTGTTTGAAATACAACAAAAAAGTCTAGATTTACAAAATCATTCTGAATTAAATGTGATCAACAAAATTATAAGCTTGAAACATACAGTATATGAAATTGTATCTAACTAAAAATAGCCAATGGAAGAACAAGAAACTTCTTGATGACAATAGCCAATCAGGGAATGGAGATGGTGAGATGAAAGATTTGAAATTGTGGAAAAGTAAAAACTGGAAAGTGACAAAAATAATTATCATCAAATATTGTATTTAGTTTATAAGAAATGTAAAATATATTAGTTCAGTTTTCTCAAATAACACCAAAATAGTGAAAGTTCGACAAGAAAGTGCGCGAGTTTGAAAATTCAAATAAAATGGACAAAACAGAAATGGTATCCAGGGAACAGAAAAACAAAGCGGGGAGATTAAAAAAATTTTGAGAAGGAAGCCAGTAGAACATTTGAGAAAAAAGGAAATTGAATATTTTCACGAATGACAAAGTAGTTTGCCAAAAATAACAAACCAATTCAACTCCTGGATAATTTCGACAAAAAATAAATAGCATAAAAAATATTACCTTTTTGGACTCCACATAAAAAACGTGTCCAAGCTGATTTCGGGGATTTTGGATGGTTCCTTTGCAAATGGAGAGTCGCTGATAGGAGTGGATGAAGCAGGATTTCAGATTATTGGCAGGTATTGCATCAGCAACAGTTCCAGCTCCAGGTATAAACCCTTTTAGTGCACATCACAAACTGAATCACTTTACAACGTAACTTGTATATCTGAAGAACTCTATTTTATTTTGGTATTGAACCAAAAGAAAAAGTGAGGTTATGTTTACAGTATCCATCACTGTTTTTCATTATTTTCTATGGAAATTTGTCAATTGATCATAGTTTTAAGTTATCTATCGCAGGCCAGGTTAATATAAGTTTTCCTGAATAAAAGAAATAATTGTTTTTGATAATTTCTGGTTTCTTTTCCACAATGATATGATCATATGATAAACACTGAACTGAAATAGTTCGAATGACATCAAGACAAGGCAGTGGCTCTATTGCCAGTACCGACTCCTGAGGCGAAGGCGTACCAACTGAGTTAGTAGTGGTAAGAAAGGGTAATAACAATTGGCAGCAACGTGGCGAGAAAACAGTGACGTTAGCTAGCAATTATTATTTCATAACAATTTGGCAAAATTCAGTAATTGATATTTCATAACAATTGGGGTTAAAACCAAAAAATTATAAAATAGAGTTGACAACTTTAGAATATTTTATAACATTAATATGATTGGTCCAAGTAAGAGCAAAATACCAATTCATATATACATAACAATATAATTATATATATATATATATATATAATTATATTGTTATATAATTATATTGTTCTCTACTTTACCAGACATCAATGTAATGTTAATGTAAAAATATTTCTAAAGTTGTCAACTTTTATTTTCCCTGTATAATATTATTTGACTTTGAAAAAAATTTTTTGTATATATATATTTTTTTGTATATATATATATATATATTTTTTGTATATATATATATATATATATATATATATATATATATATATATTCTTCAATTTCTAGGAATGAAGGTATCATACAATGAATTTGTATAATTCCTCTTAACAACGTTTCGACATATTTTTTGTCATCGTCAGGTGAAAAACACTAAGATAATCAAAAACATGGAGTTTGAAACACAACCCGTTACTTAACACAATATTGAAATATCTAGATATGTATATATGAATATGATGATTATGTACAAAATATTCAATTTATATTTTTGTTTTTCATTATACGAACGATGTTGAAAGTGTGTGATTTCATTGTTTTCGGGAATCTTGATCTTTCATGTTTTCTCTCCTTCATAAATTCACTGGAATGTTTAGAAGATTAAGTAATAGTTTATGAGCCTTATTGTATTTTTATGACAGCGCATGTTGAAACGTTAACAAAGATTGTTATTCGTTTTTTTATATCATTTTGTTATTAAAACTGTTTTTTTAAATGTATTATTTCAAGTAATTTTAACTCTTGGATTTCTCTCTTTGGTCAAAATTTCAACCTTTCAATGTCGAACTTATGTTGATTTTCTTGTTCGTGTTTGGATAAGGCTGAAATGTCAGTTTTTGAGTCTTTATGGGCTTGCACTCGCTTTTGCAAATATTGTTTTGTTTGACCTATATAGGTACTTTGACAGGTTTCACAAGGTACCGTATGGATTTGTTTGTTTTTTCTTACTTTTGGTGTAATTTTGAGTAAATGCTGTTATTTGTATTTTGTAGTCGATGTGATATAGTGATGTTGTGTTTTCCATCGTTTTATTGATTTCTTATGTTTTTTATGTATTGTTTTTTTTTATTACAATATTTTGTATGTCGCATGTATTCGTTTTTCAATTGTTTTCTCTGCAAATTGGCTGGGGTGATTATTTTCTTTCAAAATATTAATGATTTTTCCAAATTACTTTTTCTAAATTTTGGGTGAGCAAGCTTTATAGGTCTGTCAGTTGAATTTTGAATAATATGTTTTGTAACTGAGGGATGCGTTTGACAAATAGTTTGTGAAACGATTTGATGGCATTGGTTTAATAAACTAGTTTCTGAAAACGATTCCAGAATCGTCGTGCATTATTGTTGTGTCAAGAAAGTTTATTTGTTTTCTTAATTTCTTTTTCATTGTGAATTTCAACCTAGGGTCTAGAATTTCATGTATGTATCATCTCAAGGAATGTTCTTACTCTTGGATTCCTTTCTTTGGTCAAAATTTCAACGTTGTTAGTGTCCAACTTATGTTGATTTTCTTTTTCGTGTTTGGGTAAGGACATTCCTTGAAATGATACATATTGAAAAAGACACCAATAGCATTAACAATAGAAATGATATAAAAAACTTAAGCCAGATTTATAACAACCTTTTTCAACTTTGTTTATAGTAATAATGATGAAAACTGATTTTTAAATGCTGCCACAAAAATACAGTCCGGCTCATATACTAGAACTCAATATAAACAATCCGGTGTACTTATGAAGAGGGTAAAAATGCATGAAAGATAAACAAACCATTTCCGATAACTTCGACTCCAAAGTCACACACCTACAATATCGTTCGTACAATGCAAACGCAGAAATTCAAATAAAATAATTTGTAAGTGAATACTCCTATATATTACAGATATTTTTATATTGTGTTAAATAACGTGTTATATTTCGAACCATATGTTTTTAAAGAATTATTTTAGTGCATACATTTCAATGTTGTGTTAAGTTAAATATGTCTCAAACTCCATTTTTTAATTTGTGTTTTAATATAACAAATACCATGTCGTTAAAGAAATTATATGAATTACTGAATCAGACCTTTATTCTGAGAAATTGAAAAAATATATATATATATATATATATATATATATTTTTTTATATATTGTTATGTTATGTTATGCCAGTTAAAGGTTTAAAAGGAAAAAACAAAAAAAAAGAATAATTACTAAATAGTTATTAGTTCCAAGAGATTTTTTTTTTTAATAACTTTTGAAGTTCTATTTATTTATAAGCCTTTGTATAATATGGATAGATAAAAATGTCAAAATAATATAACACAATCAATTTCATACACTGTCATAATGATCATAAACCATAATTGGAAAAAATCCAACAAAAAGTCTAAATTTACAAAATTTGCATGAATAAAAGGTGATCAACACATTTGTAAATTTGAAACATACACTATATGAAATTGGAGATAACTAAAAGTAACCAATGGTAGAACAGCAAACGTCTTCATGATAATAGCCAATCAGAGAATAGATGGTCATAGGTAAAAATTGGAAATTGTGAAGGAATAGCAATTGGTTGATATCATAAGCAATTATTATTGGAATTTGTAAATAGTAATAAGTATGGAAAAATAGTTGGAAATATAAATTGAGAAGATAAACCTAAACAGTGAAATGTGACAATTTAGTGCGCGAATTCAAAAATTCAAATGGGAAAACAGGAAGTGAAACTTGTATCGAGGCAACAACAGACAAAGCCAACGGGGAGATTGAAAATAAAATTAGAAGGGAATGGACGTAAGATTTTGAGAGAACAAAAATTGAAAGAATTCCAACATTTGAAGAGCTAAACCAGTATTACCTTAATTATATATCATTTCCACGTCTCCAAAGCTGATTTCCGCATCTGTATGGTTCCAGATTTATGGTATTGGAGTTCCTGATAGCGCTTGTTGTGACAAGGTATCCAGTTTCAGGGCATATCTTGAAACACCGACATCTCCAACAGGTATAAAAACTTTAATAGTGCTTTTTCGGTCCTGAACTATTTCACCAATCACGTATTTCACATCTGAAGAACTTTATTCCACCCTTATTTTGAACAATAACAGAAAACTTTACTCTCACGGAAAAAGTGAGGTTCTGTTTATCTATCCATGATCTGATTTATTATTTTTTCCGTGAATATTTGTTTGATTCACCCTAGTATAAGTTATTTCTCGTAGGCCAGGTATTTTAAGTCTTCCTGTATAAAGGAGATAATTGTTTTTGATATTTTGTTGTTTGTTCTTTCACAATGACCAACAAACATACCTACGACCAGTGAATAACTTGAGTTTGACATATCAAATAAGGGCTAAATTGCTTTGAACCGGCTATCTTGAGATGAGGGCGTACCAACTGTGCTAGCTGTGGTGAGAAAAGGAATAACAATTGTCAGCTACGTGACGAGAGAACAGTGACGTTCGTTGACAATCATTATTACCACATACAAATTATTATACAGGGCAAAAATATCTATCTATATCATATAATTTGTTCACAAAAATAGAAAAAACGTTATTAGCAATTTTCATATTATAACAACAATTCATATTTGAAAATATATCATACCATATCAAGATATATATATATATATATATATATATATATATATATATATATATATATATATATATATATATATATATATATATATATACAGTGCTTCTCAAAAGTCCCCTCCCCCCTCTTATTCTAGGAATGATTATACATAAACAAGTGAAATTTGGAAACTGAATATTAAAGGTTGTAAACTTCCCTACTAGTGATGATAGATGACGAAATCGTCAAAAATGACGTCACAAGGCCATTGTGACCAATAATTTTAAACGGAACCCTATGGCAAGCGACACCTCTTTTGAAAGGTATCGAAAAAACCTATTCAATGATACTAATTTTGTTTGTGTTTATAGCAGTTTTGGCAACTCGCTTTTGAAAAACGCAAAGCTGTGATGAATTAAATCAGTTAATACTAAAATTCCAAATTCAAGCTCCGCCTCTGGATAGTTGTCAAATAAGCTGACATTTTTGTTAGTCTCCCTAATTCGACGTTTTTGTAATTGTCCAAGTTCTTGTACATTTAATAATTTGTGTATTGTTTATCGAACGTTTAACTGTTTTAGCAGCTTTTAATAAAGTAGCAGCGATCCTAATTCTTGGTGAAACTGAACAAAATATTCATGCAGCAGAACGCATTTTTAATGAGAGGTTTCCCGATCGCTCCGTTTCGAAGACTTATTTAAGGGAGCTTCTTCGTAAGTTTGAAACAATTATTAATGATGCGAAACGATCTGGCAGACCACAAATTTCTGATGAGAAAAAAATTGATATACTGGCAGAAGTAACAGTTAATCCTACTCCTTCAACAACTCACGTTGCATCTACCTGTGAAGTCAGTCGAAGTACAATACACAGGGTGTTGAAAAAAAAAAAATTTCATTCATACAAATTAAAAATGATTCATCAACTCTCAGACGACGACCCAGACCGAAGACTAGAATTTTGTGAAAATATGGAAACTAAAATTAACTAACAGCCAGACTATGTCAAAATAATTCGTTTTAGTGACGAAAGTACTTTCTATCTAAATGGAAATGTAAATACACAGAATGTGACGTATTGGAGTGACGCAAATCCTCACCTGTTTCGTGAAACACATACCCAATTTCCCCAGAAGGTGAATGTTTGGGCAGGTATCCTGGGAAACCACATCGTTGGGCCTATTTTTTAAAATACTAATTTAACTGGTGAGGTTTATCTGGAGCTGTTGCAAAACGCAATAGAACCGTTAATCCTTGAAATTTTGGAAGATAATCCAGATGAATTCGGCAATTTGGAAATAACATTCCAACAGGATGGTGCTCCTCCACACTATTACGGTGCAGTAAGACGGTATTTGGATGAGGAGTATCGTGGTAGATGGATTGGACGACGAGGTTCAACGGAATGGCCAGCTCGATCACCGGACCTCACACCTTTGGAATTTTTTCTGTGGGGGTACCTTAAATCGCCACTGATTCTGACAATATTGACGTTTCAAAACAACGTATTGTTGCAGAATGTGAGGTTGTTTCCGCAGACACATTTGCAAAAGTTCGAGAAGAGTTTAAAAATAGGATATTTCACTCTCAGGAAGTAAATGGAGGTCACTTCGAGCAATTTCTTTGAGTGGATACTGATTCTTAAATCTGTAATTAATATCATACTGAATGGAATTTAAATTTTAATGTTTATTAATGAGCCATTAAAACTGCCATAAACACAAACAAAATTAGTATCATTAAATAGGTTTTTTCGTAACCTTTTAAAAGAGGAGTCGCTTGCCGTAGGGTTCCATCTAAAAGTATTGGTCACAATGGCCTTGTGACGTCATCTTTGACGATTTCGGCATCTATCATCACTAGTAGGGAAATTTACAACCTTTAATATTCAGTTTCCAAATTTCACTTGTTTATGTATAATCGTTCCAAAAATAAGAGGGGGGAGGGGACTTTTGAGAAGCACTGTATATATGTTGGTGAAAGTAGTCCATTGTTACTCAAAGTGGAGGGGAGGATCTCGAAGTCTTATCTACAAATATAACAACGTATTTTTTTAAAGAAACTGGATGCATGGATGGTACTTAAGTACCCATCTTCAGCAAAAGTTTATCTTGGAAAATAAAAAATTGTTGGATCAGTGGTGAGGACCCAATTGTGAGGGTGTTTTCTTTCGGATATCAATAAGTAGATTTTGAAATCGGGTTATATAAAATGTGCTCCTACCGAAGGATATTCGGGGTCAGTGTCATATTTATGTGATTTTACCTTTTTTTCGTTAATTTGCCGAATGTTTTGGATGATTCAACGATATTTGAAACATTTCCCAACACGAACAAATTCTCTTCTACCTAATCGTGAACCAGGCAGCGCCGCCAAACTTGATCGTAATTATGATTTGGTGTCAGGTAATATGATATATCTCCAGGGAGCGAAAATGGTAAAGCTCCGTTGTCGATATTGGATTTATTATTGGAGATTGCGAGGGATTTTGCCGGCGGTTTCTCTCTATATAATGTAAAAAGAAACCTGCTTTCTTCCTAAATATATATTGCCTGAGGTGAAATCCGCAATGGCGAGATCAAATATTCATGGCGTCGGACGTCATCGGAAACTCCTATACCGGATGATCTTTCATAATTTGTCGGTGTCGTTGGTAGTCAGTTCTTGGAAAAGAGATTTATGAATGTTGGTGGGGAAGATGCACATTTTACCTTTTTTATCAGGGGTAATGAATGAATTAATATTTGATTTGTTGAAAATATAAACAGGATGTTCATAAAATCAGATGTGGAATCATCTGCGACTGAAAGATAAACTTTAGTCACTATCTTCCATCGTCAAGATAACCTCTTGTGGGGTATCCATGTTGAAAAGGGAAACATTCATTCAGATAGAATAGAAAATCAAATAACTATCTGAATGAAAATGCAAATTTTCAATTTCAGATTTTTTCTTTTGAATTAGGGCCTTTTCAGAATATCTATCAGATGTAGTTCAATGTCCAGCGTGGCTTTAGCCGGGGAAGTAGTTGTTTTCTGTTAGACATCCACAAAAAATAGCTTCATTTTAATTCGTGGATTTTTCAATTCACAGAAAAATCTTTCTATCAATATTCAATTGAGAATGTTTCCCTTTTCGAATCAATATTTATTCCTACAAAATTCGATGGCCTCTAATGAAAGTTTCAGGTAGATTTTATGGGATTCGACAACAAATTAAAAAATCTAAGTATTTTTGGCAACTATATACTATTAACGAGTCCCACAACTTTCATTCGAAGCCCCACAACTTTTATGGAAGAGTTTTTCACTAAGATATACAAATAACAAAGTATCGCTGTTTAAAAAAAATCTCACTTTTTGTTGTTTTGTTTGCCTTATACATAAGGTTTGTTCGTATTAAAAAATTATATTTAAAAACAGCTCTTCTTTTTCTGGAATAGATTATGATAAAAACATCTGAATCTGCGAAAAACTAGTTCATTGGCGTATAATATATTAATGTTCCTAACAATTTTATTATATTTATAATAATTCTATATGTTTCAATTCCGTCTGTGGATTTAAAGCAAATAAGTGAGAAATAAGGTGGTAAAGGAAAACATTCTTAAATGAACTGTGAAAAGAAATATATTTCTGGAAAGGACTAGGCACATATACATACCTATGAGGGGGTTTCTAGGCATCTATAGAATTTGTTGAAATTTTAGTATGTTGTAACTAAGGTATATTAGATGAATTCTACGCGACCATGATGGTGATTGCATTAGTTGATACAGGGTGTAATAGAAACTTTCTATTTATTTTCATGTAATAAGTGATTTTAATAAAATAACTTATAATGCGAGTATCAAGATCACAATACAAAATTGACATCTATGAAGGAATGCCTTTGTGCCATCATATCAAAAATTGCAATCCACCCCATTTAGGGGTAGTTTGTACTTGTGATTTTTTCTAATAACTCTCCAGCTAAGATATTCCACTGAAACGCTGAAATGTAAATTGCAGAAAACATTTTGTGTCATCATAAAAAAAAACAAATCAGTCACCTCATAAGGGTAGTTTATATCTGCAATTTTTCGAGAAACTTTATTGCCCGAGGGTTTCCAGTGAATATATTTCATTTAAACGGTAGAAAATTATTGGGTAAAACATTATATTTGTGCCTCTATAAAAAATTAAAATCAGTCTCCTCATTGGAAGAATTTTGCTGACCGGGGATAGGTATATATTCAATGAATTATTTTGTTTTCGATGGACTATCAACTGTTGTGCAAGTTGTTAGATTACACCCTGTATATACAATGTTAACCCTTATAATCCGAAGTAATTGAAAATTTCGACTAAATGCGAGGTTTGACTTGTTCCAGAGTTTTCCTGTGAATTTGGGGTGGATTTCTCAAATCTGCGGTATTTTGTTAATTTTGATCTGGTAGATTCAGAGATAGAGCATTATCCTCTTCCAAACACTTTCAGATACATACTTTTCAACTAACTAAACTAAATAGGCCAGAACTATTCTACGTGATACAGGATACAGTAGAACTGTTCTATATATTTATGGGTGTATGTATGTACCTATATGAGAAAAATTGTCGCGACGTGAATTATCCCTTTGAAGGGTTCCGTTTCGTTTTGATGTGCGGAGCCAAAAAAAACCTCAAGGAATCACTAGGTGACTACAGAGAATTGATTCCAATCTCTTATCTAAAGTCGACAAACAATTCACAATATACCTACACGATTTCAAATCGGTATCAAAACTGTTGAAAAGAATCACTGTAGTTTTCAATGTTGAGGCTACTCGTGAATAAATGAGATTAAAAATAAAATCTATAAAAGTTGCAAATTAACGAAGATATCGTTAGTATTGGCGAAATCAATGGGTTTGATTGATGCCCAGCCCCCCGATTGATGGCTTTTTGTAAATGCCCAAATACAAAAAGCGTATTTTTTTCTGATAAGCCAGTAGATGACGGAGAATGAGGAGTTGCATCGGCAGCCAATCGAAAAATAATATGCTATAAACGCTTCTGCAATGCGTTCTTCTTCCAAAGATCTTTCCCAGAGTTGTGTACGAACATACGAAAATGATTATACACCGAAAGCAATCAGTTGAAAAATAAGTCAACCGTGAAAGTTTGAGAAAGTTTAAATGTGTCGTGATAAGAGGTGTCCAAAAAGGGGGGTCATGGAAAAGGCCCGCCCACAGTGAAGTATGGAAGACGTTGAGAGGGATAATAAGTTACAGGTGTTTGTTGCTGTTGAATACGCCAAAAGGCGGTAAATACCATATCTTGTTCGCTGCCTTAATCTCTTTGCTGGATACTGAAGAAATTGTACAAATACCTCTGTTCTTTATTGACAGTTCTCTCGCCATATATCATACCCTGACATTGACAAAGGCTACCCAAGAACAATTTTCAAACATCTTCAACCATATCTATCAAAATTAAATATATAAAATAACAAAAATACCTCAATAGATATATTCATTAACTACCAAACTGAAATCAAGAAAAATCAGTCTGTTTTTTTCATGCGGGTGCTTGAAAAACATTGCGCATGTGCAACATTTGAATCACGATACATGACAAATATTTAAGTTGAAGTAATTTATTTGGAATTTTGACTAAAAACCATCAATTACTTTTATTGATAATTGATTCATATTTTGAACTAACAATTGGAAGCCGAAAAATTTCATATCACTGTCTATTTTGTTTCACTTACAGACAATAGCCAATGCACAATTTTGTGATTATGTTAGCACTCCAACGTGACCATTTGAAAAAGATGGACGAACAAAATCGCGTCTTTTATCAGGAATATGATTTTCTCTTGATGCATGCGCATGCTTTTATGGGCACCCGTTCCGAAGAATCGATCCCTATTATCAATATTCGTAGTTAATAAATCTATGCATCAGTATCGTGCTGGACGATGGCTTTCAAATAAACAACGAACATTTTCACAAAACACACGTAATGAAGTGAATGATTTGCATAATACACTTGTATGGGCAGTAGACAATTCTTGTGCTGTATGACGAAGATATTTTTGGTGATAAAGTTGAAGAATGCGCTCGTGAAATTATTTGTGGACGATTTTAGTCATATATACAAAGACCGTAACAGTAGCAGTTTTTCGCGTAATGTTCAACCTTCGTTATATTGTAACTTCGATATAAGTGGTTTTGCGGAATTTTCGTCCAATTTTTTAATAGAACAAGAAATAAAGACACTCAAAGCAAAAATAGCAAAAAAACAAGTACCTAATTAATATAATTTCATGATAATCTCATCATCAACATTCCACCAGTATAGCCGGTGTATCGAAATTTACAAGCTTTTATTTCACCTATAGGTGTGTCTGTCTGTGTGTCTGTAACCAAATCTTGAAAGTTAAATTTGACTCATTTCTAAACGTCCGATTGATTTGAAATCTGGCTGGTGTACATAATGCCGGTGACAATGCTTTATGGAATTTTTGTTATGAAGAAAAACAGAATGGCGGCTCCAATGGCAATTGTTGTGATTATGGTCCGATTCTATTCAAAATTGGTATCTAGGGGTTTTCGGGGTCGGAGATTATGATTTCTTGTCAAAATCCTAAAATTCAACAAGGCGACTCCAAAATGCCGGACGAGTTTTGTGATTATAGTCCGATTCATTTCAAAATTGGTATGTGGGGGTTTTTGGTGTCGAAGATTTTTTCACAAGCTTTTATTTTTAGCTTCACCTGTCCCGGTGTCTGTCTGACTGTCTGTGGTCTGTCTGTAATCAAATCTTCTGAGTTAAATTTTACACTTTCAGTTGCCCGATTTACGTGAAATTTGGCAGGTGTTCATAGTTCCCGTGACAATGCATTGGGGAATTTTTCTTAGAAAAAAAAAACAAAATGGCGACCCTAAGATAGCGGACGAGATTTGTGTTTATGGTCCGATTCGATCCAAAATTGGTATGTCGGAAATTCCGGGGTTAAAAATTATGAATTTTTTGTCAAATTCATGAAATAAAAATAGCGGCTCCACGATGGCCGACGATCTCTGTGATTATGGTCCGACTTATTCAAAATTGGTATATGGTTCGGAGATAATGATTTTTTATTCAAAATACACAAATTCAAGATGGCGGACGAATTTTGTAATTATGGTCCGATTCGATTCAAAATTGGTAAGTATGTGAGGGATTTCGAGGTCGAAGATTATGAATTTTTTGTCAGATTTTATAAAATCAGAATGGCGGTTCAAAATGGGGGACGATCTCTGTGATTATGGTCCGATTCTATTCAAAATTGGTATGTGGAGGTTTTCGGAGTCGGAGATTAGGAGATTAGGTTATGCCGTGTGTTATATATTCAAAAGCTTGTCTCTTTTATATTCGAATTGAAAACTTTGCGCGACATGGTTTTGAATCTATAACTCACGGAATAACCTACGTCACACATCCAAATCAATTATTTTTTAATTTTCAGCGCCTTTGAATAAAAGCTTGTCTTTAAAAAGGTTATTTTTATTAATTATTTTGATGGTAAATTGTAACACTTATAAGAGAAAAATATGTGAATTCACGATGAATCACTAAATGATTCAAAAATTAAACATGTCAAGTATAGTCCATTCAATATCAACTGCAGAAGCTGTTTCTATAGGGAGCAAATAAAAACTCACTTCGCTAACACGAGCGTATATGAGGAGAAACGGAACGAAAAATAATGTGTACTACTCGTAAACATTCTCCGTCGGCGAAGGGAAAATCAAAAGAGCCGATAGTCAACGTGGACTTGAGTGACTGCTGTCACTGATTCGTCTGGGCCAATCAAGTCGGGACATCAATGCTTGGGGGTGTGTCTATACGATGGTAGGTCATAAATTACGCGTTATATTTGTGTTCTAATAGCTCTGAAAGATTAAAAACCAGTAGCGTCTGTGGTCTTGGTGTGTGCCGATCGACATACGTTTTAGGATATAATAATAACCTACATCAAACAATGAAAGACATTATTTTTCGTTCTTAATGTATTTGTATAAATAAAAGCTTGTCTTTAATTTTTTTTCATTTTTCATTATTTATGAAGTATTTTTAAAATCTTAAAATATCTAAATGAAATTAGTTATCTCCGCCACTGCTGCTCACAGGATTTCGCCGCAAGACTTTTTTATGCTTCTGCAATTGATATTGGAAAAACTATACAACTACGATTCTGATTGAAATTATGTTCACTACATCATTTTAGAAAAATCTGATCATTCAATGAATCTTCGGATAGTTCAATGATTTTAATTCAACTCTAGAAGTCTTAAAATCTTCTTTTCAGGCTATCTGAAAAGACACAAATGGAATTTTTGAACTTTGTGTCACGACAGTTTTTTCGATACTCTTTGATCTACAAAGTTGAAGATCTGGCAATTGATACTTATTTAGGAGCACTTAATTAATATCGGATCTGTCAAAGTACCTATGTTTCTCTTTTTATTATATACAATGAATATATTCATCAGGAAAAAAGGAAAAGGGATCCTCAGAACATGAAATTGTAAAAGTGATCATGTTGAAAAGAGAAACATTCTCAATTGAATATTGATCAGTTATAATGTAACTGTAACCGTAACTGTAACTGCAAAATGATCTAAGTACTAGAGAAATATTGACAGTAATAATACAATTAGAAGGATCATTCGGCATACCAATGGAGCTGATTGGCCTGCATATTTTCCGAAATTATATTCCTGATTATTTTTTTACATTTCTAGAAACCGATAGAAACTTACATTTTGGCGAATGAAAACATTATAATGGTATACCTATAAAATTGCCGCAGGAAGGCAGGAGGTTCTCTAGTCGAATCGTATATTTTTTTTATGTATGACCACGCATAACTTTTTACAGAATAGTCCAATTCCGATGATTCTTTTTTCATTTGATAGGGTGTACTTCAAAAGTTGGTCCCATTTGAATTTGAAAAAAAAATCCCAAAAGGGGTTGATCGTTTACCCTCTGAATTTTGGTCCGTTAACCGATTCTATAAGGCATAACTTTGTAGTGGGTTTTCCGATTTGGATGATTCTTTTATTATTAGATAGGGTATACCTCGTAGTTGATCATATTTGAATTTGGAATAATCCACCCCTATGGGTAGAAAAATAGGGGATGATTGATTTTTCACTTGTGAACATTGGCACACATATGTAGTTGACATTGACAGATCGCTATTGTCATTATTTTTGTTCTCCCACATCCGTCACAATAATTACTTTCTATAAAATGATGGAATATACAAAGTGATGAAATAAACCAAACAGAACTATCAAAAATAATTTATATTATATAACAATAAATAGTTAAAGTAGATAATCATATTATTCAACTGTTAATAGTCGAACTAAGGTGGGTAAGTAAGTATTTTGGAAGTAATAAAAAATTAAGTAGGTAATTAGTAGATTTCAGCTACAAAAAAATTGAAAAATAAAAACTTTTCAACAACAAATGAAACCGACGAAAACAGAAACTGAAAAGTGAAAAATAAATATTCTTATGAATAACTAATCTCCTAAACTAATGTATGTAACTAATTTTGAGTCGGTGCCAAACAAACTAGCAATTGAATTAAGTAAAGCGTAAAATGATGACAGCAGGATGCGCGTGGGCGTTTTGATATTTTTTTTCGATAAATTCAATGATCTTCGTTGTACATACATTAGTTTAGGAGATTAGTTATTCATAAGAATTTTTATTTTTTACTTTTCAGTTCCTGTTTTCGTCGGTTTTATTTTTGTTGAAAAAAAATTTATTGTCTGACAATGTATGTTTTTAATTTGACGTTTGTCATCAATTCGCATGAAAAGTGAAAAATGAATTATAAACGGCTACATCCTATCATTTTGCGAGAAAATGTGTTTATATTTGTAAAAAAATAATCTATAGAATACCACACGAGAGTACGATAATGTAGAAAATAGTTCTCCAGATTTTCCTCAAACTTGTCATTTGGCAATTGCTCGTGTCCATTGCCTGGCAACAAGTTTTCGAAAATCTGTCAAATTATTTTCACTCTATACTCTCACTCTCTTGAAGAGGCAATATTGGTACCGAAAAACAATATTGGTACCGAAAAAAGTCTAGTCAAAAACATGTTCCCTTCTATATTTTCGGAGACATGGAATTATGAAATGATACAGGGTAACTAAAAATATTCTAAAATTCATAGCAAAATCGTATCAAAGATCGTAGATCTTATGGTTTTTGAAAAATTCATATGAATATATTAGCCATTTTTGTGTTTACTGTACCTTCTCGCCCCTTCGGCGTCACGATGGTGAAGGCGCTACTTCCCGGAGGACTTGAAGCAACGCAGTCGGAAATATTCAATTCGGAACTAGCGGAATCTTCCCTATTGGACCCACTGCTAAAGTCTAAAGGCATAGCTGGATGCGAACTCAGTTCTAAAGCCATGTCCAACAACATAAAACGGAATGCAAGCGATCAGTTTTCTGTTTTTTCACAAAACACTACATATTTTCAAACGGTGAACGAAGTTCTTGAATTATTTCAGTTTTTATTTTCACGAAATCACTGGAAAACTAGAAATCGACAGTCTATTCACTCTGTTTTTCGACTAGATTTTGATCGGTCTTCCACCCGTGTTAACCAGGATTCTACCGAGAATAAACTGCCAGAGTGTCTGATACCCAAACACTGGGAATGATAATCTCCCACAAACTAAAAGGGGAGGTAGCTCCTCCACCGCGACGGCCAACTCTGGCCCTTATTGGAAGGCCGCTTTGGGAAAGAGGGAGGAGCCCGGCGATCGAGCTCCGCCCGAAACTACGATTGAATTAATGAATGGAACTGTAAACAGTTTATCTCTGAGGATTCGACTTTAATCGCCGACTTCGATTGAGTGTGATTTGAGAAAAAATAACCATCGAAACGGTCTCATTGCAGAAATGAAGATGAAATGCATGAGCAGTGGTGTTAAGGGGTTTATTCGGAATTTGGTTGCGTTTGGAAGCTTTGAATAGAGGTTTAAGAAAAAAGAATCGGATACGTTTGCATTAAAGTGTATCTTCTTGGCAATTAATGATAAAGGTCGGGTCCTTAATTAGGAGCACTTCCAGAAAAAAAAAATGGGATCTGTCAAAGTATGTTTTTTATCATATACCTAAAGTAAAACCAGAAATCAAAGAAGGTCGTAAATCAATATTAGCCGACGACCCTCATTATTACCTATTGTTCGAAATATAGATAAACAATAAAAGTGTGTGTCCTTTAAAAGATTCCCAGGTCCGGATTAAAATATCTCATGAAATAGTTTGGCATTTTAATAATAGTGGGCTCTCCATTATTTTTGGCTTTTGTTGACAATTTTGTATTTGAATTCATTTGATAATAAAAAATCTCGTAAGGTTGATTTAGAACCCTTGGTAAGGATATGTTTAAATGTGTTTAAATAATAAAATTCACTTACCTGGCCACCAGACTTTCAGTACTAATGGGCTATTAACGAGATTATAGCGATAATGGTCTATTTACGGTAACAAAATAAATTACCCACTAGATTTGGAAAACAAGACTGTTTTTTTAGAACTGACCGCTTTCCAATTTCAGAAATGAAAGGAGGAAAGTTAAACAACATTTAGTCATTACCTACCTCACATTCCGTTGTGTCAGTTGTGTCTATTTTAAAGTGTCTACTCGATTTTTGTGTCGTGAAAAATGTGGCGTCCATGGGCTCATCCTGAAGCTAATACTTCAACTGGTGGTCGTAGTACCACTAGTCGACAAATGTTACACCCTCATGGGAAACAAATTATATTGAATGTTTATACTTTCCTTCTGGAACGTGAAATGTCCAAGGATCAAGCTGTGCAAGAAAGTGCTTCTTTAACAAAAACACCGTATTCCACAGTGTTTAAAATAGTAAGTAACCTTATTTTGAAAAGAAAGAAACGAAAATACTCTGGCGGTTCGGGGAAACTAGATGGCTGTGATGTAGATATAATTCGAAGAACAATATATGCCCTGTATAGAGAGCAAATTGTACCGACATTAGATAATTTTATGCAACGGCTTAAAAAGAATGAAACTGGTATCCAGTGTTGCAAAGAGACTTCAAGGAAGTCTCTTTTACAAAACGGATTTAAATAAAAAACTCGCTAGTTGCAGAAAAATCTTAATGGAATGTGTGCGCCTTAAGAAATTGCGAGATTTGAATATTTATTGGCAATAAACGAATTTAGAGAATATGGTAGAACAGTAGTGTATTTGGATGAAACTTGGTTCGATACACACGATATTCCAAACAAAAGTTGGGTAGACTCATCTGACTTGTGCCAAACTAATGCGCCGTCTAATAGAGGAAAGCACATTACGATAATTCACGTAATATCCGAAAATGGTTTTATAACAAATGCGTTGTCTTTATCGGCAAAGAATATTCATAACTCTTTAGTCAATTATCATGATGATACTACAGCCGAATTATTTACTGGTTCCAAAATAAACTCATACCAAATATAAACAGTAATATCGTCATGGAGTCGAAGACTAGATAAAGCACCATGTTCAAATGACACCAAAGCCACTATACAAGAATATTTGTTGAATAATGATATGTACTATGAGGAAAAGTACACAAAAAAACAGTTACAAGAGTTTTACGCAATTATTCGATAAAAAAGAAATATTTTTGTGATTCATTAGCTGAAAGCTTGGGACATACGGTGCTCAGACTTCCTCCTTATCACAGTATGTTTAACGAAATTGAACATATATGGCATCAGCTTAAGTCAGCAGTTCGAAGAAATACTTCTCCAACCTTAAGTTCATCTGTGGTAGCTCTTATTCAAACATAAACTGCAAAAATTCCTGATAGCAGCTGGGTCAAGTGTGTTTCCCATGTCAAAAAGGTGGAAAAGTCACATATGGATATAGAAAAAAATTACCAAAGAAAAGTTTATTATTAATTTGGATAACGACAGTGAAAGTGAAACTGATCTTCGTGAGTAATTTTGTTTATAAATACCTTTTATCGAGTATAAAGTTTGACATTTTACATTAATTAGGTATATCATATTATTATTATATATATATATATTATATATATATATTATATATATATATATATATATATATATTATATAAATAAACAATTCTCAATTATATTCAAGCGATTTTTCTTAATAATTCTCTCAACCCAATATCATCATACCTACCTATAAAACAAAATTTAATGGCTATGTCAGGTACAACTCTGCGTAGAATCCACCGCCTGATGCTGATAACTCAAGTGGTTGGTGTTTTACGAGCTTCTTAGATTTCTGGTTTTACCATACAATAAATACATTCAATGGGGAAAAAGGAAAAGAGATCAACACGAAATATTATTTTTCCGATAAGTACTTACGTCAAAAATGTGTGATTTTTGATGACTTTCAAATGTCAAAAGTATTGGGTATTTTTTAACAGATTGCAAAAAAAAACCTGCACGGCGCACACAGGTGAGAATGACCAAAAAGCTGGCCAAAATCATTTTTTCTGAAGATATCTCAATTGAACAATAACTTGTTGCACTATTGATAGGGCGAGTAAGACCATCTTTTGGTGAGCAAAATTTGACTTTGAGTACTTTATCTAGTTACCTGTGTGTTTTCAAACAAAGTGGTTTTCTTGACAGATCGTCATATAGAGTCTTTCGAGAACTATTTGCTGTGTGTGTAAAATTTGCTGCACGGTTAAAAGTATTTCATTTATCATGGATTCCATTCAAGAAGGTAAGAAACATGTTTATTTGCATAAAAACATTACTTTTAATCTATCCAGTCAAAGATAACACGATTTCAAAGTTAGTATGACAAAAAATATATTCCATCTACTATCTTTGGAATGAAAGTACCATATCATTCAAGATCAAACGGCATATTTGGTATCATATGAAAGCTCATTTCAAAAGCTTTGAATTGGTATTGAAGTCAGCTGCGCCTACCTGCGCTTTTCAGAAAAAATTCTATTAGATCTATTTGACTCGTGATAAGTGTATACGCGCCAAGCGCTAACTTCAAAAAAATCCCCATAAATTGGGAAGAAATTCTGTTTTTTTTCAATTTGAATGTGAGAACTCATTTTACAAATTCCGTGGCTTATTTCAAAATTTACAACAAAAATAATTCTAAACAAAATCAATTATCCTGGGTTTTCTAAAAATGTCCAATCAGGTCCCTTCTTTCTTAGTATCTAAAATCCATCTGAAATAGAGCTGAGATTCGCGACCTCAATTGATCTATTTATTAAAGTAGGTACATTGTATATTTTCATGACAAGATAGGTCAGTATAGTATACTGGTAATTAAATTTAGGACTCCGTTATATTGAGTCTATGTTATTGTACCATTGTGCCATCAGAAATTGTCCAATATCCTAAAATAATCTGCTTCCAGTTCTGTCTCTTTCGAACATCTTGAATGGACATAAATATTCATTGTCGCATCACATGACGTACCAAATATTTCATTTTGTGAAAATATTGAATAATATAAATTATGCAGTGTCTGTCAAATAGTTCAAGTCGAACACATTAAATAATTTTTTTTTTTTGAATTTTGTTTTTTCTAGTGGTGTACTTATAGAGGAAAAAAATCCTACTGCATTTTTTCACCACTGTTTTGCCGAGCCACAAGATTACGAAAAATATTTTCAGGCATTATAAGTAATTAGCTCTAATTTTGTATTCTTGTTCTATAATTGACAATTGTAAACTTGAAATTAGGTAAAAAGCACTTTTCCCCATTCTCTACCTCCCAAAGGAAATCCTCCCATTGCGGTAGGGAAGATTTCAGAATGTTTCATCGACAATCAATCGAATTGCAGAAAAAATATTCAGTCAGAATGTAAAAATATTAGAGGTCTCGTAGTAATAACAGTTTTTTTTCCACATATAAAAATCTCAATCAGTCGACGAGAACTTGTTACTTTTTATAAAAATGGCACATCAGATGAGAATGAGTCAATATGTGAATAACTGGTTTCAAAAATTCGTGAGGCTACAAATTGTAAGGACGAACTATCAGACATCAAACCAAAGTTGTAAAAATTTATACATCAATATAAAAAGAAGTGGCAAAGTGCCTCAAGAAAAGATGAACGTTTTCAAAGTAAAAATAAAAATTGGCCTGACACTTCAATGTACTTTTCTGTTCAAAAACATTGTCAAAAGTTGGAGCCGCCGCCATTTTGAATTTTCATATTTTGATGATGAATTCATTATTTGCGTCCCCAAGAATCCATACAAGTCTATTCTGATTATTAATAACGAAGTTCATCCGCCATATTGGCAAATCCATTTCTAATTTTCGACTTTGAAAACCAAATACTCATTTTTGAGTCAAATAGGATCATAAATGTAAAAATTCGTCGACCCTCTTGGAGCGGCCATATTGAATTTATGAATTTTGACACAAAATTCAGAATCTCCGACCCCAGAAACCCATATATACTTATTTTCGATAGAATCGGTCCTTAATCACAAAACTCGTTCGCCATATTGGAGCCGCCATCTTAAATTCATGGATTTTGAAAAAAATTTCATAATCTCCGTCCCCAAAAACCCCTACATACCAATTTTGAATAGAATCGGAACATAATCACAGAATTGGTCCACGCACCATCTTGGAGCCGCCATTTTATTTTGTTCTCTAATAAAAAAAAATTCCATTCCTATACTGAAGAAAAAATATAGGGTTTTCTGCTATCTTAGGACGCAGTGACATGTACTTACGGCAAATTTCACTTGGATTAAATTTGTGTTCATTGTTATTTGGAACTACAAATGTTCTTTGTAGTTTCGTTTATGAATCAGGAATTTTAACAATTATATAAGAATCCTTGTCCTCAATATCATGTATTGTCATTTTAGAAAGTTCGTCCCGGCGACAGGCGCCTGAATATCACATAATCATAACTACTTTCATCAATAAAAAATGTTCATCCGCGGCATCAAGCAAAAATGTTGTTACCCTTTCTCTCGTGAAAACGTTTGCCTCTTATTGCCGGCACTTTTTCTTTTAAGAAATGCCTTCACTTTGGGATAATCACCTATGTTCTTATTAACAGCTAAAGTTGATTTTAACATAGAAAACTCTGACCACAGGGTTGACAACTCCATAGTTTTAGATTTTTCTCCCAAATACGCAAGAAAGACGGGTTCTGATACCTTAGATATTTTTTTCTGAGAACACCAACTACTTATCAAATGCATCATATTTTTTTTCGTATAGTAGTCTGGACTTTACTGGTAGAAGTTCTGAGCTAACCGCTTCCGCTGACTCCATCACATCGGCAGGAATATCAGATGTATCACTAAAATCACTTTCTTCATCCATAATTGGAGCGATATTTTATAAATTTACGAAAATTATCTGATTACGATTAACAGTAATGGGGACTGCAATAATTGAAATTGTTAGTATATATTGCGATTGACTGAAATAATTTTGCTTGATATCACTATCACTGCCAAAACAATCAAAATTGGACGTTTGCTTTCAAGACGTTGATAATAAGGGTATTTTCATTTTTTTATATCGAAAAACCAAAGTATTGTAAAAAACTTGTATACAACTCGAATATAAAGCGAGGTTTCATAACTCGCCTATGGCTCGTTATGGAAACAACAACCAGACGCCATATTGTGAATAAATACATGACAGTAATAATCAGAATTCAATATGGCGACAACCAGACGGCATATTGTGACAAAATTCAATATGGCGGACAACCAGACGCAGTATTGTGAAAAAGTACAGAGTACAGCCTATACATCAGTAATTGGTTAATTTGCTCGTTAGTTGGTTTATTTCGGTTACTATTTCGTTTTCGTTACATTTTTAAAACACTATCACTTGAATATTTTAATAGAAACATAATTAAGTACAGTCAAACTCGGCTATAACGAACGGCTTAATGACTAGAAATGGTTGGTTATAAAGGGTGTTCGCGATGAAGAAAATATGCAGTACATGCATCCTGGTTGATTTTTTCGCGTAAATTGACGACACTGTTAATTTTTTTAAACCATAATCTCGACAAATTTGTGAATTTGCGCACTCACTATAAAATTTTCTAATTATTTCCAGCTTAACCGACAATGTAATAGCCTTCCTACATTCTTTCGTAGTAGGGATATTGGTACAATGCAGTTGAACACGTACCAACACTACGCCATGTATCTAACGAATCCCTAACAGAGAAATAAAGGAATCCGGTCGACTGCGGTAGTAGAATTTCGCAAATTATCGTCACCTGAATGAACAATCTTTCCTCGGTAGTTCGTTATAACCGAGTTTGACTGTATTTTGTTAGTGACTGAAATAATCCATCTACTTTGTTGTTGTAGTATATTCATTTGTTATTAGTGAAATCGTTCATATACTTTGCTTGATTCAGTACACATGGTGAGAGTTTGTATCTATTTGTTGTATACCCGAGTGTTATACAACTCACAATGTTACAAGCTCGAAATCTTTCTCGTGAAACCAAAAAAGCCCGACAAGAAAGTGCACGTCGCGAAACTCAGTCTCCGGCATCGCGACAGAAACGATTGCAACACGTTAAAGATCAAATTAATCTAAGTTATAATAGCCAATCACGCACAAAAAATTTACCGTCTTATAAATCCTAAGTAAAAAGTGTAAAATAAAAAAAGGAAATTTAAATAAATACTTTAGATTATTATCGTCTTATAATCACAACTAAAAAGTGTAAAATAAAAAAAGTATAATTTGAAAAATCAAAAACCCGACTGCGTGAAAAGTGTACTTCAAAAAAAAGATAGAATCAAGATGACCAGAAAATATTTTCAGAAAATTATGTTTCAAGAGGTTAACTATTAAACTTAATACTGTAAACAATCTTACGCAGTCGAAGGCAATAATATATATTCATTATTAAACTAAAGGAGATTCCTTCCTACTGCGTGAGATTGTTGACAGTATTAAGTTAAATAGTTAACCTCTTTTACAGGTTATAAATGGTCGATTTCGGTGTATGTTTGGCTGCATATATCACAATCATGCATTAAAAGAGAAATTGAAAGTTAATAGGGGGTCATTAACGATCGATTTCGTATAGATTGAACAGACTCGTTAATACGAGATAGCCGGAAATGTTTATCATGAAATAATTGTCCTTAAGCGTTTCTTTTTCCATTACTACATTATAATTATTTTCCCAGTATACCAAGAGCAACTTGATTAATTTGTACGTATTACTTTGGAGAATAATTTTTAAAGATTAAATTTGCAAGAACTTTAGGTCTATACCATATGATGCGTTTGATAGAGCTCTTCAACTTTTACCTGGCGAGTTTTTCTCTGAAATGTACAGAAAATCAAAATATCGCTTTGTAATTCTCTTAATGTTTTTCAATGAATTCATAATTTTTGTTGGTATGGTATGGTCCCTTGATATGAGGTTTGTTTTCCGTGTTGGTAACGGTTCTTTTTTTGTGCACATAACTCATCTAAAATATAATATTATAGAAGAAGATTATCTGTGATAAACAAACAAGACAGGTGTCAGGTCATCCATTCGTCAGCAAAAGCTTTAGAAATCTACCCTTTCAGTTATTTACATTAGCAGAGAACTATCTACAAGAGAGGGGAAGAGAGAGAGACGAATAAAAAAAAGAGGTATTTTACCAGTTGGTTTTCTTTCTCTTAATAGGATACATTTTTGAGCCCTTCATCATTTTTAGTATGTCTCTATTAATTTTCTTTTGTAATTTCCATGAATGCAGATTCTCAAACTATACTCATATTGAAAATGAAAATGATCTAAACGAATCACCCACAATTTACACCCGATTGTCAATTGTCCTTCAAGCCCGTTGCTCAATTTGTGTTCTTTCCGTTATTCTGTGACAATATAGTGGGGACAGATCCCAACTTATTGGCTCCAATCTGGGCAACGCCTTCTGCCTATGAGACCGCGTAACTGTTTCAAGTTCTGCTTTTCCAGCTATTATCGCCAGCTGAATAAAATGAACTTAATCGAGTGATTTTTATCTAATGAATCCCAATATCTGCCAGTTTATCATTCACTTTGATGAGTTTTCAGAAGCGTGCGTTTTTTAATGAAACATTTAAAGACAGTGTCACTTTAAAAACCCAGGCTATTCAGTATAGAGCGGTGTTGAATTCTTTGGACTGCTTTAATAGTTTCTGATTTTATTAGGAGTCTATCAAATGATTTAATTGGAATTTCGAATTCAACGTCAACATATTTTATTTACTTATTATAGGATAAAATATTGATGAAAAATCAGAGCATAAGAGTTAGGCATAACGTTTTAAATTGGTTAAGGTCTTACTTGGGTAATGGAGTCCAACGTGTAATGTGTAACTGAATATGTAAGTATAAAATACGGTGTACTGCAAGGGACGGTTTTGGGACCATTATTGTTTTTAAAGTAGTCCATAATACCTACTCAAAGTGGAGTGGATTGACGAATAGAATCAATGGGGAAGAAACTCCAAGTCAATCTCCACGAAATCAATATCTATGTATGTAAGTTTACTTTATTTCCAATGTGCACGCATTTCGGAAGATTATTCTTCCATCTTCAGCACGAAGGACAAATTTTATCATTTACACTTTACATATATGTTATTATTATGTTATCTCTTGTTGTGTATATAACGATGACGTTAAAAAAGTGGAAACAAAAGCCATATTCATACGAGGCATAGTGACAGTCACTAATATTCATTAAACAGTTTTCAACACATGTTGAACAATTAGATTCAATACTGATATTATCAAGCATTCGAATGAACAATAATAAACATATGAATAAGATTAACTTTATAAAAAATGAAATTTCATTTACACATTCACATTCATAGAGGTTGCCCTAAATTCGATCAGCCAAGAACTACAAAATATTAACATTTGAAAATTACTAATTATCAATACTTGAAAGTTAAGAATATTAAATTTATAAGAAAATGAGCAAATAGGTTTTTCCAAAAACATATTCCGCACTGTTCTTATCTATGAGGACTATAAACCCAAAAATCAACAACATGAGAACCTGAAGCTTACTGAAAAAATTGATTTCAGTAAATTGAACTCTTCAAAACAAACCTTGGAGAGATGTATACACATGTAATGAGGTACAGATTGCGTATAAATTTTTTATTAACAAACTAACCAATCATTAAAAAAAATGCACTAAAATAATCACTCCGAAAAATCACCACGTCCACAAAATCAAACCCTGGATTACTGTTGGTCTAGTGAATCAAGCATATTATAGGAACACTCTTTAAACAACTATAAACGCTTCAGTCTCATGAATTGGAAATAAAATATAAAAATTATAGAAACATACTAAAAAAAAATAACAAAAATACAAAGAATGACTTCTACAAAAACAAACTATTAGAAGCTCAGCAAAATTATAAAAGAATCAGAAAAATCATAAAAAGCCTCAAACTCATATTTTTCAAAAAGCTGATCAATAATTTAACAATATTAAATGTGGAAATAATGGAATTAATGGAAAATGTGGATAAAGTAGAAATTTTCAATGATTTTTGTCAGTATCGGAGAGACAATGGCAAAAAATAACAAGACTATTTAAAGAAATAATGCAGAAAAACAAAACGATATTATCTTCCATCTATCTAGATGAAGTGACAAATAATTAAGTTTTGATGAGAATCTCCAAGTTGAAAAACAACTGCTCTCCTGGTCCAGAGAGAATATCATCGAAGGTTATCAAAAATTGTCACCCTCACATAAGTCATCCACTAGTTCATATCATCAATTAGACAATTCGAGATGGAAAATCTACGGAAGATGCGATTCACTTACTTACAATTAAAATTTATAAAACTTTGGATAGAGGCTGTCCATCCTTATGTATTTTAGGTCTTGCAAAAGCCTTCGACACTGTCAATCATATACAGTTGTTGGAAGTATTGCAAGACCTGGGATTTATAATAAATGCACTTGAATTTACCTTCTAGGTAAATAGAAAACAATGTGTTGAAATTGATGAAACGTTGAGCGAACAATTGAAAATGAAATGCGGAGTTCCACAAGGAACCGTACTGGGTCCAATCCTATTTATAATTTATATAAACTATATACTTACTTTTAATAGTTCCGGTACGGTTTCCAGTTTGGCAGACGATAACGTCGTTATTTACGAGGATGGTGCTTTGGACGGGTTGAAAGAAAAAGCAGAAGAGATATGGGAAATCTAATAAAGTGTTTCGGACAAAAAGTGCTTTCGATAAGTTATGAAAAAACCCGTTTTATTCCCTTTTCTTGTTACGTCAGTGACCTCCCTGACTATGACACTTTAGAAATTGATGTGCGTTCTGATGAAAGTAGTATGATACAAAGAGCCAATAACGTGAAATATCTTGGCATAATAGTTGATTGTCACAAGTCTGCAAAACTCTTCGTTCTCTCCTGTATAAGTTCAAACACTTTCAGCTTACACTGGCTTCAAATATCTCAAAATTCTTCTTCATGAATTGGTGGAAACACGCCTTACCTACGGTATTCTACCTCGGAGGGCAGCAACAGATGCACACTTGTAGAATCTGGAAGTTATGCATAAGATATTTTTGAAAATTATATCATCCAAACCAATCAGATACTCATCCAATTTAATATTTACAGAAAAGGAAGTACTAGATTTACGTCAGCATAATTATCATAAAATTGTAATAAAACAATTGAAAAATAGATTTAATCTACCACTCATCAACCATAAATACCAAACCCGTCCGAAAACGAACAAGGCTCTGAAAATGGCATCATCTACAAAGAGAATAGGGCGGAGAAATCATATTTTTTAGCTAGTAGATTTTATAACTTTCTCTCAACAAAAATCAAAGAATCTTTGAACACATATTCTTTTAAAAAACAGACCCAATATTATACTATTTCTTTAGAACGTATGGTTATCCAATCATTGTTCAATTATTGAAATATTTCATCTTCTAAACCTGTTCAGTATTATTATTATTTTTCGTTCTCTCCATTGTGATATTTATGATTCGAAGTCGCATTTTAGACCTGTTTTAGCATATCTAATACAATTTTATTTATTGATTTGTTGAAAATATAAACAGGATGTTCATAAAATCAGATGTGGAATCATCTGCGACTGAAAGATAAACTTTAGTCACTATCTTCCATCGTCAAGATAACCTCTTGTGGGGTATTCATGTTGAAAAGGGAAACATTCTCAATTGAATATTAATAGAAAGATTTTTTTTTTTAATTGAAAAGTCCACGATTAAAATGAAGTTATTTTTTGTGAATGTCTAACAGAAAACAACTACTTCCCCGGCTAAAGCCACGCTGGACATTGAACTACTTCTGATAGATATTCTGAAAAGGCCCTAACTCAAAAGAAAAAATCTGAAATTGAAAATTTGCATTTTCATTCAGTTATTTGATTTTCTATTCCAGTCTTAATTGAGAACTCATAAAGATGAATGAGGCGAAGAAGAATGTTTTCCAAAAGGGAGTACTCACCAGAAATCATCCGTAACATTGACGCAGGAGAGACATCGCATTCACTAGGTCTTCAATACATTTTTGTCGACGAAAATCTATTTCACGCTTCCACGATCATCAGGAAGACCGGAAGAAATGGAAACACATTTTCAAGAAGCAATCTCACTTTGCAAGGATGGAAAGAGTTAGAATCATTTCTTTTGGAGAGACATTTTGAAATAAGTGTTTTCTGACATTAAAACCTGTCAAGGGGTATGATAGATTGATTTGTTGAAAATATAAACAGGATGTTCATAAAATCAGATGTGGAATCATCTGCGAACGATAAACTTTAGTCACTATCTTCCATCGTCAAGATAACCTCTTGTGGGGTATACATGTTGAAAAGGGAAACATTCTCAATTAAGTACTGATAGAAATATTTTTCTGTGAATTGAAAAATCCACAATTAAAATGAAGTTATTTTTCGTGAATGTCTAACAGAAAACAACTACTTCCCCTGGTAAAGCCACGCTGGACATTGGACTACATCTGATAGATATTCTGAAAAGGCCCTAACTCAAAAGAAAAAATCTGAAATTGAAAATTTGCATTTTCATTCAGATAGTAATTTGATTTTCTATTCCAGTCTTAATTAAGAACTCATAAAGATGAATGAGGCGAAGAAGAATGTTTTCCAAAAGAGACTACTCACCAGAAATCATCCGTAACATTGACGCAGGAGAGACATCGCATTCACTAGGTCTTCAATACATTTTTGTCGACGAAAATCTATTTCACGCTTCCACGATCATCAGGAAGACCGGAAGAAATGGGAAACACATTTTCAAGAAGCAATCTCATTTTGCAAGGATGGAAAAATTTAGAATCATTTCTTTTGGAGAGACATTTTGAAATAAGTGTTTTCTGACATTAAAACCTGTCATGGGGTATGATAGATTGATTTGTTGAAAATATAAACAGGATGTTCATAAAATCAGATGTGGAATCATCTGCGACTGAAAGATAAACTTTAGTCACTATCTTCCATCGTCAAGATAACCTCTTGTGGGTATTCATGTTGAAAAGGGAAACATTCTCAATTAAATATTGATAGAAAGATTTTTCTGTGAATTGAAAAATCCACAATTAAAATGAAGTTATTTTTTGTGAATGTCTAACAGAAAACAACTACTTTCCCGGCTAAAGCCACGCTGGACATGGACTACATCTGATAGATATTCTGAAAAGGCCCTAACTCAAAAGAAAAATCTGAAATTGAAAATTTGCATTTTCATTCAGATAGTAATTTGATTTTCTATTCCAGTCTTGATTAAGAACTCATAAAGATGAATGTGGCAAAGAAGAATGTTTTCCAAAAGAGAGTACTCACCAGAAATCATTCGTAACATTGACGCAGGAGAGACATCGCATTCACTAGGTCTTCAATACATTTTTGTCGACGAAAATCTATTTCACGCTTCCACGATCATCAGGAAGACCGGAAGAAATGGAAAACACATTTTCAAGAAGCAATCTCATTTTGCAAGGATGGAAAAAGTTAGAATCATTTCTTTTGGAGAGACACTTTGAAATAAGTGTTTTCTGACATTAAAACCTGTCATGGGGTATGATAGATTGATTTGTTGAAAATATAAACAGGATGTTCATAAAATCATATGTGGAATCATCTGCGACTGAAAGATAAACTTTAGTCACTATCTTCCATCGTCAAGATAACCTCTTGTGGGGTATTCATGTTGAAAAGAGAAACATTCTCAATTAAATATTGATAGAAAGATTTTTCTGTGAATTGAAAAATCCCCAATTGAAATGAAGTTATTTTTTGTGAATGTCTAACAGAAAACAACTACTTCCCCGGCTAAAGCCACGCTGGACATTGGACTACATCTGATAGATATTCTGAAAAGGCCCTAACTCAAAAGAAAAAATCTGAAATTCACAAAAAATAACTTCATTTTAATTTTGGATTTTTCAATTCACAGAAAAATATTTCTATCAATATTTAATTGGGAATGTTTCCCTTTTTAATTTTATTTATATTATATTATTCCAGCATATTTAATACAATTTTATTTATATTATATTGTTCTAGTGAATTCAGCTCTATATTATTATATATTTTTCTCACATAAAAAAAACAATTGCCTTCTTGAAGAGTTAACGATAATTTTTCAGAGGGCACCGTCGTTGTTTCTGCGCCATCTACTAATGAAACGATGAGTGTCTTCGAACTGATTGTTTCATTCATTTATTTATTCAATTTGCTCCTTCCATATCCTATATACAACTATTTCTTCTCGTTGGCTGATGATGTAAAAAACATGTATCATCCCTCTCTGAGGAGATGTTGAATATTGTGAATTATGACTTATGAGTTAACTTTGAACGATCCAACAACACTTCACCATCCAATCAAATCACATAACATCTTGCCTGCACAGTCGTCATCCAGTTCCCACGATGCGTTAAATGATAATATTGTTGTTACCTTTTGGAAGAGTGAGTCAACAATTGAGTGCCACCTACTAGATATCACAACCAAGGCCGGCGTGATAATTAGCATGCAGATGGCGATTATAGTCTCGTCTCTGATATGAATCACGCTGCGCTTCCAGATTCGGGATGAACAAGATTTACTGAGATAACAGTAGTTTTTGTATTTCTGGCATGAGGTGATGGACATACAGGCTAGTAACTTTTTTGATAGCAAGTGGGGAAAGCTCTGTCTAGCTATGAGAACTATTTCAATAACTATACCTGTAAATGTTCCATATGTATAGTCCATCCAATATCAATTGCAGAAGCTGTTTCTATAGGGAGCGAATAAAAACTCACTTCGCTAACACGAGCGTATATGTGCAGAAACTGAACGAAAAATAATCTGTACTACGCCTAAACATTTTCCGTCGGCATACAGTAGATCAAAAGAGCCGCAGTCAACGTGGACCTGAGTGACAGCTGTCGCTTTTCTACAACCGATTCGTCTGGGCCAATCGTCGGACATCGATGCTTGTATAGGCGTGTCTATACTGGAAGGTCATAAATCACGCGTTTTAATTGTGTTTTAATAGCTCTGAAAGATTAAAAACCAGTAGCGTCTGTGGTCTTGGTGTGTGCCGATCGAAATACGTTTTAGGATATTCTAGTAACCTACATCAATGAAAGAAATGAAAGAAATTATTTTTCTTTCTTAATGTATTTGTATAAATAAAAGCTTGTCTTTAATTTTTTTTCATTTTTCATTATTTATGAAGTATTTTTGAAATCTTAAAATATCTAAATAAAATTAGTTATCTCCGCCACTGCTGCTCACAGGATTTCGCCGCAAGACTTTTTTATGCTTCCGAATGAATTTGATATACTTGTCTTGAGTGAAATATTTCAAATAAGTGATTTGGTTCTTCGACAAATACACAAATACTAGGCTACGTTGTTATATACAGTGTGGTCATTTAAGTGTGCAGCAAACGGGAATTTTTTAAATTAATTGCACAACCAAAATACAAATATTTCCGAAAGTTGGTGCAAGTGCGATAATCATATTTGGAGCCCTTAGAATCGTTGCAAGTCAAACAGCATACAGGTTAGGTCAAAAAATATAAAAATTGTACAAGCGTAAAGTACCCCTATTTCAGAATATCCAGCAATGATATCGAGAAAAGTTGTTTAGAATTAAAAGTTATGTCTGAATACCAAAACATGGCCTCCCAAGATTTTTTTTTATACATTTATAATTTTCCATTTTTTTTAAATTTACCTTAAACACTTTCACGGGTTAATCAAAATCGAATCATTCTGTTCAATTTCATGCATATTTATAAATTTAACCTAGATTTTAAATTTTTTAGGGAATCACAAGCTTCATGTTTGTTGCAACGATATTAAACACAACTTTAAAATCTCGCAAAATTTATTTTTAACAAGGTAAAACAGTACTAATGATAATATGCATATTGAAAAACTCTAATTTTAAGTGTTTATTGAAAAACTGTACAAATTAATCGACAAACATGGAATCCTACTAAAATAATCGCGGATACCCTGGATAAAAACAAACGAGGGTTAATATATAAACATTATGGCAGTTTGGTGTCATTAATTTTTCATTCTTGAATAATTATTGTTCGATTATTAAGCTTAATTAATTTCAAATGCCTCCTGCAAGACAGTTAACGTTAGCCGAGAAGGCAGAATTAGTTTTAATATGTGTGGTTAACCCCCCGAAATCTGTTAAATATATCTGGAATAAGGTGAAAATCAGGTAGTTTTATGTACATCTCATACACTAATACACATTTTTCAATTTGGTTTGAGTACCCTATAAACGCTCTTTACACGTCAGACATACCCAGGAGTGAACACGTGAAGATTTCCCTTTACGCTGATGATACGGCCTTACTTTCTTCTTCAGCCGACCATCTGATGGGTGTCGTCTATTTGCAGAATGCATTAGACGATCTCCAGCAGTGGTATCTGGAGTGGAAAATAAGGGTGAATCCTGACAAAACGCAGGCTATTTCGATGGGGTCGCAAGAGAAACAACCCAGAGAGAGGAGTGACTGTCTCTGGAAGGGAGATAAATTGGTTGGAGCAGGTCAAGTACCTCGGAGTTACATTGGATCGCCGACTCACCTGGAGGCCACACGTTAAATTGATAAAAAATTAAATACATAAGAAAATCGCATCACTCTATCCGTTAGTAAACAGGAAAAGTAAACTTTCCCTGAAAAATAAAGTTATGATCTAGAAAATGGTTTTCAGACCTGTCATTTTGTATGCCTCAGCCGCCTGGGGCCATACCTGCCGAACGAGCATTTGCGTCCTGGAACGGGCGCAAATGAAAGTTCTGCGTATGATAACGAACGCTCCGTGGTACGTGCGGAACGAACGGATACTTGAGGACTTAAATCTGCCTTCCATCAGAAGTATCATTAGAGAACGCAATCAGAGAGTATTTGATTGGGCAATAGCCCACGAGAATCCTCTTGTGAGGGAAGCCACTGATTACAATATTGACGACCCCTCACGTTTTAAACGTCCCAGGCGCTCTCTGGAGTGATGGGCTATTTAATAATCCATACAGGGTAGTGAAAGCTCTTTAGAAATTAATATTTTTCAAAACTTTCAGATCAAAAATTATTTCTTGGCTATTTTTGAGAAGCACCACCATGGCAATGACTGGAGATTCTTCTCTAGTCCTTGTCCAATCAAAATTCAAATTTCGTGAATGGCTGTAGCCCACTTGTTTTTATGTTGAAAGAGTAAGAGCCTCCGGGTTACACTCGAATATAATAGTGATAGTAGACCCTGACAATACCCTTAGTTTTTCTAAATATAAACTATTCGTAATATTCCAACTAATGATCATGAGAAGTATTTCCGAAAAAAAGTTGCTGTTCCGACCTTAGATGACTCAATAAGTCAACTAAGAAACAGATATTGCGACCATAAAGTGGTACTTTCCACACTGTACAATCTGATTCCATCTGTCTGTTTAATGATGTATAATAAAATTTGGTAAAGATAGATAGATAAATCTTTATTGTTTTTCATATAGAGCCGCATCGATAATTTTTAAACATATTTTTTGCATTTTAAATATTTTTGGTTCTAATTTATTTTGATTTGTTATTTGTTAATTTATAATAAAGATAAGCCTATAAAATTGGCAAAACTATCGGCACCACATTCAAATACGTATGAAAACATTGTATTATTGTAAAGATAGATAGATAAATCTTTATTGTTTTTCATATAGAGCCGCATCGATAATTTTTAAACATATTTTTTTGCATTTTAAATATTTTTGGTTCTAATTTATTTTGATTTGTTATTTGTTAATTTATAATAAAGATAAGCCTATAAAATTGGCAAAACTATCGGCACCACATTCAAATACGTATGAAAACATTGTATTATTGCTTTGAGATTTGGGTTCGTTTAGTGCATCATACATTATGGATATATTGTTTTGTTAATTATAATAATAATGAAAAAGGGGAAATTTTGTGGCATAGAGGACAAATTATCAAATTAAAGCGGGAGTCAAACCCACGACCTTAGGATTTCTAGCCATACGCTCTACCATCTGAGCTATTCGAGGACATAGGAATCGACACACACTCGTGAACACTTTCCTTCCATAATTTAATATTCATGTGAGAAATGAATCGAAAATCAAACGTTCTTATCAATGGCCGTCGAGATCCATCAACTTCATCGTCATTCGAAAATTTCAGTAGCAGATCTAAGTAGATGATCTCTTACCACTGATAAGATTTAGCCAAATATATAAGGTGAAAGTGGAAATATTGTGTCCAAAATATATAATGAAAAAGGGGGAATTTTGTGGCATAGAAGACAAATTAATGAAATAAAGTGGGAGTCGAACCCACGACCTTAGGATTCCTAGTCATACGCTCTACCATCTGAGCTATTCGAGGACATAGGAATCGAACACACTCGTGAACACTTCTCTTCCATAACATAATATTTATGTGAGAAATGAATCGAAAATCAAACGTTCTTATCAATGGCCGTGGAGATCCATTACCTGTCACTCAACTTCATTGTCATTCGAAAATTTCAGTAGCAGATCTAAGCAGATGATCTCTAACTACTGATAAGATTCAGCCAAATATATAAGGTGAAAGTGGAAATATTATGTCCGAAATATATAATGAAAAAGGGGGAATTTTGTGGCATAGAGGACAAATTATTAAATTAAAGAAAAAAAATGTCCTCGAATAGGTCAGATGGTAGAGCGTATGGCTAGAAATCATAAGGTCGTGGGTTCGACTCCCACTTGAGCATGCTTTTTTTCCTTTAATTTAATAATTTGTCCTCTATGCCACAAAATTCCCCCTTTTTCATTATGTATTTCGGACACAATATTTCCACTTCCACAATAATATTTTTTTTTCATAGGTATTCCCATTATTTGAATAAGATTTCATGTTTGTCAATTAATTTGTACAGTTTTTTAATAAACAGTTAAAATAAAAAAATTGCCCTTTAAATTGGTTAAGTTTTTTAACATGCATATTATTGTTACTACTGTTTTACCTTGTTAAAAAGAATTTTTGCGGAATGTTGAAGTTGTGTTTAATATCGTTGCAACAAACATGAAGTTTGTGATTCCCCAAAAAATTAAAAATCCAAGTTAATTTTCCAAATACTTGAATTGAACAAAGTTATGCGAAATTGATTTGATTTCGATTAATTTATGAAAGTTTTAGGGTGAATTTAAAACACAAATTGGGAATGTTGAAAAGGGAAACATTCTCAATTGAATATTGATAGAAAGATTTTTCTGTGAATTGAAAAATCCACGATTCAAATGCAGTTATTTTTTGTGAATCTCTAACAGAAAACAACTACTTCCCCGGCTAAAGCCACACTGGACGTTGAACTACATCTGATAGATATTCTGAAAAGGCCCTAACTCAAAAGAAAAAATCTGAAATTGAAAATTTGCATTTTCATTCAGATAGTTATTTGATTTTCTATTCCAGTCAATTAGGAACTCATGAAGATGAATGAGGCAAAGAAGAATGTTTTCCATAAGAGAGTACTCACCAGAAATCATTTGTAACATTGACGCAGGAGAGACATCGCATTCACTAGGTCTTCAATACATTTTTGTCGACGAAAATCTATTTCACGCTTCCAAGATCATCAGGAAGACCGGAAGAAATGGGAAACACATTTTCAAGAAGCAATCTCACTTTGCAAAGATGGAAAAAGTTGGAATCATTTCTTTTGGAGAGACACTGTGAAATTGGTGTTTTCTGACATTAAAACCTGAAGATAGTGACTAAAGTTTATCTTTCAGTCGCAGATGATTCCACATCTGATTTTATGAACATCCTGTTTATATTTTCAACAAATCAACAAATTGGGAAATTATTAATGTTTAAAAAACAATCTTGGGAGGCCTTGTTTTGGTATTTAGGCATAACTTTTGATTCTAAAACAACTTGTTTCAATAACATATTGCTGAATTTTCTGAAATAAGGGTAATTTACTTTTGTACAATTTTTATAATTTTTGACCTTCCCTGTATGATGTTTGACTTGAAACGCACCCAATTTTATGCACCAACTTTCGGCAATATTTGTACCTTGCTTGTGCAATTAATTTAAAAAATTCAGGTACATATGTTGCTAAATAAATTTTTCCATTTTTGGCAAAATGCTGAAAGAAACTGGGGAAGAAGAAGGAAGAATAAGATACTGTAGAAGAAAATTAAATCGAAAGAAAAACCACAAGAGTTCCTCCTTGTTTCCTCGGCTCCTTCGATGTGGACTAGTTAGAAGAGGAAAATATACCGAAACACACTTCGCAGTATATTAAGAAAGAATTCGAGCATTAGTATGACAGTTATGACGTTTTACGAGTGAGAATACATTAGCACGCATTGTACGGAGACAGTTCTGATGACGTTTTGCTTCGGTGAAGACAATAATGGGGATTAAATATAACAATTAGGCGGCGGAATGAAACAGACAAGGGAACTGGTGTCGTTTCCCACAGGATTACATGCTGATTCACGGCATCACAACTCGACGCCAAGGATTATCGCACTATCATCCCAGATATTTATGTTTTGGGTTGCCGCATTGACTGTTTTACTAGATGTCGCTGTTCGAATTTAGAAAGAGGAAGAGTCTTCTCGATGCGAATATGGAGATACGAAGGCTGGTCTGAGAAATTATACTCTGTTACCTAATGTGAGAGAGTAATACATCATTATTGAACTGTAAAACCGAGTCGTCTTCGACGTATTCCATAGGCGTACGAGGTTAAATCTAAAGTTGATGTTATTGGATAGCTTATGAAAAACTAAGATAGGAATGTGCAAGTAGATATATGACATCATGAATGAAACAAATCTAGAATTTCCCGGAGAACCCAGAAATGAGATAATATACTGGGTGTCCATTAGAAAAAAGAAAGTTTATATCATAACTTTTTGATGCTATATTGAATTGTTCTTCTATTTACATTACCTGGCGGTTCAGAAAAAATGCTACAACTTTCCTAATTTATCCATTTTTCTAGCTCTTCAAATAAGGCGGATATCTATTGGTCCAAAAGCGAAAGGGAGAAAATTCAAAGTATCAAATACAATGACCAATTGATCAGCGATGAAGAGCAAAAGGCAAATATATTCAATAAATATTTTATCGATGTTGGTGAAAATTTAGTCAGTAAAATCAATCGACCTCATAACTATAAAGAAAAGAGGACTGTGAGTTGCCACTCGTTATTTTTGAATCCAGCAACTGAAAGTGAGGTGAAAAGAATTATTAAATGACCTGAAACCCAAAAAAAACCCTGGGTACGATAAGATCAGTGCTGAAACACTCTAAATTATAGTAGATTATATAAGCCTTCCCCTAACTGCAATAATCAACAATTCACTCGAGACAGGGCAATTTCCAATAGCATTCAAAAACAGTATTGTAATACAAATCACAGGCAATTTCACTGATAACAAGCCTGGCTAAAGTACCTACTAGAAAAGATTGTGAAAGCTAGAGTAAACAAATTCCTGGAAAAACATCATTTAAAACATCAAAAACATCATTTACTTTCAATACTCTCTCTCAATACTCTCTCTCTCTCAATACTCTCAATTCGGATTTAGAAACCACAAGTCAACTCAAGATGCAATACATTTATTAGCAAACAATATTTACGGATGCATAGATGAAGGTGAACCAGTGGGTAATCGGTATATTTCTTGACTTGGCGAAGGCTTTCGACACCGTCAACCATTCCATTCTACTGGAAATCTCAGGGGACATGGGAATAAGAGGTCCAGCACATAGTTTTTGTGAAAGTTATCTGAAAAACCGAAAACAACAAGTCAAAATGAATGATAAAATTAGCGAAACCAAGGAAATATCATGTGGTGTGCCTCAAGGAACGGTGTTGGGTCCTTTGTTATTCACTATTTATATGAATAACATATTTTTATTGGAGAAAGAGGGTCAAATCATCAGCTTTGCCGATGATACTGTGGTTATCTATAAGGTACAATTTGAAAATTAAAATTGAAAGGGATTTTGCCCAAATTAAAACCTGGCTGGACTACAGATTATTATCGGTGAATTTCAAAAAACGGTTTCGGTAGCCTTGAGACAAATCTTCCAAACTATGATATAACCATACAAAATTATTTCATAATAAGACCAGCAAATGAAATTAAATATTTGGGAATAATGTTGGATCGTACTTTCAGATGGAAAACTCATGTGGACTACCTATCAAAAAAATGTATTTTATAAATGTAGATATAAAAAAATTGTTGAATTCCTGAATAAAAAAGAAAGAATAATAGTTTATCAGAGTTTGGTGGAATCACATTTGAGTTATGGAATCATAGGTTGGGGAGGTGTTTCAAGAGCACACTATAATGCAATACACGTTTCGAAAAATAAATTTTTGAAATAACTATTGAACAAATACAATAGGTATCCTACTGATCAACTTTTTGCCGAAGCGAAAGTATTAGATATCCGACAGATATCCCACAGATATATTTGCACGTCAATATAAGACAATACTTAAACAGAGGTGCAGTACACAGTCGTACACATGTCTATGAAACTAGAAATTGGCAGAAATTTCATTATGTATTAGAAGGATGGGTCACTGAAAAAAAGTGTGAGTTTGAATGATTTTGTATGTTTAGTTTCTGAGATATAAGCGGCCAAATACGTCGTATTGGGGCAGGATTGGCAAAGAAAAAAAGTGTTTTTTTAGTCGAAATAAGACAAAGTAAGGATGAAAATGTATTGATCGGAACTCATAAATATGTTCTATTATAATCTTATTGATGATAGTACATTAGGGTATATACGGGGCATAGTAAAAAAAATCGTTTTTCCGGATTGTTTTTCCAGCACTATTTCAAAACCAACAACTTATATTTTGTTAAGATATCATAGTTTCAGTCTATTGTAGGCGAAAAAACGTGTTTTGTTTCTTGATGACTTTCTCTGTTTATTTTTTTTTTTAATTTTCGAGTATACCCCTATACTAAAAACAATTGAAAGATCGTTTTTTATTACAAAAAAAGGAATTAATTGCTACTGCACATTGATTAAAAGATAAGGTAACATTCTGATGGAATCAATTGTTCAATATTTCCTTTCATTTAAATAAAGGGTGCGTTACATTTTTTGTTCAGGTCATTTACAATGTTTTTATTGAAAATCTAGAAAACTGTTCCGTTAATTTGGACCATATTTTACTCACAATATTTTGGAAATGTTTACTATCATATACGTCAGTTTTATCAACTTTGTATGTTGCGTTTCTGAGATATGCATTTTTGAAGTTTATGGTATTACTATATATGGGGTAACCTATCGATTTAACAAAATTTTATGGAACCTTTCGACACATTCAATTCTATTATAAAACTTTCCGAAATCAATTATTTGATACAGTAAACAACACAAACCACACTCAACAACAATTTGGAACTCAACAGTATAGACTAAAAAAAAATCGAATTATAAATAACGACTTCTAACATAAAAGTCAATTAATATTATGGAAATTATAATATAACAAATCTAAATTGTAACTAATTAGTTATAAACAACATAATTAACAATTTACATAATGGAACTCTCAAAAAAACAAACAATAACCAAAACCCAAATTCAAATAACATTATTAATATTGTTATTGATTGGTCTATTTGCGCAATCTAAAACATTTCTCAATAGTTTATAGCAATGGTACTTTATTGTTTCTATTTGAAATTGATATGCGTAATCCTGAACCTGGACTATTACGCTGCCGCATAGCGTCCAGATTTAGGAATGCTATGAAGTATCAACTGTGGATATCCTTTATATTATTCCTGATGCACCTGCAAATGGACGTATTCTAGGCTACTACTGTACCTGCCAAAGTGGAGCAAGAACAGTGGGATGCTGTTCCCATGTTTTGCAGCGTGCTTTGGTGCCTAGGATATGCTCGTCATCAAGAAACAATGAAGTACCGTAGCCATGAACTATTAAACATTGTTTTAGATTGCGCAAATAGACCAATAAATAACAATATTAATAATGTGAAATGCACAAAATCATAGATGAGACACCTATGATTCATGGGGTGAAGCTTAGACCTGTTGACGTAGAATTCAGTGACAAGAAAGCCTACCATTCGTCCTGACGATTGGGAAATCAGTAAATAGCTGTAGGCGGATGGTGGCTTTCTTGGATTTGTAACAAATCTCGCTTTCCTTCAATATTAATAATATTATTTGAATTTAGGTTTTGTTTATTGTTTGTTTTTTGAGAGTTCAATTATATAAATTGTTATTTATGTTGTTTTTAACTAATTAGTTTCAATTTCGATTTAGAGTTCACTACTACAATACACTATAAGATTTTCACTACTCAAGGGTTCACTAAAGCACGACGCGTGTTTCGCTATACAATAGCTTCATCAGGTTCATTTTGATTTCTTATATTATAATTTCCATAATATTAATTGACTTTTTATGATAGAAGTCGTTATTTGTAATCCGATTTTTTTTTAGTCTTTACTGTTGAGTTCCAAATTGTTGTTGAGTGTGGTTTGTGTTGTTTATAGTATCGAATAATTGATTTCGAAAAGTTTCATAATAGAATTGAATGTGTCGAAAAGTTCCATGAAATTTTGTTAAATCGATAGGTTACCCCATATATCGTAATACCGTAAATTTCAAAAATGCATATCTTAGAAACGCAACATACAAAGTTGATAAAACTGTCGTATAGGATACTCAACATTTTCAAAATATTGTGAGTAAAATATGGTCCAAATTAACGGAACAGTTTTCTAGATATTCAATAAAAGCACCTAAAAAAAAACTGTAACGCACCCTTTATCTAAATGAAAGGTAATATTGAACAATTGAATGTTACCCTATCTTTTAATCAATGGGCAGTAGCAATTATTTCCTTTTTTTGTAATAAAAAACAATCTGTCAATTGTTTTCAGTATCTAAAATTAAAAAAAATCTATATTTCAAACAGAGAAAGTCATCAAGAAACAAACCACGTTTTTTCGGCTACAATAGACTGATCTTAACAGGATACAACTTGTTGGTTTTGAAATAGTGCTGGAAAAAAGATCCGGAAAAACTATTTTTTGACTATGCCCCGTATACACCTTAATGTACTATCATCATCAATAAGATTATAATTGAATATATTAATGAGTTTCGATCAATACATTTTAATCCTTACCTTGTCTTATTTCGACTAAAAAAACAGTTTTTTTCTTTGTCAATCCTACCCCAATACGACGTTTTTACGGACTTTGGCCGCTTATATCCCGGAAACTAAACATACAAAATCATTTAAACTCACTTTTTTTTTTAATAACCCATCCATAATAAAATGTCAGGCAATTCGACCAAGAACCAATTTCCCATATGTTTTCGTGCGGGGTTCTTTACAATCACCTACCTGATTATCTTTTCCTTATATCGAAACTTTTTTTAACAAATAATATTATGTACGTATAAATCCGTCCCTGCGATAAGAGATAACGATATGGTCGGATTTGCTCCACAAATGGAGGGTTTTTCTGAGAAAACGATTATAAGCTTAGGTAGAGGCACAGGTAGTTTACCTACATTTGCCTCGGTGTTTCAAAAATTTGAAATGTTTAGTTACTTCCTGGCAGTTGTTGGAAAAGTTCGTTCTTGAAAATGGCTAGTCTTTCTGAATTTGTTGCTGAGAAACAGATTAGTAAAAGTGCGCTTTCTAAAAATAAGAAAATTATTATTCTCAATGTGTTCTGTTCGCCACTAAAACTCAACAAACCGAGTAACAAAAATAATTGAAATGTGTTCGAATATGACTGGAGTCGGACAGTCAACAATATACCGACTTGTGCACGAGGATAAACGCGGCCCCATCAGGTCACCAAAGAGAAGTACAGGAAGAAAATACACTGTAATAAATGCGGATGAAAATACTGCCATCAGAAGAATCACACACTCGTTTTACTCAAAAAAAGGAATCCCTATCTTGAACAAAATAATGTCTGAACTGAAAAAGGATGATGTCATTCCACCCTTGGATAGGAAGAAAGTGTGGAAAACTTCGAAGGAAATGAATTTTCGTTATGAATAATTTCAAAAAAGAAAATCACTTCCAATAGAGAATGACGAAATTATCTGCTGGCGACGACGATATTTGAGGGCAGTTAGACAGTTTCGAAGGGTGAAGAGGAATATCTATTATATGGGCAAAACTTGGTTAAATGAGGGATATACCATTGGTAAAATATAGCAGGATGAAAATATAAAAGCTTTCATAATAGGATCGTCCACTGGAATGGAAGCAGGAAAACGTAAAAGATTGATAATTACTCACATTGATAGCAAAAATGGATTTGTTGATGGTGGCTTACTAGCATTTCAATCAAAACGGACTGGAGACAATCATGAAGACATGAACGATGATGTTTTTGGAGAATACTTCCAGCAAATGCTAGATCTTATTCCTCCAGGGTCTGTTATATACAGTGCACGTCCGTTCCCCCCTACTAATTTTTGAACCACCCGGTATATCGCAACGAAATTTGGAGGGCTCAAATAGGAGATGAAAACCTACTTTTTCATGAAAAAAACACTGCCAAAAGTTTCAAAATGGCCGCTGAGTGCCATATTCAATATTTTTTTTAAATAGAACACCCCGTATATTATTTCATTTTTGAAGGCTGCTCATAATTTTCAACAGTTTTCACTGACACACTTCACTCCTAAATTCAATTGTTTTCGAAATATTAACGTTTGAAAAGTGATATTACGGTTTAAAATGAAGTATGGATTTTGGTCACTTCCGGTAAAACATTTTGCTAACTAAACGTTGTTATTAATTTGTAGTTAAATCTCTTAATGAATTCGACTAATAAGAGGCGTAAAGGAGTTTATTAAGGGTAAACAGTACCGCTTACCGGAAAATCTCGAAGCCTACGAATGTGTTCTGTAAATTCACAATCAAAACAAATTAGTTAGCTAAAAAATTATAATTTATTCAACCCCAACAATTATTTCATCAAGTTTCAATGTGGCCCACTCCTGAATCTTGACAATAAAGTGCCCTATTATAAATAGCTTCTCTCACGTTGATAAAAGTCTGTTCATCTATTTCATCACATGTATCTATAATTCTGCGTTCCAACTCTTCTATTGTTTGGCATTCAGTTGCGTAGATTTTGACTTCAGATACCTCCAAAGGAAAAAATCTACAGGTGTAAGATCCGGAGATCTTGGTGGCCATTCTGTACTTCCCCTGCGACCTATCCATCGCTCAGGAAAGTTTGTATCGAGGAACTCTCTAGCCATGCGATCGAAATGGGGAGGTGCGTCATCCTGCTGAAATATGATTTCACGATTCTCAAACTCTTCCTGATTGTTTAATACAATTTGCCTTATACGAGGTTCAATTTCAGTTTCTAAAAGATTTCTGTATAGAACTCGTGTGAGATTAAATCTGATGAAAATCGGTCCAACAACGCGATTGCCCAAAATCCCCGCCCAAACATTCTCCTTTTTAGGAAACTGGGTATGTCCCTCTCTGAAAATATGCGGATTAGTATCGCTCCAGTATCGTACATTCTGTTTGTTGACCTTTCCATTGAGAAAAAACATGCATTCGTCTGCGAAACATACACGTTTTAGGAAGCCCCGTTCTCCTTCAATTGTTCTTGTTAACCACTCACAAAATTCAACCCTCCGGTCTGGATCATCCTCCGTGAGAGCATGCAGGATTTTCATTTTATAGGGATGAAACTTTTCTTTTTTTAGGAGTCTTTGGACACTTTTTGAACTTACTTCACAGGATTCAGCAACTGCAGACGTCGACTGAGTCGGTTTGATTACCATTTCAGCAACAATTTCCACCTTTTTATCTCCTAAAAGAGGTCGTCTTCCTGATCTTGGAGCATCTTTCAGCGTACCAGTTGCTTGGAGCTTATTTAAAAGTTTGCGCAAATATGACCTCGAAATAGGATTCTCGGGAAATCTATCATTAAACATACGGACTGCTAGATGATAATTTCTTCCAGTTTCTCCAAATATCAAAACTGCTTCAAATTTATTGTCTAAACTACGAGCCATGATCACACTTTCCATGAAATGATTTAGGCGCTCAACGGACTATTTGACAGTTAGCAGTTCAGTTTGACAGTAAACAAGCTGTTACCGCAAAACAAGCTGTTACCGCAACAATTATTTTTCCAATGCAAACTTGATTGAAAGCAACATTAGTGTTTTTGGTTGTGTTTGAAATGACCACAATGTCACTTTTCAAACGTTAATATTTCGAAAATAATTGAATTTAGGAGTAAAGTGTATTGGAGAAAATTGTTGAGAATTATGAGCAGATTTCAAAAATGGAATGAAATAAGGATCGTTCCATTTAAAAAAACTATTGAAGATGGCGCTCAGCCGCCATTTTGAAACTTCCAGCTGTGAGTTTTACCTCCTATTTAAGCCCTCCAAATTTCGTTGCGATATACCAGGTGGTTCAAAAATTAGTAGGGGGGAACGGACTTTAGACGAGCACTGTATACAGTGCTAGTCAAAAGTCCCCTCCCCCCCTCGTATCTTTTGAACGGGTATACTTATAATAATGAAATTTGGAGGGTGGAAATAAACGGATGTAGGCTTCTCAACTGGTCATAACAGGTGACGCAATAGTCATAAATGACGTCACAAGGCCACTGTGACCAATAATTTTAAATGGGACCCTATGGCAAGTGACAGCTCGTTTGAAAGGTATTGACAATACCTATTCAGTCATACCAATTTTGTTTGGGTTTCGGCTGATTTTGATTGATAAATTGAAGAAATACGGAAATTATAGTTTCGCATTTAATTAATAAAGATTTAAGAACCAGTTCTTATAATAAGTGTTCAAAATGTGCTCCATCTACTTCCTGGCAGTAATGCATCCTATTGCTAAACTCTTGTCGTACTCGTCCCAGTGTGTCAGCGGAAATTGCCCTACATTCTTCAACAATTCGTTGTTTCAGAATGGCAATACTATCAGGTGCTGTATACCCGTTCAAAAGATACGAGGGGGGGAGGGGACTTTTGACTAGCACTGTATAATACCAGCCACCACTCAAGAAAATCCGAAAAAATTAGTAACATAGTCACGAAGGATTTTAGGAAAACAAGTTATATGAAATACTGGGTTTATTTTTACCCCATCTATACATTTCCGTCCTTAAAATTTTTTCATTTCAGATAATGGTGTACGTTCGTGTTGGATGTCGTCGATTAAGTGCCTTTTTATCAAAAATCAGTGCTCCGGTCGACTATACACCTTGTTTTTCGAAAAATATTGAAAAATCTCAATCATTTCAAAGTTTGGAGTGTGGACCATCGGGGGCAGTTCCTGACTGTGTAGCAAACCAACTGACTCATGCATTAATTATCATCGATGGAAGTCATTTGTTTCGTCAATCACCGAAATGTGGTTGATTTTTTATGGTCCCTTGAAGAGTTATCAAAGAAAAACATTTTTCATTCCCAGTACCGAAAGATTTTAGGAGAAAAAGTTAAATGAAGTACTGGTCATCTTTTGACCCCCATCTATACATCTCGGAGATAAAAAGAGGAAGTCATGGAACACCCTGTTTATTAGGAGTATTCTCTCTGGATTTCGTTCATTTTGAAACTACATAATTCGAATAAACAACCACTGATTTGTATCTATAATCATCAATAAATTAAAAAATATTCACTTTGATTGACGTCGAGATTGATCATCATATGGTAAGTGGAGTCCAGTAAGACAAGTGACATGTTCATACTATAATTCAAAGACATATAATTGGTATATCTATTATAAAATATAAATTGTTGATGATCATCTACATCCTTTTTGTCGAAAATGACAACCCATATGCACTCCCATGTTTCGCAACGCATTCGACAACTTTGCTCCCTCCCTCGCAGTTATCGTACTTTTTCGTCCCGATTTCTTTTTCGCAAACTTCCGATAGCTCCCTCAGTTTGCCGATTTTGGTCAAGTCCCCCTTCAGAGCAGGTGTGAAGGCCAGCACCATTCCATCTTTGTTGAATTTACCATCATTCAAGATTTTCGCACTGTTGAAGATGCAGTCCATGAAACAGCGACCCGTTTTCGTTTTGGGAACTTTACGAGCTTTGATAGTTTCCAAGTCGGCACTAGTAGCTCCGGACTCAGTCTGGCATTTTCCTAGGGCTTTCCTCGGGGTCTCATTCAGAGTGAGCTTTCTGCTGGTGCTTCTGATTCCCAGAGATGGAGAAAACACGATTACGAGGAGTCCTGAAACATTAATGATTTTACGTAAAATGATTGAAGTTTCCCTCTGGAGTACCACAAGGAAGTCATTGTGGTCCCTCTTGCTATTCAATTTGTTCGTAAACGATATCAGTGAAAAAAATTGAAAACACTTCTCACTGTTCGCTTATGATTTGAAAATATACAAAATCACAAAAAGAATTAAGACTTATGCTACAGGGTGATCTTGATAACAATGGTATAGACAATTATTTCAACTATTCATATCCCATTACATTAATAAATTTGATTCAAGGGTGAATGACATGAATGATCTTTGCATCCTGATGGGCAGTAAACTTACTTTCTCCCAACATATAATAAATATATCAATTGAATCACCGAAACTATTAAGATATGCCCAGAGATCTGTCTGAAGTCACTTAATATCATTTATCGTTCAACTGTTCATTCAAATATGTATGGATTGTGTGAAATCCTTGTTCACAACACACACACACACAGATACTTATATATGTATATATGAATATAAATTATTTTAGGGAGCGAAGTAGCTCGACCGGGAAACACACAGCGCTCCTAGAGGTTTTTTTCACTTTGAGGTAGCCTAACCTATACAGTGCTTCTCAAAAGTCCCCTCCACCCCTCTTATTTTTGGAACGATTATACATAAACAAGTGAAATTTGGAAACTGAATATTAAAGGTTGATAATAGATGACGAAATCGTCAAAGATGACGTCACAAGGCCATTGTGACCAATAATTTTGAATGGAACCCTACGGCAAGCGACACCTCTTTTAGAAGGTATCGAAAAAACCTATTCAATGCTACTAATTTTGTTTGTGTTTGTGGCAGTTTTAATGGCTCATTACTAAACATTAAAATTTAAATTCCATTCAGTATGATATTAATTACAGATTTAAGAATCAGTATCTACTTAAAGAAATTGCTCGAAGTGACCTCCATTTACTTCCTGACAGTGAAATATCCTATTTTTAAACTCTTCTCGTACTTTTGCAAATGTGTCTGCGAAAACAGCCTCATATTCTGCAACAATACGTTGTTTTAAAACGTCAATATTGTCAGGTTCAGTGGCGTAAACCTTCGATTCAAGGTACCCCCACAGAATAAAAATCCAAAGGTGTGAGGTCTGGTGATCGAGCTGGCCATTCCGTTGAACCTCGTCGTCCAATCCATCTACCACGATACTCCTCATCCAAATACCGTCGTACTGCACCGTAATAGTGTGGAGGAGCACCATCCTGTTGGAATGTTATTTCCAAATTGCCGAATTCATCTGGATTATCTTCCGAAATTTCAAGGATTAACGGTTCTATTGCGTTTTGCAACAGCTCCAGAAAAACCTCACCAGTTAAATTAGTTTTTTGGAAAAAGAGCCCAACTAAGTGGTTTCCCAGGATACCTGCCCAAACATTCACCTTCTGGGGAAATTGGGTATGTGTTTCACGAAACAGGTGAGGATTTGCGTCACTCCAATACCTCACATTCTGTGTATTTACATTTCCATTTAGATAGAAAGTACTTTCGTCACTAAAACAAATTGTTTTGACATAGTCTGGCTGTTGGTTAATTTTAGTTTCCATATTTTCACAAAATTCTAGTCTTTGGTCTGGGTCGTCGTCTGAGAGTTGATGAACCATTTTTAATTTGTATGGATAAAATTTGTTTTTTTTTCAACACCCTGTGTACTGTACTTCGACTGACTTCACAGGTAGATGCAACGTGAGTTGTTGAAGAAGTAGGATTAACTATTACTTCTGCCAGTATATCAATTTTTTTCTCATCAGAAATTTGTGGTCTGCCACATCGTTTCGCATCATTAATACTACCCGTTGTTTCAAACTTACGAAGAAGCTCCCTTAAATAAGTCCTCGAAACGGGGCGATCGTGAAACCTCTCATTGAAAATGCGTTCTGCTGCATGAATATTTTGTCCAGTTTCACCAAGAATCAGGATCGCTGCTACTTTATCACCTAAAGCACGTACCATTTCGCTTCTTGAAGCACTTAAACGTTCGGCTCACAACAGTTTAACAAATTATTAAAATGTACAAAAATATTAAAAGTACCAAAAGCTGCTAAAACAGTTGAACGTTCGATCAACAATACACAAATCATTAAATGTACAAAAACTTGGACAATTACAAAAACGTCGAATTAGGGAGACTAACAAAAACGTCAGCTTATTTGACAACCATCCAGAGGCGGAGCTTGAATTTGGAATTTTAGTATTAACTGATTTAATTCATCACAGCTTTGCGTTTTTTAAAAGCGAGTTGCCAAAACTGCCATAAACACAAACAAAATTAGTATCACTGAATAAGTTTTTTCGATACCTTTTAAAAGAGGTGTCGCTTGCCGTAGGGTTCCATTTAAAATTATTGGTCACAATGGCCTTGTGACGTCATCTTTGACAATTTTGTCATCTATCATCACTAGTAGGGAAGTTTACAACCTTTAATATTCAGGTTCCAAATTTCACTTGTTTATGTATAATCGTTCCAAAAATAAGAGGGGGAGGGGACTTTTGAGAAGCACTGTATGATATGAATCTCTATTGTTATTAACATCATTCAAAAAAGCAATTATAATCCGCAACGGATTCCAAGAAGTGAATACGGATGTTTTTCGAAAAGAAAGCCATGCAAAAGGAGCAGGTTTATTGAAAAGTTGCTACATAGACAACGTCTACGAACGAGCTGATGGCAATTTTGTGATAATATGTGGAAGAGTTTTGCGTGAAACTCACGGAGATCAAAGTTCAAAAACTAATACGAATTTTTATGAAGTCACAGTTGAGGTAAGTTCAAATAAGTACTGTATATATTGAATAAAAATATTCTTAGGTTATGGTTCATATATTCATAAAAAAAATTGTCAGTGCGTTTTATTTCATTTCTAATTATTCCAGAATAAAAAACACGGAAATCTATTGATGGATAGAAATAGATATTATGACAGATTCTATGCATGAAATGATTCGGATATGCCTTATACTATTTGCTCATGATGGAAGACATAACATTGATCGCTAAATCAATAATTGACTATTTCAGAATTTCATTTGGATTTGAATAAAGGGACTGATCTATTAAATAAGACTGCATTACGATTCAAGAATTTAATTATAAATCTTCCGAAAAATTGATCTCATTCTATTTTCATCGGCATAATTCTAACCAAATAATATATTTTTTTTAGCTGAATATCGATCGATCAGTACGTGAGATCAATTGAAACTGCAAAGGTGGAAAAGGATTTTGCAAACATTTCAGAATATAAGATCCTAATCCTTCCAATTAACCAAAAAAAAACTGTATTGAAAATTGATTGTTAACGTATTTCGGCCTGTTTTTGACAAACTCACAAATCATTTTATGGAGAACCATTTACTAAGCATAGAAATGATCACAAAACAAAAAGGATGTAAATCTCGAGTTGACTAGAATGAATGAATTACTCAAATTCCAAGTTTTCTTGTCCATTCATACGATCAACTTTCTTGATTCCATATATTTTCACAAAACTCTCCGTCAAAGATTTGATAACAAAAACTTTTCAAATGAAAAAAAATAAACATATTTCCCTTGAAATTGATAATAATGATAATCATATTATCACTCAACAGAACATACTCATCGATATGCGATCGGAGAAATTCTGATTATTGTACCTACTTCTCAAACAATTCAGGCACAGAATGTAATATAACCCACAAATATTTATGTGTCTACTTTGGATTACTTACATTTCACGAACAAAATCCAACCAACAATCATGGAAACATTATTCCTAGTTTCCATTATTTTAAAATTAGAATATATTTTTCAATTTATTGATCATTGTTACTGAACATCAATACATTAGCCCAGGAAAACGATAAAAACTGTGCTCAGGATTTTCATACTCAGAATTCGATCAATCAACGGCGCTACAAATTCTTTTTGATCCATTTTTCTTTCACAAAAAGTGCCCTGGAATCCTTGCTGGCTACACAACAATGTACCCCGAAATTCAAAAATATCAGCGAACGGTGGCACTGTCAACTTCGACTCCCTATAACGACGGGAGAAAGAGAAACAAGAGGAGGAGGATCGTCAACAAAAAAGGAGGAAAGCCGGAACACAGAAAAAAAAAAGTTGAATCAAACAAATAAAAGTGTCGTATATGCACGACAAAATATAATCTCAAAATGACTAAAAGTATTTCTTGGTTTTGGATCAAATTTTGAGTTTCATTCGACTGAAACTAATTTGCATGAACCAAATATAATTATTCGAACAACTCATTTTAACAGAAATGTTGTTTCAACCATGTAATCGTTTCGTTGGAAAGAATAATCAGATCTACAAAATTTGCTGATTACTTTAACAAACATATTCATTCCAACAAGTATTTTTGAGAATTCAAGACAATAAGAGTGACAAAATAAATTTGGTTAAATTAACAAATCGTTTTTTTTTCGTGCAGGGAAAAAACAGGAGAAAAATTATCGGTTGCGGAAATTTTCCGGAAAATTATGGAGGAACAAAGTATCGAACAACAGAACAACAGAAAGCATTTTCCAAAAACCAAGGAAAAATCGCGGAACTGAAAGTTGACGCAGTACGAGAAGAAACAATTGATGAATGCTTTCTGATTATGTGCCAGAGCAAAGCATTTTATTAGTTTGAATGTTTTCCCAAATTATAGTACAAGAAAATGATTAAAATTAACTAATTGGTACTAATATATTATTAATTTACTGAAGGCTAAGATTTGCGTAACTGTTGAAGAATTGTGTTTTATTTTGAAACCAGCTGTTTTCATGCCAAAATATAATGAAAATAAGTGAAAAGTGTAATAAACTGGTTATTATCAGGAAGTGAGAATTCGATAACTAATAATTTACCGCTAATTAAATAATATATCAAGAAAAAATCATTTTGTGAACACAGTAACCGTTTTGGAGTGAACTAGACGTCTGCCCTTTTATTTATATTTTTTCCAAATAATTCGAGGAAGTACTCAATCGACTTAACAAAAAAATATATTTCTGTTTTTTCATTGTTCATTTGAATTCTAAAATGTTGATCAAATGAATGAAAGACTCACCAATATATGAAAGATTTCATTTCGTGATTTTATGAGCGACAAATAATGACTGATGGCGAATTTGATCGGTTTGGTCATAATCAGTCAACTGAAACCTTCATCATTTCCCTTTAGATGGAATGATTGACAAACTCATTTCCTGGTGTTTTGGTTTCGTTCAAGGTGAGGCCGATATTATCTCAAATCACATACCATGTGTTCCGACGAAAACTTGCATTTTTGATATTTTGTAATTAGTAATTAATAAACTCGGTACATACTTTTACTGTTAAATAATATTGATAGTGATTAAACCGGGTGACACAGGATATCGGGCCACCCCTGTAACTTCTGCATTCGAGAACGGATTTTTCTGGAATTTGGTACAGTTATATAAGTAACCATTTCGGATTTGATCACATTACAATCCAAAATGGTGGACCTTCCGGTTTTTCTGGAAATGCCAGTATCTCTGTTTTTTTCAAATGGAACACCCTGTATATTTTTACAAATTCAAGTTCAACAGGTCAAAACAAGTTCAAACCTTATGTCAAATGTCATTTTTTTAAACAATTGGAATTTAAATTGTTTTTTATTTTACCTCGTGGATAAATGAGATTTGGTTGAAGCTATTCACAAGGAGTCGCAAATAACAGAAATACTTAATTTTTTTCTGAAAAATTATTTTTTGTTACACTTACTGGTTAATCAATTCAGTCACATCACATTTTGATCAAAAATTCATTTTTTTCAAATGAAACCCCTATGGGCCACCTACCTGTCTCTCTAGAACATTCGTTAAGGAAAAAATGACATATCATTTTTGTATTTGGTGCAGTAACAAATTTATAAATTCAAAATCTTACAACTAGTTCATGAGTTTTCTGGCAGTTCGAATAATTTTTCAACTCAGTAGGCTGTGGAAAACAACATTTCTGAATCTTGTCAACTAATTGTGTAAGTTAAACTTATAAGCACGATAATGGTGTTTTTTTTAAATTCTTCTAGCGTTTTCTCGACTGACATTGCATTGGTATTCCAATTCCCGCGTCAAAGTGGTTGGATCAAAATCAACATAAGCAAAACATTCATTTCTGCCTCCTCACTTACGATCATCTTTTCCATTGTTGGGTTCTTTTGGGAATCTTCTCTCCACATTTATGGAAAAGGTTCTTTGTGGATGTCTTCTGTGTGGGTATCGTTCAGCGTATAACTGACAAGCGGCGACAATGTTTTCAAGACATTCTCCGTAAATTAATAACATGTCAACCTGTTCACTTTTTGTGAACCTATAATTTTGGTTTTACATTTCTACTAAACTAATTCCCAGAAGTCAACTAATTTTCGAGAGTTGAGATGACAGATGACAGCGAAACACATTTAGTAGTTGAGATGACAGATGACAGCGAAACACATTTAGTTGACAAGATTCAGAAATGTTGTTTTCCACAGCTTACTATGTTGAAAAATTATTCGAACTGCAAGGAAACTCATGAGCTTGTTGCTGTATCGAAATACAAAAATGATATGTCATTTTTTTCCTTAATGAATGTTCTAGAGAGACAAGTAGGTGGCCCATAGAAGTTTTATTTGAAAAAAATTAATTTTTGATCAAAATGTGATGTGACTGAATAATTCATCAATAAATGAACACAAAAAATAATTTTTCAGAAAAAATTATGTTTTTCTGTTATGTGCGACTCATTGGGAATAGCCTTGACCAAATCTCATTTATCCACGAGGTAAAATAAAAAAACAATTGTAATTTCAATTGTTTCAAAAAAATGACATTAGGATTTGCAGAAAAACCGGAAGTCCGCCATATTGGATTGTAATGTGATCAAATTCGAAATGGTTGCTTATATAACTGTACCGAATTTCAGAAAAATCCGTTCACGAATGCAGAAGTTACATGGGTGGCCCGATATCATGTGTCACCCGGTATAGGAATAGTCAGATCGATTTGATTCAATCAAAGACTCATCAAGAGAGAAATTCACACTATAGAAGCAATTCGCATGTAAAAAAGTTCTCAGTCTACTTTTGCAAAGAAAAATATTACTACTGTTTTTGATCATATCGGTAACAGTTATTTTGAATCTTGCAAAAGGAATATGGTAGACATTATGGTTATTAATATTCAGTAAAAATTATTTTTATTCAGGAATAGAAATACACATATTTCGAATATGAAAACGCAAGGTAATGGCAAAATGTTATATTGACGAAAAATTTCTTAACATTAGAATCGCTTTGATGCCCCAGCTATACATCGGACAATACGTTTCTGAGCAATGAACACATTTTTGGACATTATGGAATCACCCCAGAGACATACGCCATACCTCAGTCTTGAGTCCACCTGAGCATGATATAATCTCGATTATTGATTCATTTCCAGCACAAAACGTAAATTTACAAACGAATAAATCAAAGAATTCATTTTTAAGACTAATTGTTTACAGTGAGCTTTCACCCAAAAATTCTATAGGGTCATGGCTGCTCTGGATGATATGGTTATTATAATCAAAATGATAATCTGGCGATGGTAAAATTGAAGAATTTGGATCTTGTCAACATTGAAAAATAGATATTTTTATTGAAATAGTCGGATGCCAGTACAGTTGAGTTGCTACATTTGTCATCAATAGAAACCAAACCAGATGCAGACACAATAAAAAAATCAGTCACGCCACTAATGTTCCTCAGTCTACTGTTTGGCGAAGATTAAGAAAAAATAATCTACATCCGTGCCATTCACAGCAAGTAAATGCTCGATTGGCTTTTAGTAGATGGGTATTACAAAATAATAGGATCAGAGACGGTGTTAATAATTCAAGGAATACCCCTATTTGAGCCGAACAAAATCCGTTCGCCATAAAACAAACACATTCACAAATCAGGTTCTCCTTTGATGTTTGGTGTGGCGTTGTTAACAACCGATTAATTGGACCCATATCCTACCACATCTACTAACGGGTGAAGTGTATTTGGAGTTCCTGCAAAACATTTTACCCATATTGCTAGATGATGAAGGAGTTGATGTTGGAGGCATGAACTTTCAACATGATGGGGGCTTCACCTCATTTCAGGGTAATAGTGAGAGAGGTTTTAAATGACAACTTCCCAAATCATTGGATAGGCAGACCTCACAACTGGCCTGCAAGGGGGCACGATTTTAATCTACTCGATTACCATGTTTGGGGTTATCTAAAATCAAAAGTTCATTCAACTGAAGTAAACACTAGAGACGACCTTCTACGGAGAATTGTGGACCCATGCGACGAACTGAGAAATGACCAAGCTATGAAGAAAGTCAATTACAAATCTTACTTCAAGAGCACGGAAATGTAATGAGCACAATGGAGGCCACTGTTATGAGTTATGTTGTTTATATTTTTTTGTGTCTAATTCTTTTCGTTAGACTTAATACATTTTTTTGCAACGTTATTTTTGTTTAAAATAAAGTTATGATATTTTCGGAATGGGTATTTTTCCTCTTTTTTATATATTTTTTCAAATGTAGCGCAATGAACAAATGTTACGATAAATTTTTTACGCATAAAGGGTGTTTGAAAGTTAGTCATTGATAATAATAATTTGTCCCAAATACGGACATGTCCTCTCGGTTTTCAATAAGGTTGGGATCCAGAAATTAGGAGAATAAGAAATAATTGATGACTTTATGGATTAAGGGCGGGTTTATCAATGCCCGGTTGAATCTGTTAGCTACGTAGCCCTCAGCTATCTCTAGCCGTCAGCCAAAGTCTCAGTTACATTAGATAGCGTTTATCAATGTACCACATGACCGACAGGTAGCTAACTGGAGGCTACGTGTAATTGAGCATTTGGCAACCTTGCCCGTGATATAAACGTGGGTGTAATATTGTCACAGTGTAAATTTCTCATTTTAATTGAGTGGTTTTAGTTTTAATTATATAAGTATATATTGTTTTTTTATTTTAATAAAAATACATTATTAGTAAAATTATATTTTGTTTATTTAAAGAATTGATATAAAAAATTATTGCTGAACAACTAACCCTCTAAAATAATTATTAATTAGATTATCCCTGGCATTGTTGATGTTGTTTTGTACAACACCTTCTGGCTGGATTTCTTCGTCAAAATCAATATTTACGATATGCATTGTGTTGGAATATCCACTGTGGGCTACTATGAGACAGTTGGGAAATTCATTATATAACAACCGTCGCCTTACATTGGAATTGTCAAAAACTGTTTGATCATGTGAGGAACCAGGCCAGCGTGTTACTATGTCCAAAATTTTTAAATTGGGATCCGATATGGTCTGCACATTTATGGAAAAATAACCTTTCCTATTCCTGAATGTTTCAGCATTGTTGCCCCCTAGAATGAAGATAATAGGAACCATGTAACAAGCATTATACTCCAGATATACCCAATATGAATTTAATTTTCCATCCTTTTGTTGGAAATTCCCTCACCTTTTACTGATTACATCAAATGTCCCTGCCTTTTTTGTGCGAATTACAAATTCCCTAACATTTTTAGCGTTTTTGAGGACAATTTTTGTGAACACTGGGTTTAGAAAGTCGAAACCGAGTAGTAAACTCGACATCATCGAGCTCTTCAAAGGAATTCACCCGTTCTTTCACAGTATAAGGTCGTCTTTCGTACTCCACAAATTCCAATATTTCTTCAAGCTCTTCATCGAAAAGGTCGTCAAGTTCCTCAAGATCCATTGACAATAATAATGAAACGAAATACAAACACACAGAACCTATATTCATTGGACGCTACTAAACTACTATAAATAAATCAAACTGGAAGTTTTTCGATTTCGCCCCAAACGATGATAATACGTTGAAATTTAAAATTGAAATGATGAAAAAAATAAAGGTTATCTATGCAAAATATAAGCAAACAATCATGGCACAGTTGACAGTTAGAATCAAGGAACCCCACTTTCTCGTATTTAACTGTATGTTCTATGGTTAACATCAACTTGATAGTGGCAGCTAGGATAGCCGAAAGGTTTGACTGACAGCTAATGCAAACTGGCAGTTGATAAACACTTTGGCCAACAGGTAAGATTTAGCCGAAGGCTACAATATTTAACCGAGCATTGATAAACACGCCCTAAAGCTGGAAAAGTACCATTTGGGAAAGAACAAATTTTTGTGCATTATCGAAACATCTAGATTTGACTCAAGTTAATAAGTAAAAAAGTTGTATGCGGAAACATCAAATATATTTAGTCTAACTTATTTTTTCTGCTCTTTCCAAATTTGTAAATAAAATTTTAAAATATTGATATACAAGGTGTTGTTTTGACTCGAAACCTACTTAGTAATTTTTTCAAGGCCGGACCTGGAATACGACTTTTTATTATTATGTTAATCGACACCACTGTGGACAAAGAACATACGAACCAAATATTACAAAAATGTATAGGGTGGTTCATAAAATATGATTAATTGAAAAAATGGGGAAAATTAATAAATCACCCTGTATCTTGGTTATAAAGAACGATAAACCGATAAAATATAGGTTATTTAGAAGCACCTCGGTGTCCTTCATCTACCCTCACTGTATGCGCATTTCCCAATGAATAACCCTGTATTTCAATATTTACAACATTTTGTCACACTGAATTTAATCTATACAATTTTAGCAATTCAATCATTCATATGTTGTATATGACTGTAACTTGATGATTTTGTAATTTTGCACGTTTTATTGTAACCCTGAAGAAGGCGAAAATTTCGCCGAAACGTCATCAAAATTGTAAAATTTTAGTAATGCGTTTTACTAGCCCACTTGCTTGTGATCCTTGAACAATGAAAAAATTATAGCTTGGAGTTTGGTTGGGAAAATGTCAATTAACTGAAACCACTATGGATCTGTTGCCGACGTTTCAACTTTTATAAAGTCATCCTCAGGGCACTACAACAGGGATTGTGAATATTACAAGGGTGAATAGTAGAGTAGCTCAGTACATGATAAATTACATGATAAAAACCTCAATAGAGGTATAAAGTACCAACTATTGAGGTTTTCATCATGTAATGTATCATTTACTAAGCTACTCTACTATTCACCCTCGTAATATTCACAATCCCTATTGTAGTGCCCTGAGGATGACTTTATAAAAGTTGAAACGTCGGCAACAGATCCATAACCTAACCTATCGATATAAGTTAGGTGAGTTGTTCTTCTTCTACATTATACAACAGCATCCAACCTTCCACAATTGATACCGAATCGAACTCTTCATAAAAAGTTAAATAAAGAACTCTTCATAAAAAGTTAAATAAAGAAGCAGCTTATCATCGGTGGATAAAAACTGGAAAGTCTATTGTGAATTAGTACGGGTGGTTAGCAGTTGTATGTGCAGAAAATAGCTACACACTATTTACACTGAAATATGAGCTCCATTGGAATTGAGTCAAAACGAATAATCGAAGAGATTCAACAAAATAGAGTTAAATTGAAGAACGCCATAGAAGCCAGCGAAGCACGTACTATCAAAATTTAAATACTTGAGTACAATTCTAACAATACCACAGTTAAAAACCCTATACCATGCTTTAATCGAAAGCCACATAAGATACGGGTTGGTCACATGGGGAAGTGCATTGAAGAGCCATTTACATCCACTTCAAATTTTACAGAAATATCACCTCAAAATCATTTATAAGAAAAAAGAACATTCTCATCCAAAGAACTTTTTCTGGAAACAGAGGTGTTAAATATACGTCAACTATATTACTTTAAAGCGGTTGAAAGATACCACAAATCAAAAAATTTCTCTTATCCCAAGCATTCGTACAGCACTCGACAAAAGAAGTCACAGCTTGTACCGCTAGCGCAAAAAGCAATTGGACAACGCTCTTACTCCATCCTAGCTCCAAAATGCTATAACACCATACCACACAATATTAAAGATACCACTAATCCATACAAATTCAAAAAATTACTAAGAACTCACATTATTGTACTGGGACAACAATACGCCACTAACTTAATAGAACAAACTAATTAAAATTTACTGATTCATCCTTTTAAGACTCTAACTAACTAATACTTCGTGGAAAAGTAGCGAACTTTCCACAACTTCTACAGGAAATCATCTCTTTTTTATGATACTGACTATTAATTGTGATCTATTGCTTATACAACGACTGTTCTAGTTTATGTTACTCCTTTATATTGAATCTCGAACAGTTCTGCTTTTGTGATATTCAACTTATGAAATTGCAAATAAAATAATTGTTTCACTCCATAGATATACCCACGCTCAAGGCTTTTTTCCTTGTGGGATTTTTATTTAGAGATAATTTTTTAATAATCTTTTATTCTTCTAGCATAATTTTATATTTATATATAGTAAATGTACCAAAATATTGTCATATACCCACGCTCAAGGTTTCCCTTTTGTGGGTCTTCCTTGTTTATTCAGAGGAATTCTTTTTTTTTTATGATACTTGTATAATTTTATATTTTATATAGTACTATATTGTGACACTTATATACTTGTGGGATTTTTATTTAGAGATAATTGTTTAATAATTTTCTATTCTTCTAGTATAATTTTATATTTATATATAGTAAATGTACCAAAATATTGCTATATACCCACGCTCAAGGTCTTCCTTTTGTGGGTCTTCCTTGTTTATTCAGAGGAAATTTCTTTTTTTATGATACTTGTATAATTTTATAATTGATACTTATATTCTTCTTATAATCTATATGCTATACTTCTTGTAATCTATATGTCATAAACTGAATAAACATTATTATTATTATTATTATTATAGTGGTTTCAGTTAATTGACCTTTTCCCAACCAAACTCCAAGCTATAATAACCAGTGAGGTCACAAAACACTATAAGAATGAAAATATGTATACTGAGTGTGTGATTAAATTACCTTTATTCAGTCTTGCAAGTGCATGAACTGTTCTGTTTTCATACCGTATTTATTATGCCATTCACGGCCCATCCCAGCCCAACAAACTCGCCGTATAGATTAGCTAGTGATTTGCAATCAATTACAGATTATCCACGCATTACTGGAATTGAAGTGCACTTTCCATTTTCCAAATGAATTGCATAATATCATAAAGGGTTACTGTAAACACATCGCGTGTTTATTGCATACATGATGTGGAAGAGATAAGGGTCTTAAATATTACCGGAGGTCAGATTAGGGTAGTACATTGTGTGCTTGTGGGGTTAATATTTCCACGTTGGGTATCTCATGTTCAACAATAATACACTCATTTGCCTTCGCATTTCCTGATGGACTATCGTTATGTCAATAGAATATGGCCTGAATTAAAGCTTAAATGTGAGATTTTTTGTGCACATGAAATCGCCATTTAGTGAATGATTTGAAATAGATGATGAAGATATTATAAAATTTTTTTGTATTTGCTTTCGAAACAAACAGAACGGAAACGCCACACATATTGTCTCGCCGTGCTTACAGATTTTTTCTGACTACACTAGCCGTAAAACATTGTGCATCATACAGTGCGTTCATAAAGTTTCGAAACGCTCGATTATCTCACGAGTTAATTATTTTCGGAAGTAAGGCTCGGACAAGTAGATTTTAAATTTTGGTTTTCTACTTGAAAAAAATATTTTTACCCCCATTATCTTACAAGATATGACGTCATCGATATTTTTTTGAAATAGACAGGATATATTTTCATAATTTGACAAGCCGTAGTCGTCAAAAATCCCAAATTCAAGACCGCCATTTAGTGGGAAAAAATTTGGAAAAAATCAGTTTGGCAGCATTTCTGTGAATTTAAGCTACTCTTATTGGAGAATAGAAGATGAACTAGGCTCCAGATATCCAAATTTAGTAAATTGAACCAAAAATAAGTACCGTACAAAGATGTCAAAGTATAGAATTGTGTCAAGTTCAACTTCAAAGAAGGGAGATATAATGGAAAAACTTCAACTGGATTTTCATTGTGAATTTTGCAACAGAAGTTTCAACACAAAAAGAGGTTTGAATATCCACAAAAGAAAAATGCATTTCTCCTCTAGTACATGTTTTATTTCTTCAACGCCTGATAGTTCCACGGAATCGAATGAAATTGAAAACGAGTCTTCTAATCGACTTAATAATCATTTGGCAAATCACAAACTCAATCTATATATTGCTAAAAGGATACCCAAATCGGCCAGAGTGAGTGCTGCTGAAGCTTTGAGTAAATCAATTGACAATTGTATCATTTCCAACTCTACAGAAGCATGGGAAAATCTACTTTCTTTCGCATACAAGTTCTTCTGCCTTCCACCCATCAATCAATCGAAAAGAATCTCTAACAACAATCATCAAGAGAAACATTGAGAGTCCCAATCTTCTGCAAAATACAACAATTACTAATCCTTCAACATCGAAATATAATCTCACTAAACGTATAGTCAACAAAGTTTCTGATGATGATCTCACATCTGCTATTCGTATTTTGACGTGTACTGACACAATAGCTACTTTTGAAGAAACAACCTTGTTGGAGCTCAAATCAAAACATCTAGCTGACACGGAATTTATATATACAGGGAGTGACATCTTTAACCCTTTGAAAGTTAACGAAATTGAAGTTTTGAATGCAGTGAAGTCATTTCGTACTGGATCTGCAGGAGGCCTAGATTCTTTGAGACCATCGCATCTTCAAGATTTGTTATCTAAAAGTTCTGGATCTATGGGCGAGAAACTTCTTCGGTCTTTAACCAACCTTTGCAATTTTATGCTTAGCGGTAAAGTTAACCGAGATGTGATCCCAATCCTATACGGAGCATCATTGATAGCACTTAGAAAAAGATGCGGTGGCATCAGACCAATAGCCGTCGGTACTACTTTTAGACGCCTTGTTTCCAAATTAGCATGTTCACAAATCAAGGAATCATTAGGTAATTCTTTCCGTCCCATACAATTTGGTTTTGGTACTCCAGGAGGATGCGTTTTGTAAATCAACATCCAGACTCTTCTTCTACTGTATTTCTGAAAATTGATTCACAGAAATATTCTATTAGGAAGAGTCAAAGATACGATCCCGAATCTCTTTTCCTTCATACGTCAATGTTATGAGAAGCCAAGTTTTTTGAATTTTGGAAATAACGTAATTTATTCGGAAAGAGGCGTTCAACAAGGAGATCCATTGGGCCCCGCTCTCTTTTGTTTATGCATCGAGAACTCAACAAGATCGATTGAAGCTGAATTTAATTGTTGGTATCTTGATGATGGCGCCATAGGTGGCAATGCAGATTTGGTTCTAGAACAGTTCCAAAAAATTATTTCGTCTTCCAATGAAGTCGGCCTCCAATTAAATTTCAAAAAATGCGAACTTTTGTTTTTGAACGAACATACAGATAACATTTCAAAGAAATTCAATGATTTAGCTCCTGGCATTAAAATTATGGACAGAAACAATTGGACCCTCCTTGGTGCTCCACTTTCGGATGAATCTTTGACAGAATGCATAAACCAAAAAACAAATTCCCTCATTTTGATGGCATCACGCATCGATAAAATTCCTAATCATATTGGATATTTTCTCCTGAAGAATTGTTTGGCTATACCCAAATTGATGTATACCCTGAGATGTGCAACATGGCGCTGCATGGAGGAACTCATTCATTTTGATGCAACACTCCGTGAGATTCTGGAGCAGATAACCAATAACAATTTCAACGATCTAACATGGCTCCAAGTAACGCTTCCCGTGAATAAAGGTGGTCTAGGAATCCGTCAAGCATCTTCACTCGCTTTACCAGCTTTCCTTTCTTCATTCAACAGCGTCCAACATTTGATTGACCAGATTTTACCTAATTACTTCACCAATTCACCAGACTCTTCCTACATAGAATGCGAATCTATTTGGCTCTCGAAAACAGGTATCTCTACACCTAGTTATAAACTCTCACAGAAATCCTGGGATATTCCTCTTATCGAATCTTCATCTACAAAACTCCTTGAGTCAGCTGCTAACTCTCAATTCGAAAAGGCTCGTCTCAAGGCAGTATGCACTAAGGAATCTGGAGCTTGGCTTAATGCCCTTCCTGTTGCATTCCTTGGAACGTTATTGGATAACGAATCCTTCAGGATTTCTGTTGGTCTACGTTTGGGTTGTTCGATTTGTGTTAGCCATACATGCAGATGTGGATCCAACGTCAATGATAAAGGTATTCATGGTTTGAGTTGTAGATATAGTTCGGGACGTTTCTCACGACACTCCACTGTTAACGATTTAATTAAACGTGCTTTGTCAACTGCTGACATTCCTTCTGTTTTGGAACCCTTAGGAATAATTCGTGACGATGGTAAACGTCCAGATGGGATGTCTCTCATTCCTTGGAGCCATGGAAAACCACTAGTTTGGGACTTCACCTGTGCAGACACTGTTGCTCCTTCACATATTAATTTAACATCAAAGACTGTTGGTGGTGCTGCAAATTCTGCTGAAAAATTGAAGATTAAAAAATATTCCAGTTTGATTGACCAATATAATTTTTATCCAATAGCTATCGAAACCTACGGTTCTTTTGGTAAATATGCATTGGAATTTTTCAAAATTATCGGTCGTAAACTCATCGATAAAACTAATGATCCTAGAGCGAGGACTTTCCTGTTTCAACGTATAAGTATTGCAATCCAGAGAGAAAACGCTGCATCTGTCCTGGGTCCTATACCTACTTCTAAAAGTTTGGATGAAATTTTTATCCGTCCTCCAGGATTGAGAATTTTGAGCAATTCCTCAATTATTTCTACAGTCCCACTTCTTACTTCTTCACCATCAAGGCAAATAGAAGGAGTGAACTCTGACGAAATGGAAGACACATCTAGAAGAAAAACTTTGAAGAAAAATGATTTGTTTTTCTCTTCCCAAAAAATAACTTGTTCTGACATATCTCAATCCAACTCAAGTAACTACAATACCATTAGACCACTCGGACTCAATGGATTGAAGAACATTGGCAACACCTGCTTCATGAATAGTATAATACAATGTTTATCGAACACCAGATGGTTGCTCGAGTATCTGAGAAAAGACGAGCATATGAGGGATATCAACACAAGCATATCAAGCATGAAAGGTGCTCTGCATTTGCGATTGTGATAAAAGAACTTTGGTCAGAAGATTTGTCTGATAGGGTGGTAAATACTGTTTCTTTGAAATGCCAGATACAAATATTCGCACCTAGCTTCATGGGGCACGCTCAACAGGACGCCCAAGAATTTCTCAGATATTTATTGGAAGGTCTTCATGAAGATATAAACAAAGTGATTGAAAAGCCCAAACCTATTTTGATAGAAATTGATGATAAACTGAGCAATCTTGAAAAGGCACAGGAGTCTTGGACAAGATATCTAAGAATGGACAACTCAAAAATGGTTGATAACTTTGTTGGTCAACTGAAATCATCGTTGTTCTGTTCTTCTTGTGGCCATTGTTCTGTCTCTTTTGACCCTTTCTGGGACCTTTCACTTGATATTCCACAGATACCTGGCCAGCCGAGTCTGTCACAATGTTTAGACTTGTTTATTAGGGAAGAAATTTTAGATGGCGAAGAGAAACCAACAAGGAAAGAATAAAATGTACAAAGTCATTATGTATATATAAATTCCCCAAAATATTAGTAATTCACTTGAAACGATTTTCGCCTTTGGGGAGATTTATGGGAAAATTAAATGTCAACATTGACTTTCCTCTCAAAGGATTGGATATGAGTAATTATGCAGCAGATAATGTAGCTCCATGTCAATACAACTTGTATGCTGTATCCAACTATAGTGGAACAACTTATAGCGGACACTACACGGCTAACTGTAAGCACCCTTACGCAGGCATATGGCACGAGTACAATGACTCCAGAATATCACCGATATCATCACAATCCATTATAAGTGAAGAAGCATTCGTCCTTTTCTATAAGCAAGAGGACACCAACTCAGATCAGCTTTATTATAATTTGAATTGTTTTCAATAAAGAATAAACGTTTATTAATAGTTATTTATGATCAAGGGCGTAAAATAGGCTTTTATGGACCGCAGCGTGTAAATAATAGCCCGAGCCATTGCGAGGGCTATTAACACGCCTAGGTCCATAAAAGCAAATTACGCCCGAAATACATACAAAATTTTATGCACGACCGGTATATTTGATATCATGTAGATAGACACCTCTTTATATCTAGAACATGATAAAAATACATCAAGGCTGCCGTGAGGATGTATATTCATATCATATCGGAAACAGAATAAATCAAGAAGTGATGGAATGAATGTTACCATGGCAACTCAGTAAATTTTTCGAAATAAGATTATATAGGCTAGTAGCCATATTTGCTGTCGAATTTTGTGATCACAGATAATTTATTACTGATTTTGAAATGGTTCAAGCGACGAAGAAAGTGTGAATTGTACTCCACCAGAAATAAGTAAAGTAGCTGAGGATGCGAAATTGAGTTTATTGCCAAGTAAATCCAAGAAAATATACGACAAGGTGTATGAAAAATTCGTGAGGTGGTGCAACGGGAAAAATTTAAAGAATAAGAAATACACAGAGACTGTACTTCTTGCCTATTTTCTGGAAAAATCTAAATATTGTAAGCCCTCTACCATGTGGTCATATTATTCCATGCTGAAAGCTACTTTAAATGTACATGATAATATAGATATCAGTAGATACGCAAGATTGATAGCTTTTTTGAAACGAAAATTTCATGGTTATAAACCAAAGAAATCGGAGATTGTAAGCAGAGAAGAAATCGAGTTATTTTTGAGGGAAGCACCAGACGATTTGTATCTTATGATGAAAGTAAGTTCTAATTTCATGTTTTCTCAATGTTCAGTATGTTAATCTGAGAATTTATTTTAGGTAGCACTGATTTTTGGTATTTGTGGAGCATGTCGCCGCGAAGAATTGGCAAATATCACAGTGGACGACATTCAAGATTTCGAGACATTCTCACTCATAACTATACGAGAAACCAAAACGAAGATAGATCGAGGATTTACTGTAATCGATAAAGAACAGACATCGCCAAGTTATTTGGATATTTACAGGAAATATTCTTCCTTGCGAGATCAGAATGATCAAAAGCGATTTTTTTTATATTATAAAAATGGCAAGTGTACGAGACAGGTTATCGGAAAAAATACATTCGGTCAAATACCATTCAGAATAGCCACTTACCTAGGTATTTCTAATGCGAAAGAATCTACTGGTCAATGCTTCAGACGTTCCTCAGCAACTATGTCAGCAGATGCAGGCGAGGATATAATCAACATTAAAAGACATGCTGGGTGGAAGTCGACGACTGTTGCGGGAGGTTATATTGAAAATTCAGTTGCAAATGAGCTGAAGATTGCTAAGAAAATTGTAGAAAATGATGAGCCTTCTACTAGCCATTGCGGACAATCTGAAAATATTGCTCACTACTCTGAAACACCAGATAATAACATGCATTCTCTTCAGACTTCTAGTAATGAGGAATCAGTTGAAATCAGAAAACTACAAATCCAAATATTTCCATAAATAACTGTTCTGATTGTATTGTCAATATTAAGTTTTAATTCATTTTTTAAATTGGTTTATGTTCATTGTTTTCGTTATACTATTGTTAATAATGTTTTGGGTTTGATTATATGATCCATCGGAATATAGATTTCTATCGATTTGAGATTGAAATTCACTTTAGCGCCTGTTCAACGATTTTATCGCCCGCCGGGCGATAAAGTAGTCCGCGGGCGCTAAAGTGCTACTTTACGCCCGCAAATCCGGGCGCTAAAGTGCTACTTTACGCCCGGTCGTGCATAAAAGCCTATATTTTTCTGAATTCAACCATACCACATACGTCATATGTAACATCTTAAGTTACAGTATACTGAGTATAAAGAAAACAGGTGATCATATTTCTTATTTATTTTGCAACGGAAATATTAAAAATAGGTCGTCAGTAAAAATAAACAAATAACACATTCACAACAAATGCTCGAATTGGGGTCCTTGGGTTGGGGATATTGTCAACTAACATCTGATGAATTCTTGGGTTACGTTGACAACATCGACAATCGACCATTCGTTGAATTTTAGTTAGAATTCTCTCTTTAAGGTTTTTCAAATTGGTGGGTCGGTTTATGTATACTTCACTTTTCAAGTAACCTCAGACAAAAAATCCATAGGAGTTAAATCTGGGGACCTAGCAGGCCATTCAATGTGACTGCATCGTCCAATCCAGCGATTGGAAAAGGTTTCATTCGGAAAATCTCTAACCACTAGAGCATAATGTGGACCAAATAGTAGAATCTATTTGACCAGGATGATTAATGTCTGGAAATGTTGCAGTTAAATATGGAACTACATCAGTTTGCAACATTTCTAAATACTTTTCACTTGTCACAGTACCGTCAAAAAAATGTGGTTTTACAATAGTATTCCTAAAAATCCCAGCCCACACAGTTACTTTTGGAGGATATTGGGTATAAGCTCCCATCGTCTAATTGGGATTTTCTGTTGCCGGTAACGACAAATTTGCGTATCCACCGTTTATACAAGAAGTTGATTCGTCGGAAAATAAGACATAAAATTAAAAACCATTATTGTGATTACACACTTCTTGCATATTCTTACAAAATTTCATGCGTGTATTGAAGTCGTCTTCATTAAGTTCATGTATAAGTTCAACTTTATACGGATGTAATTTGACTTTTCGTAGAATTTTCTGTTCACCATCACGACATCTCAATGTTGCCAGAAAAAGTTGTGATTGAACGATTTTTTCAATTCCAAGTAATACATTTAATTGAGTGTCATCTGCCCCTCTCAGGCTTATTCTCAACATTGCCAATTTCATTAAATTTGTGCAATCTTTTGCTTAATGTCAATTTGCTTATTGGTTCTCGATCAGCATATTTCTTTCAATAGAGATGTCGCATACTTCTTTTACGATCGCCCTAACCTAAGATCATCAAAACTTCTATTCGCTGTTTTTCTGACACTGCCTATATCGTAATTTCAAATGATTTCATTCAGGGTAATATTTTTTTCTAATTTTGATATTTGAAGTGACACTTTTCAAATGTTTTACTTTTCATCACCAGTTGCGAAAAGTAAAATTTTTCGCAACTGGTGATGAAATGGTATATTGTTTAACAAGCACGGAATGATATTCATTTCCCACGAATATGATGTTTGCAGCATGAGCCGTAGGCGAGTGCTGCAAATCATACAAGTGGAAAATGAACATTCCGTGTGAGTTATACACTATACTTTTTCTACGACTTTAACATAAAATAGCGAAATTAATTTACAACAGAAACTTGAACTTCAATTTTAATTGTACAGAACATTCCCATTTACAATTGACAAATTGGTAACATATTGGATAACTTAACAATATTCTGATATTTTTTTTTTATTTACTCATTCTCAATATTCACAGTTATATTGTCACAATGATTAAATGTGATCTGTGAAGCATTTGTGCATTACAATGGCACGTTTGATATTTCTTCATTTTCAAAATTATATGACATTGAAGTAGATGGCAGGTTTTCAGATATTAATCGAACTTACAATTTCATTGGCGATGTCATATTTATTTTGCATTGACTCGTCAATATAACTCTCCGCAACTGTGGTTGATTTCCAACCTCCATGTCGCTCAAGTGAGGTGATATCTTCGCCAGCGTCTATTAGGATTGTTGCTGATGATCTCCTGAAGCAATGACCAGTGTATAGTTCAGGATTTGGAAGTTTCAAGTATTCAGCTATTCGTTTTCCCGTATAACCAATTTTATTAATACCAACTCTTTGTACTGAGCATTTTCCTTTTTGATAATTTAGAAGATAGATAATCTTGTCCAACGTGTCCAGGACGAATCTCCCTGTACTTCTTATAAATATCATAAAAAACACCTGTTATTGTGAGTTTTCTTGGAACTTTGGTTTTTGTATTTGGTATTTGTACAAGAATTGCTGTGGAACCCAATTCTCTACAATCTGTTTTTTTTTTCATTTTGTAAAGTTCATCCCTTCTAGAAGCACCCATAATCCCCATGATTAAAGGGACCTGAAAAAAATAAAATAACCTATTGAATAAAAAAAATTGATACACTGCGTGGGCTCGAATCTTCAACTTTGAGTACCGCTGAGCTACTTTGCTTAGTGTTATCGAGGGTGCAGACATGATATAAGTAATAAAGATATATTTGTGATTTTTTTCAAGCTGAGCAAATTCACTCAAAAAGATAATAACATACCTTATCAAGTAAATGAATGTCATCAGGAGCATTTTTTATAAACTTATCGATTTTATCAGTGGAGAAAATTTTGGATTTCTTTGGCCTGTATCCGTTTGATTTTCTTTTTAGGAATACTCCAAGTTTTGAATAGTTGAAAATGTCTACAGTTCTGTTGATATTTATCATGGTCCTTAACATGGAATATTGCGCCCATAAAGTTGAGGATTTACATTTCTGAGACAATTAATCGAAGTATGCAAGTAATATATTTTCTGAAGTTGATGCGGTGACCTTTTCCTTTTGCCAATATGTGAAGGATTTGTAGGCTTTTTCATATTTCTCTTTCTATACTTCCGGAATCAAGTTTATACATGCCTGATTTGCAGCTGCAATTATGTCTGGAGGAGTTAGTTCGTCAATTTCACTGCTCATCGTACCTTTAAACTTTGACAAGTTTTGATGAAACTGAATTGACAGATGTCTTCAGTTTTCCTTGCTTTCCATGGAAGACGTGATTTAATGATCTACAATAACACAATGACTTCATTTTGTGATCAGATAAGGAAATGAAATTGAAAACATACAATGTACTTCATTGTTTAATCAAAAACAGATTGAAAAATGCAGTTTTGTATTATAGCCGTAGAAAAAGTAAATTTCACCACCAGTTGCAAAAAATACAGGAATAAAATTTGTTAAAATTTTATGGCTAAACTAAACTACTTCTTCAGTGCACTAAAGTACTTCTTCAGTGCACTAAAAAGTGAAACATAATTTTAATATTCAACGACTATGCCAAGAAGCGTGGGGTGCTTTGTCGAAATCAATTAAAATAGTATATGATCCCAGAGCCGGCAAACCTACGTCACTTTAGCAAAGCTGAAATTTTGAGTATGAGTGGTGTGATATGTAGTTGAGAACGTATGCGTACTTCTTAGCTTGAAAGCGGGGCCGTTTTACAGGTAGCAGGTACAAAAGTACATAAAAAACTTTATTACTTACGTTAAAGTATGGTAATGCGTTTAGAAATTAATGTCGTGCAGTTAGCCGAGCGGTCTAAGGCGCTAGACAAAGCTCTGGATCTCAAAAGTTAGCGTGGGTTCGAATCCCCACGCCTGACAATTTTGTTTTTATTTTTCACTTTAAAATAAAAAAAAATAAAAATTTGAATATTATAATTATTTTTTAGTTTTTGTGCGTTAAAAGCGTGTTCGTCAGTTTTTTTAAATATATATTTCTTATATTTCTAACTTGAACTGAAAAGGATCACATTATATCAAAATTAGAAAAACCATTGTGTGAAACACGTTGGGAAACTATTTTTCGTAACTCGCTTCGCTGGTTGCACAAATAGCTATTCCGAAAGATATTGAAGACTTATAAATCGATATGCTACACAACAAATCAATTTTATAATGACATATGCAATGGCAACTAAGAACTTATTGTCTGGTTGCTAAGGGCTTTCATAGCCTACTTGAGGTTTGGAAATATACTCGAACTAACTACTGATTTATTTTCAGGTATTCGTTGCAAAATAAATGATGAAATAAATATTGAGAAATGTAAGCACCCGTTTCCTTTATACTCAGTATACTGTATCTTAAAATTTTTCATATGACGTATGTGGTATGGTGGATCTTAGAAAAAAATGGGCTTTTAATTTTTTATATGAAAATATACTCTTTCCATTTACGAAATTATCGATGACGGCATATCTTGTGAGGTAGTGGGGGGTAAAAATTATTTTTTTGTTGAAAAAAGTAGAGAACTAAAATTTTATCTCCGAAAATAATTAACTCGTGAGATAATCGAGCGTTTCCACACTTTATGAACGCACTGTATAAATAACCCCTATATTGGTGATTTTTAAGGAATGCTGATCGAAATTTTGGAAAATAAGGTTTTTCTCGAAGTTTTTCCATTCAATTTTTCACGGAAAATTTAGTTGTCACATTTTGCTTAATATTGTAGAAGACCACTTCTATAGGCATTTTAAAAGAAATATTTGTATCGTTTTCAATAAAAAAAAAATGGAACAGATTCTAGAAAATTTGTGGAGAAAAACAATATACCAAACTTCCATTGGCATGTTCATGCAAAGATCGGACAGACACATGCACGCATAAATTACTCCTTCGGAAAAGCAGTTAAGTACAGAGAACCCGGAATAAAATAATTAATAAAAAACCTTTTCGAAAACAAGCTTTTATTCAAATGCACTAACAAGTAAAAAATAGTTGCTTTGGATGTGTGACGTGTCGCGAAAAGTTTTCAGTTCGAATACAAAAGCGACAAGCTTTTAAATCTATAACTCAAGGAATAACCTACCATACATCCATAGCAATTATTTTTTACTTTCCAGTGCATTTGAATAAAAGCTTGTTTTTGAAAAGGTTTTTTATTAATCAATTTATTCTGTGCTTTTTTGTACTTAAGTACGTCTAGATCTATGCATTTTCGTTGAAGCATCGTTATTATGAGGCCTTATTTTCCTGTAAGTTCTGAGCTATCTAGTCCTTCAATGAGGAGACCATCTGAAGATTAACTCATCCGCCATCTTGGAGTTGCCATCTTCAATTACTTTATGAATTTTTCATAAAAATCAATTATCTTCGACTAAATTCATAATCTCCGACCCCTAAAACCCACACATACCAATTTTGTATAGAATCGGACCATAAAAACAGAGATCATCCGCCATTTTGGAGCCGCCATCTTAAATTTATGAATTTTGACATGAAATTCATAATCTCCGACTCCGAAAACCCCCACATACCAATTTTGAATCGAATCCTACCATAATCACAAAACTCGTCCGCCATCTTGGAGCCGCCATTTTGTTTTTTTTTTTCCTCTAACAAAAATTTTATAATGCATTGTCATCGGAATTATGAACACCTGCCAAATTTCAGCTCAATAGGATGTGGGCAAGTGCTCCAAAAAAGGATTACAAATTTTGAACCGGAAAATATGACAGAAAAACATACGAACGAAGCAAGTTAAATAAAAGCTTGTAAAAAAAGGATTTGGTAATTCAACCAAATTTATCAGGATTGATAGGATCATTATATTGCGGTGACAATATGGATTTTTCAATACAATGCTAACATTTCTTTAATTTGAATATATGTTCACCTATTGAAACAATCTCCAACTCATATCGAATGAAAATGTGTGTCGGCCTAAATATAATATTTGTTTGAATCAAACAACGGAAATAGGTTAATTCAAATAGAAGAAGATTATATTGGTTGAATTATATGCGTTAGATAGTGAAGCGTTCGCACAACTGACCCTGACTTAGCAACTAATCGTTGCGATGCGACGTCTGGATATAAGCTTTCGGCGATTCTTTTTCTAAAGATATATGGGCTGCGCCGGCTAGCCATATATTTGTAAAATTGAAAAAAAAGCCTATCTGGGAAAGAAATCTATATAAATTCTGGTGAACTTCTCTTCTCTCAATTACGAATATCTCGTTATGAAAATCTACTCTCACCTTGAAAAGTCTGAATAAAATACCTTCACTTAAAAGTTTCTAGTAAAATCTCAAAACTATTAATTAATCATGCAAAAGAAATCTGAACACAAAGTCTCGCCCCTTATATGTTAAACCAAAATCAATTATTTTCTATAATAACCAAAAACTCTGAAGAGTTGAAGTTAAATAAAATTTATTTATTTCCTATTTCAGGTATTCCCGAGTTCTAGAAATCACCTACCGAATACGACACTATTGGTAAGTACCAACTTTTATATTTCTTTTAGGAAAGTTTCCTATTTCCAAAAACCTTTTACAACAAAGTTAAAATTTATTATTATTTTCCCTACGAGACTGAGCCCTCCTTAAGTCCAACATTCCCCCGGCCTATGGATGACCTTGAATTTCTAAATACGACACACAAAAAGACTTTTCAGTCTGCTAACAGTTAAATTGAATTCGCGACCTAACCCACTGGTATTTCTACAACACGATACCAGGGCCCGTCCTACCTTCACGGAGGTGGCAACGATTTATAGCCGCAAGATTTCAAGCATGCATGTATGCCTACCCGTGGAAGCAAACATTGAAATCTTGGTAGGCCTTGCAACTGGCTGTATCCGTATACCAAAGCTCGGCTGTCAACGCGCTTTACGGCCACAGTTGCAGTCGAAGGATGGGAAGGTATGGTATAGGAATAAATAAGGGAAAACACTTTTTATTCAACAGCTTCTCTCGTTCCGTAGATTTGGTCTTTGAATTCTTTCGTGAGTTGTTTTGTTGCCAACTCTTATAGTATGTCGTGTGGAAAACGATTTTCTGGGCCAAAACCCTGTCATCAGCTACCCTGTGTACATTTAATCTCTGAGCGCATATGCATATGAGGAATGAACACGGTATAAAAACCGTACGAAGAAACATCGTTTCCTACGAATGTAAATAAATCGACAATTCACTCCGTAAACGTTCGCACATGCCACAAATCTAAAACTCAGTAATGTACATGTCTAATGAGAGTGATTAGATTTTCACACCTCCGAATTAGCGAGGCAAAATCTTAAATAACGATTCAAATTTGTGTTGAATGCAAAAATATGCGTTTTTTTTTTTTTTCATTCAAGTTTATAATTTTTTTATAATTTACAGTGTAATTGCATTCTTGGAATGGCGAATGGTGAATAAATTGAAGAAAATACTTACGAAGCAGGGTATGCCTGCTTGTGTGTAAGAATACAGTAGTTTAACAATATAGTGAGATTGTGAATAATAAATTTATTAGAGATATAAATAATTAACTATGGAAGGTATACAATATTAAAAGATTGGTAATACAAACAACAAGAAAATGGTGTAAAAATCAGGGTATATAACTATCACAAGATAAAACTAAGGTATTGAAGGATTTTGAAGTAAAACGAATAGTGATAATAAATCTATAAAATGATATAAATAAGTGTTTGACAATCGTATATGAGAGAGAGTCAAGTCTTGCATTTAGTTTTCGATTTTCTCGTGTATTTCTGCATGGGAAGTATGCTGAACGAAAAGTTTAAGTTTGTTTTCAAATTTCCTAGGATTTGGCTCGCATTTTAGTGTTTCAGGTAGACAGCTGAAAAGTGTAGGGCCCAAGTAACAATAGTTCCTTTGACCGACTGACTTGTGCATGACTGGTATAACGATACTTTTTTTTTGTGGCGGGTGCTATAGTTATGACTGTAGGTGATCAATTCGTTTTTGTGTTTATATTGGACTGTGGTTATGTTTATGAAGAATGGTTGCCTTGGGTCAAATATTTCAGTTTCCGAGTAAAGGAGGTTGCTAGGATAGTTGTATCCTTTTTGCAGAATACATCTTAAGAAACGTCTTTGAATGACTTCAAGTGAATGTAGATGTATTTTGGAGACTCCTCCCCAACCAATTATGCCGTAGTTCAAGTGAGATTCTACCAAACTTTTGTACAACATTATTTTTTGTTTATGGTCGAGTATGCTAATTATCTTTCTTCAGTTTTTCAAGTTTCAAACTGAAATTACCAGTCCGTAATTGGGGTCTAAGACGACAAGTAATTACTGCAAGGACTCATAAAGCCCCCATAAACCCATTAGCCATTGTCAATGGCACTTGAGATTTTCGGCTAGGAGATAGTCGTAACTTAAACTATTGCAGATAATCCGTGGAAGGCGTTTAAAAGCTTGGGATGGCGAAAACAAGTGAACGGAATATTCTTTGTTTGTTTCGGCATGTGGATTGGGTTCAAGATGTCGAGTTACAAATAGACGTTCTCTGAGAACGATGAAAAAAATACAACGAACGAACGACATTTGGCCGGCTATGGGGAGTGGTGATTTTCGAGGGCTAGAAAGCATTTCTCAAATCGGGAATTTTATTTTTCTGTTGGGCCCTGTGCTCGACAATACGTACAGCTTGCTCTGCGATCTGCTGGTTCAGCGGGTGAGTTTGTTTATTTTATTCTTCGAATAGCCAGTCCATGGGTAGTATACGAGTGCTTCCTGGGAATAGCAGCTTATTCTTCCACAGTGATTTGGAGTTCTACCGTGATCTCGAAGCCAAAACGATAATTTTTTTTTGGGAATTCTCATCGACGCTTCGCATCCTACACCGTCCTGAGGACTAGATACGAGGGTTGATAGCCGACAGCAGCAGATTGAGGGACTTTGGAACGTCAACTCCAAGAGTTCTTGCCTCCAGTCATTTGAATAATCAACCTTTTCATTTCAGCTACTGATACAGGTTTTTCCAACGTCCAGCTGACTTCTACGTTATACGTGGATTTGTATACTAATTAACCCTTCTCTTACAGGATCCTGAGTAGAGTGTATATGACAGACCAGAGGGCTCTAATTAGCATAACCGGTATAACCGGTTTAGAATCCTTCCTGAAATCTATAACCGGTTTACCAGGGTGAATGATAGGTGAAGTAACGGTATAACCGGTTGAGATTCTAATTTGCATAACCGGTTTAGAATCCTTCCTGAAATCCATAACCGGTTACCAGGGTCAATAACCAGTTCACCCTTCCTCGGAATAACCCCTTCTCGAAACAATTGCAAGTTGACACCAAATATTATACGCTTCAATTGGAAAAGTGCATAACCATCCGGACAATAATAGTAGAAACCAAAAATAAGGAAGGAATCCTGAAATGATAGTATTGCTAAATTTTCACATTCCAATCAATGAATTATCATGAAGAATACATTCACAAGTAGTTGTGGAATTATTATTATTAGGAATCCTGAAATGATATTATTGCTCAATTTTCACTTTTCAATCAATGAAATATCATGAAGAATACATTCACAAGTAGTTGTGGAATTATTATCAGTATTAGAAATTTGAAGAATGTATGAGTATTTTCGAATGTTCACATTCGATTCAAAACTGAAGTATCAATATAAATATTAGCAAGTCACAATGAATATTTAGAAATTGTCACCTGCCATGTAATGAGGAATGTTCCAACCACAGTAATGAAACATAAGATAGGGTATAGTCAGAAAGAATACGTTCACAAGTAGTTGTGTAACTATTATTATTATTATCATGAGGAATCCTGGAATGATAGTATTGCTAAATTTTCACTTTCCAATCAATGAAATATCATGAAGAATACATTCACAAGTAGTTGTGGAATTATTATTATTAGGAATCCTGAAATGATATTATTGCTCAATTTTCACTTTCCAATCAATGAAATATCATGAAGAATACATTCACAAGTAGTTGTGGAATTATTATCAGTATTACAAATTTGAAGAATGTATGAGTATTTTCGAATGTTCACATTCGATTCAAAACTGAAGTATCGATATAAATATTAGCAAGTCACAATGAATAGTTAGAAATTGTCTCCTGCCATGTAATGAGGAATGTTCCAACCACATTAATGAAACATGAGATAGGGTATAGACAGGCCTTGAACTCATAACGAAAAGAATGCTGGTCAACTACAGATGAATGTCCTGTTCAAAGTAATTTCAAAGAAATCTGCTCGCCAGGGCCGGAGATAAAATCTATCATTAGATACAATGTAGAGATATAATAGCGAATAATAGGTGGAGCAAAGCAGGTGTGCGACTATTATAAAATTAAAACATGTTGGGAACTCATTTCATGAGTTCATGCAATTAAAGTGCAGATGAGAATATGCAGGTACATCTACAAAGTTGCAAATGCAATTATAAAGATAATTGAAGAAAAAACGAGTGGTTATGCACATCCCTCTCTCTGAGGTAACGAATATATATATACCAGACTCGAGAGGTTTACAATCAGTTATTCCAAGAGTTGAAAACATGCAGCAAACTAAGAAATATACCACAGCATCCCCAGGATATTCAACGAGACCATCTACTCCCCAGTACCAGGCAACAGCAGGACCAAGTGGGTATTCAAGTAGGCCGACCACCCCTGGACCATTCATAGAGCAACCATCATCTCCAGGACCAGGCAGACCACTCCGTCGACCCCAGGACGTTTTATGGAACCGGCTCTACCGAAGGAGGGCAGTCCGAGTATCAAATTGCAGAATCACCTGAGGAGGGTGAATGGTGGTGAATGGGAATTAGCAAGACCATTATCCAGGGCATCGGACTGCATCTTCATGGGTGAGGAAGAAGAGGATTCCATAGCCGAGTCCATAGACGACATACGTGAGGAGTTTCGGAGGGAATGGAATCCTGAAGAATTGGATATTCAGGAAGAGGGGGGTACAACAAAAAATTTCATGAATAATGTCAGAGAGATGAAAGCGAAAAGTAAAATATTCAAAAACCAGAAAATTGAAAAGAACAAAAAATTAGCCAATATGATAAAAAAAGTAGAAGATCTGTTGAAACAAATGACCAGGGTTCATGAAGATACGGAGAAATCCATAGCAATTGCAGACAAAATTGCAAGCATTGATATGGATTAAACCATATCTTCATAAACCCTGTTAATATTTCCATGTTTATGTCTCTGGCATTATTCAAGAAAGTTTTTGTATCATAAGTAATAGAATTAGTTTATCATTATCTGTAGGTAGTAAGGATGAAAATGTATTTATCAGAATTAATAAACTTGTTCAATTATAAATATAGGTAGGTTAGTAGTAGTTAATATAGAGCTCTATTAAACATTAGTATTTTCCATCAAGGGTAAGATGAAAAACAGCTCTAGCTGATACTTCGCATACATTTATGAACTTATATATATTTTTTTATTGCTGAATAAAGTGAGTGGTACGTAGTAGTCCCAATTTCACACATCTGACGATTGACTGCCAATAAATATATAGTAACTATCTTGATTTGCAGTACATATCTTTCTGATTTCACTATGATATATAGAGCAAACACCCTGTAGCATTTACCCTATATAAACTTATATATATTGTTCTAATATAGTCGATTATTATTATAAATATTGTTCATTGAGTATTCCCGATGTCACACATGTGACTATGTACTCACAATAAATATATAATAACCATCTTGATTTTTATTACATATCTTTCGTAGTTCTCTATGATATATACTGAAGGTAGAGTAGACACCCTGTATACACTCCTTCAACATGGAAGTGAGTTTCAGTTAAAAATGTGCTTATTCCTGGGAAAACACTCTGTATTAAGAATGTACAATGTGTATTCATAGGCGAAAAAGTGAAAATTGTGAAGAGTTGGAGATCGTTACCTCCGTATTTTTCATACCTACATATAGTATTTGCGCGAAAACAAAAGTTCATTCAAAGCAACGACCCATTTCAATGTATAAATAAACATACCATCAGAATCTGAAAGTGTTCCTCCAAGCTGAACCAGTTTACGTGCACAAAAACATTTTCACTAAGTTTCACTAAAACATTTTTCCCAATCCAATACTCCGGCATACACAGGAACAATTGCAAACATTTGTTGGGAAAATGAATCTCCATTCCAAGTTCCACGAAAACATATGTAACATACATTGATCTTTAGCGATGAACACGAGACGTTCAAAAAAAGTGGATAACCTTGAATATCTCAAGATGTGCATTCCGTGAAGAAATGTATTAGACGGGGAATTCACTGTACGTTATGGGTTCAATATAGGTTTGATGTTATGAGGGATAAAAATAAGTATGTTATAGGGATGAATCAGAAAAGCACAAAATATATTTCGGTATTTATTATAGATGATGACAGATGTTGTGATATAATTATAAGAATAATAATAAGTGGAAAAACCTATGTGAATCTTTTGATGATTGAAAACCTACTTCAATCGTTTGGGTTGTATTATAGAGGGATGAATATAATCACAATATAATGATGTTATAGTGGGCAATGAGAAATGATATAACAATGTAAAATATAGTATGTATTAATATCAATGTTTTGATAGTATAAGATTTGAAAGATGATGATCGATGACGTGATCGAATAAGAAGAATGTATGTTCAATACAAAGAAGTGAGAGAGAATGAGAATTGCTGTGATAGAAAAAATGGAAAGAAAAATGTGACTATTAAAAAGTCAGAGTTAGTTCAAGAATATGAGTGCTTCTCTATAATGATTTTATAGTGGGCAATGAGAAATGATATAACAAATGTAAAATATAGTATGTATTAATATCAATGTTTTGATAGATGATGATCGATGGCGTGATAGAATAAGAAGAATGTATTTTCAATACAAAGAAGTAAGAGAGAATGAGAATTGCTGTGATAGAAAAATGGGAGAAAAATGTAACTATTAAAAAGTAGGAGTTAGTTCAATAATATGAGTGCTTCTCAGGAGATCTGATATACACTTAAATATGGGTTGAATACAGGTTTTGTGGGATGATAGATCTTTAGGTTTTCTCATATAGGGATAAGAATAAGTATTATATGAAGATGTTAGGTTAGTGATGTATCAAAAAAGCACAAAAAATATATTTACAATATTTATTTAAATATGTTTATAAACACAAATCAATTTTCTTCTTGTATTCGTGGAGCTTCTCGTGGAGCCGATATCTGTGGAGATTCCATTGTGTGGGAAGTTGAATTCAGTGAGGTGTTACATATAAAACAATGTTTGCATAAAATCTGATGATATACCGCTGCATTACAAGCAAAACAGTGGCTAACTTCAGGTATTACAGTGTCTACAGATCCACTATAATGTCGAAAATTATGCAGGCATTCGACATCTTCATCTAGCTTGTCCAATATGTCGTAGATACAAGCAATACAAAATTTCATTTCAATATCTCTTGGAATCGTGTAGAAATTTTCCGTTATACACACTGCAGACAATTCCGTACTTTTGAGATATTCTTGCCCGCGGAAGGAAATTGTCTTCTCGATTTTGAAATCCAAGTTTTCCATATCAAAGTCCATCAACTCAGAATCACTAAAATCACCAAAGTCCGCCATTGTAGAACTATATAATTGTTGTGTCAAAATATATCAAGATGAGTGAACAGTATTATGAGAGTGACGAAGGTTCCAAAGATGTCTGAATATATATCAACATCCCTCTTCAAAACACATTAACCTTGAAATATAAACCAGTTTTCCAGTTCATTGAATCTTCCTAGAACATTGACTTTGGAAACTAGTTTGACAGGATCTGGTGTTGTAGAAAATATAAATACCAAACTGGTTTTCCAGTTCATGGAACACTCATCGAACATTAACTTGTAGAAACTGGTTTAATCCCGATCTAACTTCAAGTGTGTGAGGGGTGGGATCTACAATATATATTGAAGAGAATAGTATGGAAGAAGTATCAGAACGTAGCATCTGTTGTAATTGTAGATCGATCTCCCGTTATACAGCACAGAACTCTTTTCGAAGTAGAATCATAATAATTCTGAAGTGTTGTAGAACTTGTTTACAATTTTGTCCACATCAAGTAAAAATAAAATTCATTGTAGATCCATACGGAATTTTGAATTCACCCACCCGACATGGAGAAGATCCAATCCACTACTGTGTGTCAGGAAGGTGTTGAAAATGGGATGAAGACTGTATGCACTGGTGTCCCAGATATGTCCACCAGTGTCCCATATTTCATAAGGGATCCACCAATCCCGTCCACCCTAGAAGGAGAGGAGAACTGGGACGCAGACAACTATGAAACATATACTCCGAACCTGGACAGGGACATCATCAGACAACCGTTGATTGGAAAATCAAAAAGAGAACAGAAAAAATTTCGACAGGCAGAGCGGTTACGACATGACAAATTGGAAAAACAAAAAAATGAAAAATAAAAATATGAAAAACTATTGTCTTTTATATGAATAAAATAGTATACAAACATCAGTTGTGTTTTAGATCTCGAGATGATAACAAACTTGTTGATTTTACAAGCTATTTCACAAGGAATTTTATTTCTACATCAATCTCGAGATGTAAAAGAGGTATTCATTCGATTTGATAGCAATGGCACCCAAAATGAGACATCACCTGTCTACTGGCATCGAATGAGTCGTTATACAAGTGATAATGTGAGATATTGGAAATATCCAATTCCAAAAAATAGTACAGAGTTCAAGTTACTGATGAGGCGAAACGATTCCACAGAAAAAACTGAATGGAATCAGTTGTATCTGTCCCCACCCCATGCAGATAAAAAAGGAGTCTACATTACCCAAGGTTCATTGGTTGATATACTATATAGCTGTGTGCTCATCAGTGTTACTCCTCACTTCACTAGTTGACATCCTTCACAATGGAATGTGCAAAGTGTATTACGAATGCTGTCATTTCTAAGCATAAACAGGAATTCCCTAGAGGAGTTCAGTGCTGAAGAACTTCAATATTTTCCCTTGGATTATCTAAGCAACAAGGTGAGACCACTGGAATTGCTCTATGCATGGTATAAACTACCACAAAAATATAGACAGGAATTCAATCTTCAAATTCAATTACCTTGTTTTGTACACTACAATCGTCCAGAATGGCGCACTCACGTAGATGGTTGCCCCCAAGCTCAATCTAGATGTCACTTCTGTATAAAAATACTGAATGATGTATTTGTGTAATTGAATAAAACTACTAAACTCGACAAATTGTTTTATTTGTATAAAATAAATTACAACTTTTCAGCTATATTTAATAATACATCCAACTTGGAATTCCCCTCCAAGAAATAATGCCCCCAGGCCAGTGTTTCCCCATTCGGAAAAACAAATCTTTTATCATCATGACTTGATAAAGCAATCTTATTCTTGAGCTCTGTATGAATAGTGTGTAAAGTAGAACTGAATGTATACATTTTCCGTAATATGGAAGTCTCCGATTCAAAAACTCGTACATAATCGGAAAAGTGAATAGAATTTTTTACAACATTCCTGGAGACGCCTTTGGCTTTTTTCATAGTTTTCAAGTCGTTTGTTGATAGATTTACAGAGTTAACACAATATGTCTTTGCTGACAGACCATAGAAAGATTCTATAATGTTATCAGGTAGTTCGTCCTTGAACTTCCCGGGGGTTGACAGAGAGACGGGCAAACCAAAAACGTTGTTTTGTTTCAAATTGATGTGTCGAAATAATCAATATTGTTTTTATATCCTCATATACATTGTCTGTTTGTAGGTATAATATCAAGGAGTCCGTATCCGTGTAGCAAAGGGTTGCATTCTCCTGATATTTAGGTTTGATGAATCCATACAAAAATTCGTAAATGATTGTTTTAGAAATATCTAAAACAGAAAATCCTACATAAATTGGTTTATCGTAGCAAATTTGTAGTTTTTCCATTTGATAGCTACTAGATTTTCACTGAAAACCGAACAAGATTTGAAATGAGGCTTCGAAATCAGTCCCTCAGCACCAATAGATCCTTGTAAATTATTCCAATGAGTACACAATTTAATATCTTGTCTGTTCTCCACGTTTTCAAGACTCTTTCCGTAAATACTGTTAACGAGGAATTTGTACAGCTCACTCTCAAATTCATTTTTAGCAGCATTTCGTAAGTTGGTGTTGAGATCAATATATGGTTTCAACCAATGAGATTGTGAAAATTCCAACACTCTATGAATCTTTGTCAATACCAATCCATATGATAAACATTGCTTCAAATTTTTATAATGGATTATGTACTTAAATTTATTATGTAAATTGGGAATCAACTTGGTTTAGGGGTAGATGTTTTGGACAGAATGGTAAATCGTTATGTGTGTTGTGGAGAGTTTGTGGATATTCCAAATCAACTTCCAAGACAAAACCTTTGATGATGTATCTTCAATTTGCAGACAATCAAAATTATCAATTTCATTCTGTTCCAACCATCGAAAATCACCAGTGGGAAGAATTTCACTCATTGCAGCACCATATAAGTTTGTAGCATCTAGGTACACAATAAAAGATTTTGGCTTGGTGGGATCATATGTAGATACAAATTCATTATTTGCTATAGCTCTTCTCTTGCTACACTGACTGACTCCACCTCTAATACCTTTCTTGAAAAAATGCTGCATATCGATATCGGTGAGCAGTTGTAATTCGATTTTTGTATAACGGAGCATAGCATCCCAGCTCAGGGATGGTGCTGTCATGTATTGAGCAGGATCCAACTTATATTTATCCAAACATACTTTTCGAAAGTTTTCAAAGACGTCGGCAAGAAGGAGAACATCAGATTTCAGGTAGATATCAGAATATTCTCCTAACGTCGAACATTCAAATACTGCCCACACCTCCTGCGCTCTACCATAATCATTATCGGAAAGAGCATCTCCACTGAGGGTATCGAAAAAATCAGATTGATTTGGTAAAGAGGTTTGCTCCAACTTTGCGAAACAATCAACATATGAATAAGGAAAACTCCCTTACGTCGTATCATATTAAATGTTTTATCGTCTTGAAAATATTTCCTAATCTCATTACACTGGGAAGATTCCAATGTTTGACTCAATTTATCCAAAGATTTCGATAAAAATCGGAAAGAATCCACAAACCTCAGTGTTATATAAGTATCTCGAATTTTGGGGTTCATTGATTTTTCCACCAAAATTGATTTGGAGAATGAAACATATTTCTCTGTATTTTGTGCAATAGCGGAAATCCTTTCTCCCTTAGTAGCCAATTTCTTTATGAACAAGTGACAATCGTAGTTTGTCAAGTTATGAAAGAATACTGGTATAAATTTCGGTAATTTATAATGTATATTACAAATTGAGTGCGCTGCAGCGATATAGGCTCCATTGAGGTGATTATGGTCGTGAACTCTTATATCTTCGGATGTGAAGGGTCTTTCACATATATGACATGTTGGTGACGTCTGAAACTTGTATTCTTCTTCCTCAGTAAGGGGAATCATCGGTTTCACATGTTTCAAGTGAGTGTTGTATATATCAAAAACATATTCATCCAATTTCTTCACGAATACATCAACACAATCAACATACTTATCATCAAATGTACATTTCACATACAGAGCAAATGAGTAAGGGACATGTTCATAAGCTTTTAAAGAAAACGATTTTGTATCACTCGGTTCACTATGATGAATTGGTTTGAGTAAACTTTCAAAGTCTCCATATATCACAAAAGGAACTTGCATTTGTTTTGTAAGTTGGTAAATTTAAGAATATTTCCGGTAATGTCTCACCTAATTTGTTGATAATCATATCTGATGTTGGTAGTGTAACACAAATGTGGTTACAATCATGAAGTTGATGAGTACTCAATTTCTCCTGTTTCGGGAAGAACTGAAGACATCCATCACAAATATACACTCGACCATCATGTTTTGATTTTTGTTTGGAAACCAATTTGGACAAGTTTTTTATGAGGCAGTAATGGTTATTCCCTTCATCATCACTGAGAAGTAGAAGATTAACATGTGTTGGCGATCGGTTTGATGTGAAATACAATGGTCCAACGATGTCGGTTATCCATTTACCATCTTTGAAGTGGATATCTACTCCAAACACATTCACCGAAATATGATTCAGAATTTCAAATTTCGATATATCCTTCAATTTCACAGGAAAGTCGATCCCCAAAATTTAATAATGTGTTGTAATGGGGTATGAGGCAGTGTTTGTAGACGTACCATTCGCAGGAAATATTGCTGCATTTATAGACCACGCAAAGCAATGTCTATCATCGTTAGACAAATTCAACACAGCTTTTTTGGCTTCTATGGCTTTTGGTAATTTTATATATGAAGATGCAGAAAGTGGAGTATATTTATTTATATTCACATCCACAAACCAAATCTTCTCGAGACTCCAACCAGATTGTCTTTCAGAAAACTCTGAAGCTTTTGTCATCATCTCATTTTTGAAATCTTCATATATTTGGTTCAAGTCCGTGGAGAGCGTTATTATTTTATTCCTAGTGTTGAAAGATTTTATATCAGATAACTGTTTCTCGGGTATCACATACTGACCAAAGAGTTCTAAATTTATTTTCAAGTTGATATATTTGTTGAGATATTCCGAGATAATATCCAGAACTTTGGGTTTCACTCTTGAAAAAGCTGTTATAATCCAGATTTGATTTCGCACTGGGGAATCGATAACTCACTATTCTGTTTGTGAATGCATGATGGAGTTTTTCTATACCATTTCCCATATGTGTTTTGGTTAAATTCACTTTTTGTCGACTCGAGGTTGGTAGGATATCTGCCACTGTTGCATTATTCAATTTTCTTCTTTTTGGATAAACGCATCTGAAGGAACAATTTTGACGTATATGTCGCAACAAAGTACGCGAAGTGGAAAAATCCTTAGTACAATATTCACACTTCATTTCTTGATGATAGCTCTAACGATACTAATAGAAATATATTTGTTGAAGCTATAATAGTTATGGTGGGGAAATTGTATCAACCAGTTTGATGATTGTGAATAGTGGTTTAAAACCGGTTTATACTAGTTCAGTCTTTACGAGGTTCAATGACTTTCACAAACTGGTTTGAAACCTGTTTCTACTAGTTCAGAACGAGGTTCAATAACCTTTCATAACCTGTTGAAGGATAAATGAAATACAAATATTCCTGATAATATTTATTCTTTCATTAAAAAATTCTCATAAAGATAATAAACATTTGAAAGTGCACATATACAATCACTCTTAATATGGAATAAACAGCAGGGTTCAGACATCTGCAATTTGGGGTGTTCGTCCAATTCTATGAGCGGAGTATTGGTATATTGTTTGAAAAAATCAGCTTTTTCACGACCTTTCATGTAAATCATATCTACATCTGTGGTTAGTCGTTTCACAATATTTCCAAATTGATGTAAGGGTGTGAATCCATCGCTCCATTCTATACAGTGATACTTGTTCATCAACCATGTCGCTTGACTGTGGAGTGCTGGAGGTAGCATATTCATAGGGAACGGTGGTTTAAATATAAAATGTGAAATCCTTTTTCCATCGAATGCTGCCAATTCCTTCACGATGAATTTGTTATTCTCGATTTTGAATCCTTGCACATCAACCACCAAAATCATATTTTTAGATTAGCAAACTTCTTGGTCACAACTCGATTGAAATTGTACAAGTCGATCAAGTGTTTCAGTGCTTTGATATTTCTATGATGTTGCTTTAACTTTCTTCGATATACTGATATCATATTGAAACTGATGATTGCGTGTTAGAATACATGCTTTATATCGTTTCAGTGAACATGCGCACTAATGTTGTTTTACAATTTTGTTAATGGATTATAGGAAAATTCCTTTTCATGTAGAATCAAACAGTATGCAGATATATTCTTCGAAGTTGCGTCAGCTGTCTCAAACTCGATTCTTAAGACTATTGACCCACTTTTGATAACTTCTTTCTGTCGTGAACAGTCGATATGTATTAATGGAGCTGTGGTTTTGAATTCACTTGGAGTCAATAGAGGTTGATTGGTGTGAATATGATAATAACTCTCTTGGAAGTTTGCATACATGTCATATAGTTTCGCATATTTATTATTTTTAAAATCAATATTCAAATCATTATAGGGATATCGTTCCGAATTCAAGAATACTCTGATATTGTTGAGATTGCAGTGATCGAATGTACTCATATCAGTTATCAACTTTTCTTTTTTACCATTCTGGAATGCAATAATGACATGTCTAGGAGTTTCCACTTTGTAGTGGTTTTACAGCCCACGTATGTCTCTGTTGTTTCATTCAACGAAGGATATTCTATCAGTTCCCAACTTCTAAATTTCAAAGGCAGTTCAACATTATTGTTTATAATCTTGTTTATCCGCAATTGTTCTTGAATGCTAGGTGTTACATGGGGAACATTCCAACTTAGTTTGGTTATGTCAACTTTTGCTTTTTCCGAATCATCACTACTCGTCAACGCATCATAATCATGGCTCTCACGAACTAATACTAACTCTTGTCTCATATTCAGGATAATTTTCCTGAAATCTTCGAAAAATCCAGCCAACAACTTGAGTGGAATACATACATTGAAATTTCCTTTCTCATCTACCAGAATTTTATCATCTGCGCGTTTTGGGAACCAACCACCATTTTGTAGTAAAATACTCTCATTTTCATTAAGAGATAAATAATTTTTCATAGTCGATACCAATCCAATATTTCTCACACTATCTACAACTACACCATTCAATTCATAACGAAGCTCACGAAATAGATACGCTATCGCATTGTTGATAAACATCACTTTCTGAGTTGGATTTCCATCAAGGCGGGTGAGCTTACCCTCTATATAGATGTATGAATTACAAGGTAATGTATAAGCATCCAAGTCTTGAATAGGAATTCTTATTTCATCATTATGTTTAATCTCACTACTAATATAGGGTTGATATGTGTGAAACTGATAATCCTCAATCGTATTATCACTGAAAGGTTGTCCTGTGATATGTAATATGTCCATTATATTAAAACTTTTAATCCTAACGACTGAAGAAATTGTATATTGTCTGATGTGAGTAATTTGGCAGTTTTCGTGATACTGTGTTTCTCTACACTTTCAATTTTCTTTTAGTATGATTGTCTCGGTGTTGACTTTTCGAATCTCCATACCATTTTCATCGATCTTTTCCTCAAATGTATGCGGTTTGTCATTTCTTCGTTCCGAAAATCAATTAATTTCAAATTTTGATTAATAACTTTGACTGTGATGTTATTGTTTGTTTTGATGGTAACTGTGAAATACAAGATATTTTGGGGACTTTCTTCTATTTTATACCCTCGTGGCACGCTTGGAAAAAATTGATGAATGACGTGTACTGGCTCTCCATTCACAAACGAACCCATGGCAATATTACAATCGATACAAATCGTATTTACTGAAAGGATTTTCACTTCATGATCTGATGTATAGATATCACTGCATAAAGAATTTCTCTTACCGAATCCTAATACTTGTCCTATAGAATTATCAACAGTAAAATTTATTTTTGTATTCGTTTTAATGGTCACTTTGGATGTGAACCAATTTGTGTTATTTTCGCAACACTTTCACTATTGCCCATTTTTTCCGTTAGTAGGTTAATAATATCGGTTATATCATAAAACCTTCTGAATGATATATTGAATTGGTCGATGTCACCCCATACAAAGACATTGTTAGATTTTGTAATATTTGGGATTACATTAAATGAATCAAAATTTGCTAAACCTATCTCATATTCAAAATTCTCATCCAAATATAGTGGTGGGTTGAAATCATAACTCAATATGGAGGATGGATTACTTAAAGTGAAAGTATAAGACATATTTTTCCTGTGGTTGTTTATTGATGAATGACTAAAATACATCAATGGAATTGGTTATATAAAAACAAAAGGCAGTAATGTCCACATCGATAGGAGTTGAATTTTTGCACAGTATCATAATTATATTTAATTGTTTTCACGTCATTATTACTAAAAAGTATATCATCACTTCGGTTGGTGGTCGAAGATCTCCAAAACTATCAAAATATGTAACATGTCCATTCTTCTTTACATATGCAGTCCAGTGGGTTCCTTTTCCCGCATCAGTATCAAGATTAACTATTCCACATTCTTTCTCTTTAATTTTTCGTGGAAGTTTGTCTCTCATAAAAACACCTCGGAAATATGGAATTTTCAAACGAGTAGCATTTTCTATGAGATCGATATTGGTTAATGCTCTGTGCGGGAAAAGTTTTAACAGTTTTTTCGATATATTTGAGCTTGCATTCCGTACCCAATGCGAGGGCGTAAATACATTCCATTTCCTTTTCGTTCCAGGGCCATATTATGTCTCTTTTGTTCAGCAAGTTGTTCCCTTTCAGCCTTCGCTTTATTGACTGCAGAAGTAATGGAAGCTGCACCACCTCCTACTGCTCCCAGAGCTCCTAGAAGTGGTAACAACAATGGAAGAAAACCACCTTTTTGGGGGTTTTTATCACTTCTTTCTTCGTTTGATTTTTGGTTTCTTAGCAATTTTCAATTCACCCCCTTTCTTTTTTTTCAACAAACGTTTTTTTCTGTTCAATCCCATACCCAATTTACTTTTCATATTCATAATATTCGATATTCCAAATGCTGTAATTTTTTCTCCCAATTTTGCGTCTGACGCTTTCAAACGTTCTGAAGCAACTGATGCTAATTGTTGGTCAGCGATATTTCTAGCTTTTATATCTTTTTTCTGGGAGTATGCAATATCATGTTCTTTACACGCTTCGTCTAGAGGATTCACACCTTTATCACCTCTTAATAACCGTTTTTCTAACTTTGTTCCGGGTCCACAATAATTATATCCCGGAACGTGTATTTCTACAGGAAGTTTATTGATCAGAGTATTCAGGAGACCCCAACCTCTCTTTGTAGAGTTTTGTATTGAACTAACCGTCGACTTCTTTCTTTTCACCATTATATTGATACTGGACTACTTTATATATATATATATATATATATATATATATATATATATATATATATATTCTTCGCGATATGATTTAGTTCAATACTACAGCTACCACAATGAAGACTGAGAAGCAACATATTGCACTACCCATATTAAATCATGATGAACTTAACTTTGAAAACAAGTTTAGGAAACACGGCACCCTCTTTGGAGGAGATTCCAAGAGAGGATTGCTCATCGGTGCTAGTGGGTCTGGCAAGACGAATGTGATGTTATCTCTACTGGAGCAACCTCATGGTCTACGATTTACAAACGTGTATTTATATTCCAAGTCACTGTTTCAACCAAAATATAATTATTTGAAATTATTACTGGAACCCCTACCCGAAATCGGTTATTATGAATATACTGATTCCGAGGCTGTTCTTCAACCCTCTGATATCGACAACTATTCAGTCATAATTTTCGATGATGTTGCTACATGTGATCAAAATATCATAAAGAACTATTTCTGCTTCGGCCGCCATCAGCATGTCGATTGTTTTTACCTCTGTCAAACTTATTCTGCTATTCCCAAACAACTCATAAGAGATAATGCCAATTTACTCATTATTTTTCAACAAGATCTCACAAATTTGAAGCATATATATGATGATCATGTTAGTGTTGATATGTCTATGGAGAAATTTAAAGAACTTTGTGCTTATTGTTGGAAGCAAAAGTTTGGTTTTCTGTTATCGAATTGGACGTTTAGAAAGGATTTGATATATTCATTTCTATATAAGTAGAGGAGTTGTTTTTATGTTCATTCAATATGAATACTCGATTACAACATAAGTTTTGCAAGCAAGGAGAGCTTTGAAACGTAAATATAAAAGTTTGAAATCCGATATCGCGACATCGCAATCACAATTAGAAAAAACATATGAACCGATTACACAACCTTTGAAAGCATTTTTATCTTCGGTTGGACAACCAACCCAAGTAAAACCAGAATTAAAACAGGAGATACCAACTCCTCGTCACAGTCATCAGCCAACACCTAAAGAATTATTCATACAACTCCCCAAGATTTATCTGCAGGAGAAGAAACATTCCAATATGATGCAAGCTCACCACAAGACTTGGGTGAAAGCGTTTTCGATGAAAGTATGCAACCTCTGATGGATCCGCAAGAACATATACTTGCGACAATTTGCAATTCCCTTTATCTCGAGCATATATAGATGACAAAATTTCGGATACCGAAAACAAATTCGATGATACCTTTGGGATTTATTTCAATCCAGAGACGAAAACTTTGCTATTGGTGATGCAACTGTGGGCTTCTGAAGGTGCGAATATTGTTATCAATGATACATTTACATATAAAGGAACTCCTGGTTTATACGAACTGATGTTCAAAAACATCCATCGGGTTATCGGAAAACCGATATTGATCCATATATTGATATCATACGGAAAAGTCACGCACAATATCTTGGTTATAATCCTGAAAGGGGTTTATCTACTTCTACTGCACCCAAGTTCATCGATATAATAAAACCACGTGTAACAACACTACATTCTATGGCTAAAGAACGAGACTTACAAAAAACCCGGACATTGAAAGACACCACATCGTCACCACTGCGTTCACGAACATCTTCTCTTCCTACTAGCAAACCGAGATCGCGAATAGGGTCAGTATCCACTATATCTACAAGGAGTAAAGTGCAACAAGGTACAGGGTTGACTCTGCTTGATGTTACCAATGCACCTGTTGACTATAAATATTTCGATGATTTCAATGAGCTAGTAGAACGTTTGAAACTACTGATAGCTGCAAATTCTGGTGGACACACGGGATTGAATAATGAAATCATAAGCATCCTTGAGGAGCTCCGTGAGGCTGGAATAATAAATTAACAATATGATGGACTTTTTTTTCATTATGTGTCCAACCATAGCAGTATGCCTATCGATAAATTTGGCAGACATTTTCTAACCGCATCGCAACTACCCTATCCAACACCTGACATTGTGTCAGCGCTTCCACCACCACCCAGCACTCCTTTCTATATTTGGGATTCATCCTCATATCATAGCACCTGCATTCTCCATCTGAGAGCAACTCGAGATCTCACAAAAAGTGTTAGTTTTTCGTGTTGATAATGGTACAACTTCTACACATTCCCTGTGTCCGGTATATTGACAAGTATTTGCACACACCCAGTGGCTGTATCGGTTTATTTAAATGACAACACTGCGGATGTTGTTCCAGTCGGTGACCTTCTCGAAACATATTTAACTAAGGGAGATAAAATTACGTTTTAATGGATCAGCAACAACACAACACACTTTTTGTAGAAATTGTTCTTCAATGTCCTTTAACTAAAGATGAATAAAATAAAACAAGAAGTGGTAAACGAATTGCATAAACCAGCTCGAAGAACCTTCAAACGGCGTCATGTTATCATCAAAGGTCTACATGATCTTCTACAAGCAGATTTGGTGGAAATGATTCCTACTCTACATTTAATAGTGGTAATAAGTATATTTTGGTTGTTATAAACGTATTTTCCAAATATGTGTGGTGTGAACCGGTTAAGAGAAAACCGGACTCGATGTTAGTACAGCTATGGGGAAGATTTTAAAACTATGAGAGTTACACCCAAAAATCTGCAAACCGATATGGGCAAGGAGTTCTATAATAAGCGTTTTAAAGCATTGATGGACACATGGAAAATCAAACACTACAGTTCTTTCTCTACTCTCAAAGCTAGTATCGTAGAACGTGTTAATAGAACTTTGAAAAATGAAATGTGGAAACAATTCAGTCTCCGGGAACTTACAAATGGTTGGATATTCTACCTGATATTGTTTCACACTATAATGATACGGTTCACAGTACCATTCAAATGAAACCTCGAGATGTTCGAAAAAACACGAACGTCAATTACTCCAACACGCGTATACCAATATCAAAACAATCGATCCTACTAAACGAAAATTTACACTACATGACCATGTCAGAATTAGTAAATTTCGTGAGAAATTTTCCAAAGGTTATGTTCCCAATTGGTCGAATGAAATTTTCACTATAAAAAAAGTATATGAGTCAAATCCTGTGGTCTACTTTCTTGAAGATCAGAATAATAACATGATTCAAGGTGGCTTCTATGGAGAAGAACTTCAAAAAGTGAAATATCCTGATGTGTTCCTGGTTGAAAAAATTATACGAAAAAAAGGAACTAAACTTTATATCAAATGGTTAGGTCTGTCCAATCAATATAATTCATGGATATCCAAAAATGATATTGTTTAATAAAATACACTATGTTTTTGAATTGTTTTTATTTCTTACAGAATCTTTCATTATAAATATTTTGTCTATGTACAGGATTCAAAACTATAGTGAGTACAGCTGCAATTGTTTCTATACGTCTTTTGAAATGTATTCGATCCAATACCATGTACTCCCACAATTTCTTTCTTGCTTCCTTATATGCGAATCTCCAGGTTATCATATGGTGGACTGTGTTTTGGTTTTCATCAATGGTTACTTTCTTCATGATCTATGCGTACATTCAGTGACAAAACTTTTGGGGTAGTGATGTATGAATTCTAATGTCATACTTATATTTTCGCTGTTGCGATTCACTTCTGGCTTCAGTAACCCTACGGCATTATTCAATATATCACCACTGAGTTTTGCTAGTCCATTCTTGAGAATTTGGAAATATGATCCATACTGTTGTTTTTTCAAGATGTCCACTCTATAGTCCACCAGTGGTAGCAGCTCCCATAACATGCAGACTGTTTCCAATCCCAAATGTACTGAGGAGTAGCCCTTATAATCTTTAAAACTCTTCCATTATTGAACTGCTTGAATTCGATTGTGAATTTGTGGTCTTCCAAAGTTTCCGGCGGATTCAATGAGTACAAATAGTTGGTTATCACTCCTTGGTATGTTAAAACTGTTTCCACTCATCTTCTGAGAACACCACTCGATCTCCTTTATTTCCAGTGATTTCAATACATGGAGAGAAATTGCAATCGTAAGAGAGATTCACAACCACAAATTTACTTTTTGATTTATTCAGAGGAAATCTTCTCTCACCCAACACTACATTTTCATTCAATGAGTTTTCACTTGCTACATCGAATGTGAAACCTATTTGATTCATTTTGATAGTTAACTGTCCGTTCTGCACCATTCCATCCAATATATAATCATAGAACTGGTTTGGAAGTTGAAGAAGAGAAGGGGTAAACCGGTTCTTCCGAAGAAGGGTGAACTGGTTATCCAACCTTGACCGGTCATTCACCCTGGTCATTCAACCTTCTTTGTTCCGTCAGTTGACCGGTCATTGACCTTGGACAACCGGTTATGGATTTCAGGAAGGATTCTAAACCGGTTATACCGGTTATGCTAATTAGGAGCCTTCTGGTCTGTCTATACATATCTACATGTGCTTTGGTGTGTGGGGTTGTCTGAGCCTAATTTGGTCTCCTTTGAGGCTGGAGGAGAGCCCCCGCATCGCCGGAAGCTCACTGACATGATATCCCCCACAAACCGCGATTTGTGACAGATACACTGAAGAGAGACGTCAACCAGATTGAACCCAGAGATCACACACGTGTGTGAACCTCAGTGCACGGGTCTTTCAGCGACTAAAAACGCATCAGTTACACTGCGGTGATAGGTGTAAACACGGGTTATTAATAATAAATTATGTCAATAAAACAATAAAACTACAGGTTTTAGTTCATGTGTGTCGAATATGTGTAGGGATCGTAGGTGCCTCTGTATGACCGTAGCCTAAGATCAATGTTGTGTCTGCAGTTGTACGCGTTATATAGTTCTGTCGTAGGGAAATTTTATTAAGATAGTCACGGTACGCACTTAATTTTTAGGGAGTAAATTCACTTTTTTGACATCCCTCCATGTCCTACAATTTACGGTCGAGGACTCGCCCCAAAACACAAATTCAACAAACTTCATGTGTATTTCACCCCGTGGAAAGTATCACGCGAGTTTCATCCAACCAAGCTCTCCATATGAGAATCTTCCGGCTTTTCAGCCCATTCTAACTGCGCCAGTCCGTGGTTCATTTTCTGTTGAAAATATATTTTTTTTTGGCTCTAGCTTGGGGAGCCCTGAAATCAATAGAGACAATTTTGTCTCAGAATATACTTTCTGAGACAGAAGAGCTCACAGCTGTTTGTTGAATCGCGACGCGTCGAGAATTGCGGTACGGAATCTAGAGACCCTCTAGATTCGCAAAAAGCGGTGCATTCAAATTCACTTACATCTCCTAGGTTAAACCGTTTGAGAGGGAGTATGGATTGTATAAATGTGACAAAAACCCCGTTACGAACTTTCCTGATGAAGACAATGATGACACACTAAATTTTCCTGTTGAACAGAATACACTGTGTGATCTGAGTCAGAGGAAAACTTCCACCATTTTTTTTTCAATAGGCCGTTGAGGGCCTCAAGTAGTATTTTGAATTTTGGCGATAGACCCGCCAGGGTAACTCATACCCCGATAAATAACGGCTCACCACGCCGAGTTGTGGAAGCCTTTCAAAATTTAGAACGTAATACGTTAAGTTCAGGGGCCTCCAGCCCACTCAATTTTTTTTACCAATTTTTAATGAGTTCAGGAGTGAATAAAATGAGAATGTTTGGGTCAAACCGCCCCCGCACAATTATATCAGAGCTCAACCGGGGTCCCGCCTGCACTCGAGCCCGTTCACAAACCCCTTTTTTTAACCAATTTTTAATGAGTTAGGAGTGAAAATTGCGGTTCCCCTTCTACTCGGCAGGTGGTATCGCAGGAGGAACAGGAAGAATGGAATTAATTCTTAAGGTTTGAGAGATTCCGCGAAATGAAACTGAAGATACCGGTAATTAATGCCGATGAGGTAATCTCACCGCCCCCTGCCCCTGAAGATAATCGACCTCTTTCGAGACAAGTAGTAATTCTGAACAAATTCGAATAAAATGAAAATCCAGTAATATTAATATTCCATCCAGAATATAGCCAAAAACAATCAGGGAGTCCTGAGGAGTCCTTCATGCATAAGAATAATCTAATTCGAAGGATAATTTCGTTGTTGACTCAAATGCTCGGTTCCAATATCCAAGAGAAACCACGTAATCGTAGAGCAATAATATTTCGAAGACAATAAATCGCTGTCTATTAATATCTGCTATTTATCTTCAGGAGAAAGTTGAATTTGAAAAATTAGACCAATTTTCTGAACCCTTGTCTCACAAATGTCCTGACGGTGTTGTTCGCCTTCTGGTGAAAAGTATTGCTTGGCTCTTTTCCGCGTTGATCTTCCAAAGGTTGAACCAGTCCTCAAGCTTGTCTGCTTGCTCTTGTAGGTATCGGGTTACTTGCGTTGCGTTCACCGATCTGGCCACTAGTGCTGTGTCGCCCGCGTACAGCGCTAGCTTGTTGAAGTTATCGGCAGGCTTTGGGATATCCGCCGTTTAGATGGAGAACAGGTGTGGAGATAAGACTGCGCCTTGCGGTACTCCTGCTTCTAGGGTCCTCACTGCTGAGAAGTCGCTGCCAACTTTACATTGGCACCGCCGTCCCCGCAGGAAGGAACTTCACTATGGAAGTGGGGTATCCGAGGTCTGTCATTTTGGTGATTAAGCCATCGTGCCAGACCCTGTCGAAGGCCTTGGAACCCTTGTCTGGGAAAAAACGCCGGTTTTTATCCCCAAGCTCCGTACTTTGATAGGCTCCGCCCACCAGGCGTCGCTTGCTGATTGGTCCTGGAATCTATACGACAACCGGGACACGTCTGTTCAGAGTTCAGATGTTAGAACTGGAGAACGGAATGGATGGATGCAAAATTTAATTTTTCGGATATTTTTATTAACTAGGAGCCGTAATTGCTGACATGGACATAAATGTCTGGTGTAGCTCTCATGCTCGGTTGCCATATTTGTCAAATCAGTGAATTAACAAAATGATTACTCACTTGAATAAATATCTTTAGTGAATAGAACACCTTATTTTGTTGAATTGACATTTTATTGAATTCATCAATTCGACATGAATACTTGTTTGAATGAATATTTTTGTTAAAGCAATCAGCAAATTTTGTAGATCTGATTATTCGATTCAACAAAATAATACATGGTTGAAACAACATTTCTGCCGAAACGAGTTATGAATAGAGTTAGTCAAATAAGATATTTGGTTCATGCAAATTAGTTTCGGTTGATTGTAACTTTAAATTTGATCCAAAACCAAGAAATAATTTTACTCATTTTGAGATAATATTTTGTCGTGCATATACGACACTTTCATTTGTTTGATTCAAATGAATTTTATTTGATTCAACAATTTGTTTTTTTCTGTGAACTCTTGCATTATGATATACATTTCCAATGACCACCTATATGGTAGTGTAAGGAAGCTGTGCAAAAATGTAGCAACCGATTGTATATAAATGAAATGTTTGTCAAGTTCTTGAAAAACTAGTGTTATTTCGAACTAACTACAAAATTTCAAATAATAATAATATATTGTTTAATGCGCCTTCTGAACTTATCGAAATTGATGTGCTATTGTGATATTCAATCATGGGACACTGGAACACAATGTTTGTCAACCATCGTTGAAAAAAATACGTTTCATTTAATCATCACTTGTGATCATAAGTATAACTTATTTTGTTTCGTGCAAGAAAAAACTTTTCTCGTCGCCGGAAAGTTCATTTTTATTTCCCGTGGTTAGTTATTACTTCGACGAATGTCGAAAACTGAAATAATGTCTCAATTTCTCTTCCAATTACTGCAATACAAACTCCCTTTTATTTATTCGTGATTATTAATCGTTTTTAAATTGATTTATTGCCGTTTCACATTCACGCCAGTAATTAAATGACCCTTTTATTACTTTCTATTTGAGCACAGTTACGTTTTATGGTATTCCTATCAAAAAAAAAAAATTTTTTTCTAAAAGTAAAGCCCAGGATTCTCTGCTATAATTTTATCACTGGTCGGGTTGATTTTTCCGAATTAATTATTTCCCATAATTTATTGCTTCAAAAAAATAATAGATAGTGAATGTACTGAAATACTTTGATAACAGAGCAACAGGATGTGAACGCGTGCAGTTGACGTAGAAATATACAGGGCGGGGCACCCCATACAACACGGTCCCTGAAAACCAAACCATTAATTTTTTCGGTATAATTTCTTCATTTCATTATATGTATATTGATTAAGGCTGCAAAAGGAAATTATTTTGGAGTCTACAGGGTGGCTCAAAAAAGTGTGACATACCAAGTTGTGTTTTTTTAAATGGAACACCCTGTATTTCGTTACACTTTTGAATAGGTCAGGAAGAAATAATATGATTTCATCTGAGGTACTATGTAGCTAACTATAACCGTTCTCGAGTTATTGATTTTTTATGAAAATGCTAGGTACAATTGGAAACTAAATAACATCGAAATGTATAGAAATCATCCCTTCGAATTCTGACTAATCATAAAAGAGGTTTTGCGCTATTGATTTCCATAAAACCCGTTTCTCAATATTATACAGAATGTTCAAAAATCATTGTCACTTTTTTATAATTTTGGACAAAGATAACTTTGTTATTTCAAATAGAACACCCTGTATTTTTTTAGTCTGAACAATATAAAATTCAAGTATCTTTCATTCCATATTGGGATTTCCTAAACTTAAATAGTTTTTCGGATATTGGCTTTTTCAAATAGTAGTTCCTATTTCAATGCATTCTTTGAATCAAGATAGCTTTGAAACGACATTTATTCAACTTGTTGAAAGAATTCTTATTGACAGTTATTCTGTTTTACGTTATTCAAAACATTCACTGAAATATTAGCGTCGAAAATGAAAACTTATCCCATTCAAGAGCGGATAGATATGATTTTAGCGATTGGTGAGTGTTTAGAGAATTGCCTTTTGGCGTCGAGGCTGTATGCCCAAAAATATCCAGATAGGAATCATCCAAACAAGTTGGTTTTCAAACGATTGCTACATCAATTTTGTAGGACTGGAAGTGTAGCTTATGGAAAGGCAAATAGACCAAAACCTATCATTGGCAATGAGGAAAATGAATTCCTTATTATGGGATCAATCATAGAAAACCCTCATACGAGTCAACGTAAGATCGAGAAAGATACAGGGATAAGCAGACGGAGCATTTCTAGGGTAATAAAAAAATACAAATTTCACCCGTAGCGTATTCAGATGCGCTAGGATTTATATGAAATAGACTTCCATCGACGAATCGAGTTTTGTCTATGGGTTCTGGATAAGTTTAGTGAGGATGAACATTTTTTGGATTCCATTTTATTTTCTGATGAATCTACTTTTCATAACAATGGCTTAGTGAACAGACACAACTTCCATTATTATAGTGTTGTGGATCCTCATTTTTTCCGCACTCTGGATCACCAGAATAAATGGTCTGTTAACGTGTGAGGAGGAATTACATTATAGGACCATACTTTTTTTATGGAAACTTGAATGGTCAAATTTTTTTACAATTTTTACGAAATTATCTGCCTGAGCTTCTGGAGAATGTGCCGCTAAATATCAGACAACGGATGTGGGTTTCAATTGGATGGAGCTCCGGGACATCTCAAAAAAAAATTTTTAAAATTTCAATAATTATAAGCGGAAACTACTTACCCTTTTTCCCTCCCAACCCCGTTTCCCAAAAGCTCTTTTTTGGATTTGTTAAGGTTCCCTCTTTTTGGTATTGGTCCCAGAGCATTGGTTGAAAGGGATCCAAATTCAAGGTTATTGAACAGCGACTTTTAACGTCGGGTAAAACTTTCCAGGTCCATCACGAACGAACAACTTCACTAAAACTCATATCCCATCAAAAAGAATTTTTATTTAATTTGATTTTAAACTATTAAAGAAATTTTCCTGTCAAGGTAAAAGTGAGTTGTGCCCTTTTATCCTTTATATTTCTCATTGATTATCCGGAAAATTTGTAGATTGCCCCCTTGGGAATAAGTTATCTATCGTAGACCAGGTTAATTTAAGTTTTCCCTGAATGGAAATAATTTTTTTTTGATACTTTGTCGTTTTTTTTTCCACAATTTAACAATCGTATTTAAAACATTGAATGGGTTGAAATTTGACCAAGCAGTGGCTAGTGGCTCAATTACCTGAACCGGCTATCGAGACAAGAAACGTACCAACTAAAGTTTGTTTTGTGGTAAGAAAAAAGTTATAACAATTAGCAACTGACAAAAGAACGGACGTTACTAGCAATTTTATTAATTCAAAATATATTGTACAGGGCGAAAATACTTATCATATCCAATCAATTGGACCCAAAAAGGTGAAAACAAAATAACAACAATTTATATTTTACAACCCATCTTTTATTTTACAAATCATATATATATTTATTCCATATATATAAAAAAAGGAAAAAATTATATTTGGGAGTTTCGCAGTCCTTTTCAAAAAAATACTATTTGAATCTATGAAAAAAACACCCTTTTTTAAAGTATTTTATAACAATTTTGTATCAAGAAAATTGATAATTCAATTTTTTACAATGAGCCTAAAAGAATAGAAAATTTCCTCTTTTTTTATACTGTATTTTAAGCTATTTTATAACCTCACATTTCGAACGAACAATTGTATTTCTGTAACATTACTTATCAATATCATTGTTAATTCAGAGTTCCTGAAGAAGAGATAATAAATCTCGAAAGCTTGAATGGAAAAAAAAGAGCATTTTTTTTGAATAAGTGACTGCGAAACCTGCCAAATACAATCCTCTCTCTACCATCCAGTCGAAAACAATTCTTACGTGTATATATATATATATATGTATAGAAAAATGAAGAAAGATAAATTTGTTACGAATCCAAGAACGCCACCATCCGCCTACAGCTGTTTCATGGTTTCCCAATCATCAGGACGGGTTGTTGTTTCTCAAAATCGTACCAAAAATCCCATAGTGCTGAAACCTACCGGCAAGTATGAAAATGTGAAATGCATAAAATTATAGAGGTAACACCTATAATTCGTGGGGTAAACTTAGACCTAATGACGTGGAATTTGTACCGAACGTTCTTCAAATCAATGGTCCCAACAGATGTCAGTATAGGCCAATCCACGACACCAAAAGTCGTACTCTTAGGTGCGTTCAGAGTAACGCAAACAAAATAACGAAAAGAAAGAGAAATTTGATACGAGATAAAAGAAAGCCACCATCCGCCTACAGCTGTTTCATGGTTTCCCAATCATCATAAATAATAAACAACTTTTGAGAAAAATTAGTAAAATATCTTGGAGAGAGGTTTACTCGATGCCAAACATTGAATCAGCAACAAGTAAATTTATAGAAATAGTACAATCTTCCATAATGGGTGTACAAAAAAAAATTAGAATCAAAAGTAAACGAGGAAACGGAAAAAAATGGAAACCAAATCTCTAATAAAATCTTTAACAAAAAAATTATAGTACAATCAGACTTTAAAGGATCCATATAATGAGGAATTGAAAAAAAGAATATAAAACCCAAAAATATTCTTGACAAACTACGGAAGAATAAAAAAATGATCATTACAAGTCACGCATTAATGAAAATGCAAACGATGCAGAAAATTATGGAAGTAACATCAATGAAATTTTCGGTTCATTACAAAAAATAATGAAATACACCGGATTAAAGAGCCTAAAAACAATATTATTACTAATGACGAACAAAAAGCAACTATTTTCAATAACCCTTCATAGAAATGGGAACAAACTTAGCAAAAAATATTGTCAAGAACGGTTCGAACGTACTAAAGAAAACCACAAATAATTCAATTTTCATTTCTCTACATCCAAATCAGAAGTTCTGAAGTTATAAATCAACTAAAAATGGCAAATCTCCGGGTGTCGATAACATAAAGGCAGAAACTCTCAAAGGAAATTGCACCTCACATAGTCAGTCCACTCACTCACATAATCAACAGATGTATAGAGATCCGGAAATTCCCGATGAATTCAAAATTTCAGTAGTGAGACCCATTCACAAAAGGGAGATACCCAAGACGCAAGAACTATAGGCCTATTTCTCTCATCACAAACTTTATTAAAAATTTTGAAAAGAATACTGTAAAATAGGCTCTGTATAGGTTTACTATCTGATATGCAGTTTAGGTTTAAAGAGGTAAATCAACCGAAGACGCTATAAGTTGAGCTCACAAATTATGTTTACGGGCCTTGGATGAGGGTAAACCTTGCCTTGGTGTTTTGTAGATCTTGCGAAGGCGTTTGATACCGTGAATCACACCATACTACTATCGATACTTGAAAATAATGGGATACGGGATAATTGTCTGAAACTTTTCAAAAGCTACCTTGATGAGCGCCAACAATGTGTCAAAATCAATTAAACCTATAGTGAGTTCAGGAAAATCGAGTGTGGTGTGCCTCAAGGTACAGTGCTAGGACCTATAATTTTCTCGATTTATGTGAACGGATTATTTTCAATACAGTCTGAAGGAAAAATAGTTAGCTTTGCTGATGATACGGTAATTCTATACAAGGGAAAAGACTGGGTCAGTCTGAAAAACGATGTAAAAGTAGATATTTCTTTAATAAAAACATTTTTTGACAACAGATTACTAACTATCAATATTAATAAAACATTTTTTCCGCCATTTACTACTTATGAAACCACTCGGCCAGACTTTCAACAGCTCACTTTGCCAGGTAACCTACAAATTTCTTCTATAAATACTATCAAATACATCGGAATTATGATAGATACACATATGCGATGGGATCATCATGTGAAGTTTGTCCTCAAAAAACTTCGTTTTGTTCTCCATAAATATAGACAATTAAATGATATTCTTGACCTGAAACAAAAAAAACAATATACTACAGTTTAGTGGAAAGTCACCTAAGCTACGGTCTTCTTGGATGGGGGGGTATATATGAAACTTACCTACGCCCACTCAGGGTCATTCAAAAGCGCTTCCTGAAACTGATGTTATCCAAAAGCTCAAGATTTCCGAGTGAACGTTTATATGAAGAATCTGATGTACTAGATGTCAGGAAGCTACACTTTAAAAAGAGCAATATCAGACAATATATGAATAGGGATAAACTGGTTAAACTTACCCACACTTATAATACAAGGCGTAACCTTCAATTCCAATGTCCTCGGACACACAGATCCATTGGACAAAGAAGTTATCATTATTTGGGTACGAAATTGTACAATAACCTACCACTAGACATTCTAGAAAGCCGATCAATTTATTCATTTAAGAAAAAATTGAAAGACCTCTTAAAAAATACTTCACCACAATTGATACACGTCTGAAGAATTTACAAGTTTTATTGATAAAGGAGCATTACGCGAATCCATGTTTAGACGACATACCTATATGTATGTTCGTGAACAAGTGTGATTTCATCTATTCATCTATTTATATAAACCCGTGTGTATAGTACATTTTTATCTATAATTTATATTAATCTTTTATATAGGAAATTTTTATTACAATAGCAAAATCCCATAACGTAGGATTCTAGATTTTATTTTGCATTGATAATGGAACCATTGTATGATTCCATGTCAGTATATATGTATGTTCGTGGAAAAATGTGAGTATGTCTGTAAACCTATATGTATAGATACTACCTCTTAAGTGCTATTTATATTATTCAAATTCTTCAAAAATATTTATATTTATACTCTAATGACAAAAACACTTCCTTAGAATTAAGTAAGTACTATCATCCATATTAATCTCATTTCTTTTGGTACACATATGTGAACCATCCCACAAACAAGTGTCAACTTCAGTGGGACATTAATGTGCTTATTTGCTACTTGTAGTCAATTACTGTAACCTGTAATTCATATGTAAACACCCGCAAATAAACACTATTCTATTCTATTCTATCAGGACGGCTTGTGGTCTTTCTCAAATCGTACCAAAAATCTCATAGTGCTAATACCTACCGGCAAGTATGATAATGTGAAATGCACAAAATTATAGAGGTGACACCTATAATTCGTGGGGTGAAGCTTAGACCTAATGACGTGGAATTTGATGACACGAAATTTCGTGCACATCAATAGGTCACCAACAGATGTCAATATAGGCCAATCCACGACACCAAAAGTCGTACTCCTAGTGCGTTCAGAGTAACGCAGACAACTAACGAAAGAAAGAGGAATTTGTTACGAATCCACCATCCGCCTTTCTCAAAATCGTACCAAAAATCTCATAGTGCAACAAAATTCTCTTTCTTCCGTTATTTGTTTGCGTTAGTCTGAACACACTAGGAGTACCACTTTTGGTGTCGTGGATTGGCCTATACTGACATCTGTTGGTGACCTATTGATGTGCAAGAAATTTCGTGTCATCAAATTCCACGTCATTAGGTCTAAGCTTCACCCCACAAATTATAGGTGTCACCTCTATAATTTTGTGATATATATATATATATATATATATATATATATATATATATATATATATATATATATATATATATATATATATATATATATATATTTCTGGAGATTGTGGTTCTTGAATCATGGTATATATATATTTGGCGGAGCTTTCTTAGGTTCTTGGATTCTGGGTAGGATATAGCTAATATTTCAAATCATTTTGGCAACGTTTTGTCCCTGACCGGGGACTTCTTCAGGCTTTATTTAATTTTTACATGTTCTGAAAAGTTAGTTATAATAGTATTAGGAAGTTTAATCATCATAGTGTTTGATGTAATTTTTTTGTTTTTTTTCCGTTATATTATTTAAAAAGTTAATATAACCAAATGGTGCAAAGAAGTTAATATAACCAAATGGTACATACCTTGGCAGCATTGAATGTATTCTTCAACATGTGAGTTTCCTTTTTCTGTTTTTATTTGTGCTTTGGGGACATTTTGTTTCTGAACTCTTTATTGTGGCAGCGTGTAGATGATAATTGTCGAGTTGAAGTGATGTAGGTTGTTGGGTAGGAGCATGCGTCAACTCAATGTGTTCGTAGTTGATTCCTTCTTTGCCTACCTCTGGGATAGGGGTGATGAGAGTTTGTTTTGTGAGTGATGAAGTTTGGTGATTTTGTATTATTTCCGTTTTGTTCTGTGTTGTGGCAGTTTTAAGTAATCACAAGAGGGTATAATAGGTTTGGTTCAAATTGCTGATATCTGTTCTGTTGTTTAAGGCATTTGGATTTTTTTATATATATATATCATTTCTTTTATAGTTCGTTTCTCTTTGTTTTTCTCGAAAGCCAGAATTTTCGTGTCCTCAAACTTTGGGTTGTGATCATCTTGGATTATGTGTTTATTCAAGGCTGTATTTGATGTTCTCATGAATTTATGGCCGTTAAGTCGGTTGTTCAATAATTGTGATGTCATACCTATATATTTTTGTTACAGTTATTACATGGAATGCTGTAGATAAGATTTGAATTTTTCATTTTTGAATTTGACTGTTATGTGAGTGAAATATTTTTTTAACGGGTTATATATATATATATATATATATATATATATATATATATAGTATATATATATGTATATATATATATATATATATTCAAAATTGGTATCTAGGGATATTCGGGATCGGAGATCATGATTTTCTTGTCAAAAATAAATTAGATAGAAATTACTAAACTAGTTATTTAACATCATAAATACTGAAAAATAAATAAATAACAAAAAAAATAAAAACAACAAGCTTAGTTGGTAATAAAAATAGAACTAAAAAGTTAAAAATGAAAATTATAAAAAAAACACTTTTATACAAATGCACTAAAAAGGAAAAAATAATGTATTTCATTGTTTGATCTAGGTTATTCTGTGAGTAACAGATTCAAAAGCTTGCCACGGATACAAAATAAGTAATCTAACAATGAAATAGATTATCCTTTCCTTTTTAGTGCATTTGTATAAAAGCTTGTGTTTAAAAATGTGTTTTTTATAATTTAATTTTTTTTACTGAACCTATATATTCACAACAGAATAAATACACTGTGACGGGTAGAAAAATGCATGTACACATCTGAATTATATGTGACATGACTCTCTACCGCTCAATTATGAAACTCCACTAATAGTTCTAATTAATTTAGTGAAGATCAAATCGTTCGGATGTAATTACGCAGGGGTCGTATTTCCATGCAATCCTCAGGAGGCGACAATGTGAAAGGCACCCCTTGTTGGGAGAGAAGACACTTTTAAATTAACATTGTCATTGGAAAGTGAAATATATTGTTTTGTTTCACTTCCGTGACGAGAGATTTTCATTGGAAATTTTCACGTAATTGGATGAAATGCCGGTCACTCGGACACACTGGTGTGGCTGGTCCCTGAAGATTTCGAGTAGAGGATTCGTGGCAACATTTTTTCAGTTGCGTGCTACATAGTGATAGAATGTTTGCGTTTGTGGATAAACTAGCTTCTGCCCTCGATTTCACCTTAACAAAATTAGTTTTTTTTATAATTTCCTATGAAAGGGGAGTGATTTTTATTTCAACTCGAGAATGCCACCGTCCACTTACAGCTGTTTTATAGTTTACCAATCATCAGGGCGCCCTTGTGTCAAAGAGTAGTAGAGGACAAGAGAAATCACTAACCCTATTCATGAATGAAATAGTAAAATCGTTTCAAAATCCTCCAAATGCTGTCACTTTTGATTTTATTCATAAAATCAGAGTTTGGTGTAGCTTGGGTGTAGTCAATTAGGAGCCTTTCATGTGACATCAAATGTCGAGGAAACGCTTCGGACCTTCGGGTGTTTTCGTATTAAAAAAATGTAGGAAATATCAAGGTATTCGAATGGGATAAAATATTAAGAGAATATGTTCTCATTTATATAGGCGTGAAATTGAATCGATGAATTGACACAATTGAAATTTCAACGTTTGATGATTTATAAATGATTGTTTTAGTCTTCAGAATGCGTCGAAGAGTTTCACTTATTGACGATGGATATATGATATGGACTCTATTTTTCTTGGGCAGGTTAGGTTTGGTCAATTTATTTATATTGAATTATGAAATTCTCAAAAAGACTGGATCACTGAATCTGCAATCGACGATTGAACCAAAAAGGTCTACATTAGATTGTAACTATTCAAGGTTCGGTTTCAGATAAATACATTATTACATTTATTATGGTTCTTGCTAAGTTCTTTATGACAAGCTACCTATTCCATGGATACTTCGGAAGGATTGACGAAAATGTGATGAAAACAGGTTATTGTTGAGTGTAGTGATTTATATACTAGACAAGTTAATGCATACACAAAAAATCCCATGAGGTGCTGTGTTTTTGTCACTATGACAGCGGCAAAACTTTGGCCAAGTTTTCCAGGGACAAAACGGAACCTGTGAGAGATAAGTGCCATGTGAAGTGGAATGAATAGAAAAATCGAATTTAAACGGTTTTCTTCACATAAAGGATTCAATATAAAATTGAACCAGAGAAAGGTAGATCTCAGGTGAAAAACAACTACTTTCCTGGCAAATACCACGCAGAACGTTGAATGATATTCACCTGAAAATCCATGCATACTTCCATATGATATCAATGGACATTGAATGCAAATGTTTCTTTCTGATAAGCTCGATTATGTTTAATTTATGTCGTGTTCACCTAACAATCCGCATACCGGTTTCAGGCTTCTTGGCCTCATCAGTACGGAGTAGTCAACCAGCCAAAGTCCAAAGAACTCTGGCTGAAGTGAGACACAACGTAAACAAACCATCATCGATCTTGTAACACCTATAGGTACGCCGGAAAAGATAAACTTTAACTGGCGGTACCTAGTGACAGAAAGAAACACTCCGAAAAATCTCCCACCTCGATAGGTTTCTAAATAAAAGATTCCTTCTCAGTAGGAGTGGCAAGCCCGTCTAGCATATAGTGAGAGATAAGTGCCATGTGAAGTGAAATGAATAGAAAAATCGAATTTAAACGGTTTTCTTCACATAAAGGATTCAATATAAAATTGAACCAGAGAAAGGTAGATCTCAGGTGAAAAACAACTACTTTCCTGGCAAATACCACGCAGAACGTTGAATGATATTCACCTGAAAATCCATGCATACTTCCATATAATATCAATGGACATTGAATTCAAATGTTTCTTTCTGATAAGCTCGATTATGTTTAATTTATGTCGTGTTCACCTAACAATCCGCATACCGGTTTCAGGCTTCTTGGCCCTCAACGTTCTGCGTGGTATTTGCCAGGAAAGTAGTTGTTTTTCACCTGAGATCTACCTTTCTCTGGTTCAATTTTATATTGAATCCTTTATGTGAAGAAAACCGTTTAAATTCGATTTTTCTATTCATTCCACTTCACATGGCACTTATCTCTCACTATATGCTAGACGGGCTTGCCACTTTTACTGAGAAGGAATCTTTTATTTAGAAACCTATCGAGGTGGGAGATTTTTCGGAGTGTTTCTTTCTGTCACTAGGTACCGCCAGTTAAAGTTTATCTTTTCCGGCGTACCTATAGGTGTTACAAGATCGATGATGGTTTGTTTACGTTGTGTCTCACTTCAGCCAGAGTTCTTTGGACTTTTGGCTGGTTGACTACTCCGTACTGATGAGGCCAAGAAGCCTGAAACCGGTATGCGGATTGTTAGGTGAACACGACATAAATTAAACATAATCGAGCTTATCAGAAAGAAACATTTGCATTCAATGTCCATTGATATTATATGGAAGTATGCATGGATTTTCAGGTGAATATCATTCAACGTTCTGCGTGGTATTTGCCAGGAAAGTAGTTGTTTTCACCTGAGATCTACCTTTCTCTGGTTCAATTTTATATTGAATCCTTATGTGAAGAAAACCGTTTAAATTCGATTTTCTATTCATTCCACTTCACATGGCACTTATCTCTCACTATATGCTAGACGGGCTTGCCACTCCTACTGAGAAGGAATCTTTTATTTAGAAACCTATCGAGGTGGGAGATTTTTTCGGAGTGTTTCTTTCTGTCACTAGGTACCGCCAGTTAAAGTTTATCTTTTCCGGCGTACCTATAGGTGTTACAAGATCGATGATGGTTTGTTTACGTTGTGTCTCACTTCAGCCAGAGTTCTTTGGACTTTTGGCTGGTTGACTACTCCGTACTGATGAGGGCCAAGAAGCCTGAAACCGGTATGCGGATTGTTAGGTGAACACGACATAAATTAAACATAATCGAGCTTATCAGAAAGAAACATTTGCATTCAATGTCCATTGATATTATATGGAAGTATGCATGGATTTTCAGGTGAATATCATTCAACGTTCTGCGTGGTATTTGCCAGGAAAGTAGTTGTTTTTCACCTGAGATCTACCTTTCTCTGGTTCAATTTTATATTGAATCCTTTATGTGAAGAAAACCGTTTAAATTCGATTTTTCCAAAACGGAACCTAACTTTTAAAACGGTCTAATTCTAGTACGTCCAGCAGAGTTACTAAGGACCGATGTCGGTTCTAAATGACCTAATATGTAAATCAAATATGTATTCATTAAATTGTACCGAATTACCCTCTACCTTTTTTTTTATCGAAGTAAACTTAACAGTTTCATTATAGTTCTCGGACTGTGTACCGAGTGGTGTGAATATTTTTTTATTAAAGGATCTGCAATTGTAGCTGTATGAATTATGTAAATATGCTTGATTGGAAATCATAAAAACCCATTTGATGATTGTGATAAAATCCATACCGTTATTTCAAGCGTATTTATCAACACAAAACACGTTTCAAATTGTTCATCATCGAACATGCACTTCATATGCGAAAATTAAAGTGTTTTTTTTTAATAATTGGGAATTACACAACAGCCTTTTTTGCTGAAACAAACTTCTCGACACAACTCCTGAAAAATTAATTTTTATTTGAAAAAAATTGAGAATACGATAGACATCACAAGAATAAGGAAATAAAAGTTGAAGAATTATGTAAATAAATCTAAAATTCAAACTATAAGTACTCTAGATATCGGTACCTAATTTCATTGTATTTTGAATCGTACTACATCATCAGACCAGTTTTCTATAATTGAAATAGTTGGAAATCTTAGTACCCCAAAACTGAGAAAGAAGCATGTCATATCTCTTTCCAAATAATTTTTTTAGAAATATATTCATTATTTTTTCAATTGAACTTCCGCATCTTATTTAATTCGATCCAGACTGAACCTTATAAGATATGATAAGAACATCTAACATATACTCAATATCTATGTTACTTTCAAAAATCAGCATACCTCAATTTCCCTCTTATTTGTGGCGTCCTTTGAAATATCGGGGAAATCAATTTGTACATTAATACTTCTGTCTTGTGGGCCAATGTCAAAACTTTAAGAGATTTAATGTAAGGACTGTGCAGGAATACATTCTTGTGAGCAATACATGGAACAGAAAACATGGGGTGGAACAAAATAATATGCTTTTGTAAAAAAAAGTAATATCCCCAGACATATCCTGACAATACTGTCAGTTATCCTAAATCTAATGTTCCTGAAAAATTGAAACATGTTTTTACTTTATATTTGTGCTATAAACTTTGAATATTAAATGATGTAATAACTCATTTTCGTAGGAATATATCAATGAAAAAATATGTTTCTAATATAACAAACTAAAATTTGAATTATTTGTGCTTCAGTATCTGTAACTTTTTCAATTTCTTGGTCCTTCTATTACTAGTTTCTTCAGTTTTAAAATTTTGGTTGGCATAGTTCACAATATAAAATATTTTCATTCGAATGAATAATTTCAATAAATAAATTCGCTTTCTGAAAAATCTTTAATATTCTAGTCTGAAGGAAGTGAGCGATGCAGTGTTCTGTTATATATCTAAAGCTATTGACTGTTACGTAAGCTTCATCTCTACAGCTTCAGAGGACGAAGCTTCAATTGGTTCGAGTCCTATCTGAGTGAAAGAACCCAAAATGTGAAAACTGATAGTCTCTCAGCTTTTGGGCAAATTAAGAGATGTTTACTATTTTGGTAGACAACACGACTATCTTATCGCAAGAATTCAAATTATCTTCGTAGTAAAATGACTCGTATGTGTATAAATTAATTTGTATTTTCTCTGAACTACCTTTGCCCCTTGTAATAATTTTTTTCAACTTGTGATTGTAATTCATCTAGTAACTAGCAAGTCAAATATTTTTATCATTACTTTTATATTCATTTTGTACACAAATTTTCCCATGAGATGACAATCTTCTGACTATAAGTATATTTGATTTCGAGATGTAAAATTGTAAAAAAATGTTGGATATTTTTTTCTAAAGAGCCATGGAACAGTCAGTGATGGTTCGGAATTTACTAGCCAAAATAAAAAAAAAACAATTATTGTCTAAACAGGAAGAACCCAATTACAAGACAGTTGAAAAGATGAAGCAAAGTTGAAAAGATGAAGCAAGTTTCATTTAGAAATAACTAAACTAAATATATAAACTAAAACTAAAACTAAAAGGTACAAATTACATGTGTGGGAAAGATAGAATGAGCTCAAAATTGTTTATTGGGGATATGGAACAATACAATATTTGTTTTACTTTGTTTTTAAAGGAACTTATTGATTCGTTGTAAATATCGATGTTTGTGCAGACTGCTTTTGTTTTTTTGCACATTGAGTGCAGAGGATATTTAACGAGAATGTTTGTTTTGGGTTTTTTCAAGTAGAAGCAAGTTTCGTACCTGCTGTTAATACGTGGAACATGAAAGTTCAATTGTGTTAACAGTTCGGGACAGTCTATTAAGTTATGTACGAGTTTGTAAATGAACAAGCAGGCATAGTATGTTCTACAGTTTTCTAGTGACAGGAGTGAAAATTTATTCAATAACATATTGTTTTTGAAACCTTGTGGAGGGTAGACTCCGTCTGTCTTGAATGACACATACTTCATAAAGAGCCTCTGTACTGACTCGAGCTGATCGATATGACATTTGTAGAGTTGTGACCATATCAGAGAGCAGTGATCCAGTCTTGATTTTACATATGCATTGTATAGGGTGGTGAGGCATTCTTCGTTTTGAAAATCTCTACATGTACGGAATATTAGACCGGTCATCCTCTTTGCAGAGGAGGTTGTGTTATTATAATGTTGGGTAAGTTGAGTTTTGGGTCAAATTCAACACCGAGGTCCTTATTTTGTGCTTTGTGCTCTAATGGAGTGTTGCTAAGGGAGTATTGAAAATCAATGATTGCATTTCTCAGAGAATAAGTAGTGTATTTGCATTTTTGGACATTTAGTGGTAGTTTGTTTTCGGTGCACCAATGGAGAAGTTCATGAATGTCGTCCTGTAAAATTGTACAGTCGTTTAGTGATTGAATTCTACGAAATATTTTCAAGTCATCTGCAAATAGCAGCAAGTTGCTGGAGATATTTTTACCAATATCATTTATAAATAATGAGAATAAGAGGGGGGCTAAGTTGCTACCTTGTGGGGCGCCGCTTGAGGCGATGAAATGATAGGATGTGTGTCCTCTAAATTCAACAAAGAGTGTGCGGTTTTGGAGGTAAGATTGAAAATTTTTAATTAGTTGTGTGTCAAAGCTAAGGAAGTTCAGTTTGTTCAGAAGTATCTGGTGATCTAGTTTGTCAAAGGCCTTTGAGAAGTCGGTACAGATTGTGTCCAATTGATAATGATTGTCAAGTGCAGAACTCGCCGCCTGAGTGAAACACATCAGATTAGTGACCGTTGATCGTTTGCTCATGAATCCATGTTGGTCATTTGTGATGATATTTTTTTTTATTTTTAAGATATCTTCATAGAATAAAAAGTCCACGTTCACTTAAAATTCATGTGTTTATTAAAAAGTGATGATTATACTAATGATAGTGCCTTATCGATCTTGAGAGTGGGCCCTTCTTCCGACCAACTCCTTGGTTTAGATCCCCCTCCTTCTCCGATTATCTCATGCGGGTGTTACTGAAAATTCAAAGAAAAGCTGATTTATATTGTTTTCTCTCCTCGCCTTTGTTAGTAGTGCTCACCTTTCCGGATAAGTCTTTCTAAGATAGCTGGAAGCAGCCTAGACTGTCGCGGACCAGGATTCATCAATTTCTCAACTTCATCAACAGATTTTATGATATCTACAATGAACTCTCTGATTTTGTTCATGTCAAAAGGTTGTTAGAGAGGTCCGGCAGAGATGGGCAGTGAATGGCTTGGTAATAGTTTGTATCGGAAAGTTTAATGGAGCAATGTCATCGGGTACATTTTTCAATCCCCTCAATTTTCAAGTTAATTCATCGTCTAGAGACATCAGGCCCACTTTCCTACCTTTTCTTCTTCCTTCGTGGAAGTTTCCATGATCCCAAAAAGGCCGTTCAAGAAAAAATCACTTTGGAAAAATCGACAGGTAGACGTCAAGAAAAAGCTGACAGATGTAAACATTGTAGTAAATTTCAAAGATTTCATCTCAGTTTCGCGCCAACTATTCTGTGAGGGATCTTGTTCTTAGAGCTATGATCTTTGCTTGTGTTCTTTCTCAAAAATCAAATCTCATCACTCTGGCAGATAAAAATAGGTGGAATACAACAAGTTATAGATGCGACATCTATAGCTTGCATTTTAAAACTCAACCTAGTCCCGAGAAATTCAAGGCTTTTTTCTCCTACTTATTGATTGAGATCCAAACCATTCGTTGGTAGAGACAACTTCATGGTACCAACATTTTGATCTTTAATATTACGTTGAGCCAATTTCGAGTTTCCAATTTCGTTATTATTTATGTTGTTTAGTGTTCAGATTTTCTCATACTTCCTGGAAAAAGTAATCAATTTATTTGTTTATAATTGTGCTTCAAACAAATAGCACTAAAAATTTATGTAATCTAATAGTATCTTTATATTATATGATATAATTGATATGAATTAAAAAAACGGCTTTTCTTTTTCATTTATTAGTTTTTTGTTCGCTTCAATAATTAATAACTAATATATTATAACAATTGAAATAATCGCAATCTTATATAGTATAGTTGTATAAACTAAGAAAAATTGTTAATTAACAATAGAGCGGGATATTGTTCCTTCAAATATTTGACCAAATATGGAACAAAATCCAAAGGTGCTGGTAAGCCATCCATATCATCATCAAGTGCAACAGAAAGTAGAGTGTCAGACAATATTAGATTTGATCGGAAAGATCATCTGCTCGTTTTTATTCCTAATAATAGACGAAGATGTGCTTATGAAGAATGCAGTTCTATTACAAGAACTAGGTGTCGCAAATGTGGCGTTGATTGTACATTGGTTGCAATGAAAATTTTCATATGAAATAAATTTGTTTTCTTGCCGCAATTATGTTTTCTAAGATATTTATAATTATAACATACAAATAAAAAAATAAAAATTATATAATGGATTTTCATTATGTTTGACTCCTTACATATATGCAACGGTTCAAATATCACTCTCTATAAATGTGATATTGAAAATTTGTCTTGGAAATAGTTTCAATTGATATTTCAAACAGAAATAAGTCATAAACCACTGATATTTCCAAAATTAATTAAATTCTGGATAATAAGGGTTTTAAGCATGTATTTGAAATGGACCTTTTTATGCACTATGTGAAAACACTGTAATTAGAAAGTATATGTGCTAATATCACTTGGGATTTTTTATTTTATTTTTCTGATGGGTAGTTTTTCCATAATACGGAAAAAAGTGGTTTCGTGACGTCACGTTCACTAAAAGTTGATTTGGCATCGTTGTATGAGTTGCGAATCATGGAATTGTGACGTAATGACATTTGTTATTTGATACTTTGATAGGTTCGTTCGTTTGCTTACGGAATAGAATATTATCAATCGTTTTTCTCTCTTCAGCCTTTTTTTGCATATATCTGATTGACTGATACGAGACACGAGATATGCAGAGAACTCTCAAATGAACAAGCTCGCCATGAATGTTTGGTATTGAAAATTTCGGAAATTATTTTCTAATTTTAATAACTATGAAAAAAGTCTAAAAGTGCTATGTGCACGGTTGTCTGAACACCAGTGAAAGTGAATCAAACTTTTGTAAAAAAGAATATATCTTTTGCAGAACATTTCCAGGTGAGTACATCAAGGAACGATCTTTAATTTCACTCAATGCAAGTTTGCAAAATCATCGATCAGTACTGTATTTTATATCCAGTCATATGAAGATATTGTCCTTTGGTTCCAGCTGAAAGAAGATACTATGAATTTGAAATATGCTAGAACAACGGGATCCCAAAATTTTTGTTCAAGAAAGATGTCTGTCCACATATCAACCTTAAACGACATTGGTCTAATAATGTTTCATCATAAGTACATGACCTACCAACGATGAAGAAACCCAAACAAATGAAACATCACTCCTTCAGCTAGTAAAACTGTGTTGAGTGACATTACATCCATGGGAAAATATTTACTCAAGAGTTTCGAATAGTTCTTCTCCTAGCAGTAGCCAAGCTTAGTACATTATCCGATTCACCAAAATAACACCACCAAAAAAAATATATTCCTAGTCAGTCTTCATCCGATCCTGATTGTGAAAATATCGAAGGACAGCAGCGCCAGCGCTTATCTATTGCACTTATAGAAAAGAAGAGTAATATTATTTGGGGCTCCCTGAAAATGTTTACCACATTGTGAAATACATTACCAAAATTGAGTAAATCAAATATATGGATGTTCTGATGAGTTTAAAAAGATACGGGTTGGGGATGTATACCTCGATTGGCTGATGACTTTGATATGAGTAAATCAAGTGTTCACAAGATTTTCACAAAAAGCTGTGCCTATGATGGCAAATTGTTTATAGAGCTTATATATTGGCCTGACATATCTGAAATTGAAAAATTTCCGATCCCTTCAGAGCTCGCTATAAGAAAGTTAATTCAATATTGTCTGAAATTGAAAACCCTCTGTCCTGTTCGTCTGTCCATGACTTGGTCAGAATAGAAAAATGCAATACTGTAAATTTTTTTAATATCTTACTCCAAATGGCACAATACAATTCATTTCAGGAGCATACGGTGGACGAGTTCTTTAACAACTTTGTCGATAAGAATAATTTCTTCTATTTTGATTGATTGAAATTCATAAATACTTTGAATAACTAGAATGTGCAGTATTATGTCAAAGTTTTCTAAGGTTTGTTGTCACATTCTCTTCATGAATGCCAATATCTTCAGAAATATTTTTTTTTTCATAGCTTTGTAACCATAGGGAAAATTTTTACCATAGAAAATGTAAGCCTGTATTTGTAAAAAATAGATTAGTATCCCTCAACAAAGAATTGGTGTGAAATAAGTAAATAATTTTGCAAAAAATTCACGAAATTTGTATGAACATACTTCAAGTCTATTCATTCTAAATTATTAATTATATTTTCAGTAGTTCAAACTTAATAAATATTTGACTCATCACATGAAGGAAACACTAACAGGTACCGAATATGAATTTATTTATATTATAATACAAACAGACAAAGCCTACATATATATTCACAGTATAATGCATTTATGATTGATTATATCTAAACAATCACGAACGTTTTAACTAAGAACCAAAGTTCTTAGTTAAAAGTTGGGAACTTCTAGTCATGGTTCTTAGTTCTTGTACAAGGGGTTCCATAAACGCGCTCATTGATTTGCTAGTGTTGAATGCTTAGTTATTAGTTCACTTAGTTCTTGGGAACGTTGCATAAACAAAGCATAAAAATAAATAAAAAGAGTCAATTATCTCATAATCCACCCTTGGCAAATTTTCCGAACCTGCTTTTACGAAGCCTTGTTTCATTATAAACACACCAAATCGTTTATGATATTGAAAAATTAATAAGTTGATAAAAATAAACATTAAACATAACTTCAAATGTCAATATGATTTTAATGGGAACTGTCTTTAATATTTGCGGTGTTGCCAATGGTCGCTCTTCATCAAAAGGAAGTCCCGTTCAGAAACTTTGAATGTTTTAAATAAAGAAAACCGTTGTTGAAATGGGTTTTTTTGTTGATGAGTCTAGCAATAAATAGTGTTCAATTATATATTAATGGTGTATATCAGCAGTGGCTATATTTTGACAAGAACAGTAATGCGTGTTTCTGAACGTGGATTATGGAGGGGCAGTTTCGATGAACGTGACGTCACGGGTACACTTTGAAACGCAATATCTTTTCGAAATAAAAAATATATGATGGCATTCTAAGTCAATTGGACGTTTCATATGAAATATAATCGACCTATATGAGTTTTGGAATTTTTTTTTCGTAAATGTAAAGGTCCATTTTAGAAAAACTTTGCCATGGAAAAGATTGATTTAGAGCATTGTCAATAAAACCCCAGTCCACAGGGCTAATTTAACGACGCGGGGAACAAAAAATCTAGTGAGGAGACTACAAATCAGCAACCGCCGCATCCAGAAAACGAGTCACTCATGTGATTCCAAGGCAGTGTATCCTTAATTAAAAGCTGGGCAATGTTTCATTCGGGCCCAGTGAACATCATCACTTGGCCTCATATTGGTGAAAGGGTGAGTTACCGCGTTTTCAAATTAAGAGCCATTCTCTTGTATTCCGCCGAAGTAGACCTAAATAAAAGATCTTTAACGCTGTACGGTACATATGACCGCGCGACAGTTAAACGAGCTTTGAAGAAGATTTGAAGTTAGAGAATGAAGTTAGAAATTGAGGCCAATTACTCGATGTTGTACTGAATACCTTTTTGGAACTACCCAAGTTTAACTAGTCCGGTTGGTTCTGCGGGAAGACATATGGTTAAGAAAGAATGACGTCATAAAATGGCAGATTGCAGCGTTGCCAATATGTGCACATTTCGAATTTTCTAAGGTTTTGTATACTCTATTGACCGGTTTTATTGATGATTCAAATCAGTAGATCTACATAAAAAATATAATTTCCGAGTCTCCCTTGGATACTGAGGCATGTAGTGCCTTATAGAACGTATGTTGGCCGGGGCTTACTATAATAAGTATAGTAACCTATTTCGCGCATAGTGGAAAATGAAGTATTTATATATGGAAAGTTTACCATGGATTACAGCTGGCCTGATAAGCTCCATCAAAACCAGGGACAATCTAGAAAAACACTTTTATATAAATATACAGATCTTGAAAAACAATATAAAGAATATAGAAACAAACTGAATAACACTCAAACAAAGAGAAAAACAGCATCATAAAAACAAACTTGATGAATCGAATAAGAACCCTTTAAAAAATACTACTATTAGGTACTAAAGAAAATGGCGAGTGATAAAAAAACGTGGGTACTCACTTTTAATTGGTTTCAATATTGCATTTTACCATATATGGTATTATAATAATGTATTTTTATGAACATTTCAACAACTTATTTATGTATATTCGATCATATTTTTTTTCACTCCCTATTTATGCCAAATAAGTTATCGCTTTAATGGCTTTATTCACCTTATGTAACAGTTTATATTTGTATTTATATTGCGAATGAAGTTTATATTATTATTATAAAATTAATATATATTTCAAGAATGAAAATATACCGCATCAGTGGAAAAAATCACTCCAATTTATAAAGCCGGAAATAGAAATGAAATGAATAACTAATAGAATGAACATAAACAAAAAAGTTGAGAGGTGTCAAGGGACACCCGGATGGAACGAAGTTCATTTCTATTAATTAGTGAAGGAATTGTAATAATTTTTTTTTTTTAAGTTATAATAATTTTTTTTATTATTAACTAATATAATGTAATATAAACTCAATCAGTACTCAGGCTCAATTTTAGTACATACGCATTGATATTGTAATATTAAAATATAATTTGCTTTTGAATTTATTAAACTTATGACGCGTACACTTGCTAAACACACAATAATGGAGAGATTATAACGCGTATGACTTGGTTAGCACAATAGTAAAGAGAGGTTATAATGCGTACTTGCTAAAAATACATAAGCATTTGTTATTGTCTGTATAAAATCTCTACTTACCTAACTCCATCAGCAATATCCGGAACTTGTGCAGAAACACTGTCAGGATTCATTATTGTTATTATTTTTCATTATTATTTATTATGAACAAAAAACCTGTATACACTCAACAAAAATAATCGTCTCGACACCACACTGTTCAATGCGAAATAGAAAGATGAAACGAAAATAACTGGCTTGCTTTCTATGAGAGAGAGAGAGAGAGAGAGACAGACAGAGAAACACGTGTACGCCGCACGGCTTACAACTACAGCAGAAAGTGTCGTTACAACTTTTGGTCTTAATTTATTCCGTCTAGCCCCCTTTCGCAACGCGCGATAAGGAACTTCGTTCCAAAAATACATATTATATGGAAACTAAATAGATCACTATGTCTCACGCACAGTCTAATTGCCTTAGTGAGTTTTGAGGTTTATTGGAAGTCCTTTGTAAAGAAAAAGATTTATACAGGGTGATTCAAAAGTACTTTGACAAACTTCAGGAGGTGATTCCTCTCAATATTCTAATATGAATTGTCTCCATAAATATATGTCCGGAAACGCTTCGTTTCCAAGATACAGGGTGTTGATTTTTTTTTTTTTTTCTTTTTGTTAAATAACTTTCTAATTACTGACCTTAATTGAACGAAAATTGGTATTGAGAGGTTTTCTGAGGTGTTGAATTCGAACCTGATGTTATCATTGCTCTTACTCCTAGAAGGCGCCACCTACACGTCTTTTTTTTTTGAAGATTCATAACTTTTTTCAGCGTACATCTAGCACATTCTTCAGTAAAAAAATCAATTTCTCTATCATATCTACGTAAAAAAGCTACCCTTGTTATAGGTCGCTATGAGCAACCGTTTTCTAGATATTTGAAGTTATTACCATTATTTTGCATTTTTTACAAGAATGCGTAGGAAATGAATTTGACGTTTAAGTAGTTTTGGTTTTTTGTAGGGGTCGCCACCTATTCTATTCATTTTTACTCGTTTAAAATAGTTATTTTTGTATCGAGGGTGCAAAATCTGTATTTGTTTTAATAATATTTGCAAGAAATATCAACATTTTATTTCAAGAAATTTTTGAATATATGAATATGTAGAATAAAATAAAATAAAGGAAACTAAATTGTATTCAATAAATTTTTCAAAGTGTCCACCTTCAGCGAAGAAACAGGCATTCAGTCTTCTAGTCATTGAATCTCGTACCCGCTCAAAAACTATTGGTGTGATTCTTATTGTTTCACAGGCGTCTACTATTCGGTCGGAGCCCCATCATGCATAAACCACATGCGGAAACGAATTTCTAATGGTACATTCTGAAGTAGTCTGTCGGTTTCTGTAAGTTGCGCTATTCAGTCCGAACGGAAGAAAGAAAGGACCTATCAAGTAATTATCAATTATTGCCGCCCATACATTTACAGAAAATTGATACTGATAATGTCTTTCACTAACTGCGTGCGGTTTTTCCAGAGCCCAAACATGGTTGTTATGAAAGTTTCTGATAGCATTTCGGGGGAAGTTTGCCTCGTCCGTGAAGAGTACATATCTTAAAAATTGAGGAGTTCCAGCCAATTTTTTCGAAAACCACTGACACATAGTAATGCGTTGGGGAAAGTCTCGTAGCAAAAGAGCTTGTACCCTTTGAATATGGTATGGATAAAATTGTTGATCGTGGATAATTCTCCAAACTGTAGACTGAGTAGAATTGAGAGCTTCAGCAATTATTCTTGTACTTGTTTCTGGATTCTCCTCGAGAGCGTTCAAAACAGCTTTTTCTAATTCTGGGGTTCGGACTGCTCGTGGTCTTCCAATAATATCAGCTGCCCTCTTAAAGCTACCTGTTTCCGTCAAACGACGGTGGAGACTGGTAAATGTTGGAGCTGAAGGCAGTACTCTCAGATCAATGAATATTTTTTTATTGATCTGAGGCAGTACTCGATTAGGAAATCGCTCCTGGTAAATACGTCTTGCTTCGCGCGCATTGCCATCCGCAATGCCATAAACGAAATGCAAATCGGCTAAATGAGCATTATTGTTTAGATAATCCATTTTTTCAAAATTAGTGTTTTAAAACTTACAGAGACTTCAACAAAACAACAAAACATTTAACTGTCACATAATATGTAATTACCAAAACTACTTACTTAAACGTCAAATTCATTCCCTAAGCATTCTTGTGAAAAATGCAAAATAATGGTAATAACTCAACACGCATCGATTATCAAATACTCGACATGAAAGTCCAAATATCTAGAAAAAGGTTGCTTATAGCGACTTGTAACAAGAGTAGCTTTTTCACGTAGATATGATAGAGAAATTGATTTTTCTACTGAAAAGTGTGCTAGAAGTACGCTCAAAAAAGTTATGAATCTTCAAAAAAGAAAAAGACGTGTAGGTGGCGCCCCCTACGAGTAAGAACAATGATAACATCTGGTTCAAATTCGACACCTCAAAAAACCTCTCAATACCAATTTTCGTTTAATTAAGGTCAGTATTTCGAAAGTTATTTGAAAAAAAGAAACATAAAAATAAAACTACAACACCCTGTATCTTGGAAACGAAGCGTTTCCGGACTTATATTTATTTGGACAATTCATATTAGAATATTGTGAGGAATCACCTCCTGAAGTTTGTCAAAGTACTTTTGAATCACCCTGTATAATATTGTACCCCTTAGCATATTACGCATGTTATCATGTATTCAATAAACTCTTTATTATTATTATTAGTCTCAAAACTTCAAGTTTCGGGGACTACAGCTGGCTCCGTCTCTCTCAAAACTGGTTTAATTTTCTAATGAAGATTTATTTTGAAGGAACCATATTGCTATACAAAAAAATAACTTTCGAACACTATCATTTGATTGATTGTATCGAGTCAAATGGACATTTTATAAGGAAAGAAATGCATATAAATTATTCTTATTGAGTTCCTTTAGAAACATAATTTCATCAAGAATTACTCGTCAGGAACTTAGAATATATTCTTAGAAAGCATCTTGAAAATCAAAAAGCATACTTCCTAATACATGGAACAAGAGTCATTTTGAAAAAATGCGGCTTTGATTTCTTATTCCATTCATGAGCCCCAGAAAAAATTAAGATATGGATTTTTAAGTTGATGAGATAGTGGATTTGATAGAAAAAGCAATAAAACATATATAAGACGAAATCGAACGCTCCTAACAGATCATTGTGGTGCCGGGTGGATTATATAAGATTTTACGCAACTGGATAGTAGCTTTATCTCTGCCATAAATATTTATAAATAGTTACTCAAACATGTGATTATCTTTTTAAAACCAGATATTTACAAGGGACAAGTATACTTTATCACAATCCCAATAACTAATAAAATATCAAAAAATTGACTGTTGAGTCATATGTAACCATCATGATACATAGTTTCAGATTTTCTTTTAGTTTGTCGATACCCTAAATGTTATACTTTATTTTCTACCAAAGGAATTATTATTCTCCTTCTTATTGACGTATTTTGCTCTCAGAATATTTTGGCGAACAACAGTAGTCGAAATATCAAATAGCAAACCTCATATTCAGATGGGTATATCAATTATATACTCAAAAATTTGAAAAGTATTTGTTATACGAAAAACATTAATAGTTTATCAAAATATTATTCAAATAAAGAATATTTTGCAGATAGTTAAGTAAGCATTTCCCTAATATTGCAAATTCTGAGTCAGACGCAGAGATTTCAATAAAATGTATGAATAAATCGAAAATACTTCGACTATCAGAAAATTATCAATAATCTTCAAAATGGTTATGATGATTTTATCATCAATTTGTTTGAGGATATTTTTTCAATCAATTAAATTCTTCAATAATTCAATTTATGGGTGCCATAAAATAAACTACTATAACTCAATATTTACCACAATCTTCATTTTTTAATCACATGGGTACTCAACCAGGCGAAAAAAACTGTCTTATAATATTATTTACTCATCCCAAGTAGCATCATAGTGGCAGAAGCTGATACTGCAACTTCGACTTGGTGGTTATTACGTAATCACCACTCAATCTATCACTATACAGTAAGAATAACAACAATTTTATATTTGCATGGTTGTAGTCACGTAATTTCCATCCATGGTAGCCACTCCACAGTTCTATAACTTCTATTGAGGAGTCTGAAACATTATGGCCACCAAGCAGAATCACCTTAAAGGTTTTCAAACTTGAAAGTGGAAAATAACCGTTGCGGTAACCACTTAAATATCACTTACAAGCCATAAACACTTTCAATAGAATATCATAGTTTCGGTGAGGTTTTAGTAACTTCCATCAAACTGAAAAGGGAAACATTCTCAATTGAATATTGATAGAAAGATTTTTCTGTGAATTGGAAAATCCACGATTAAAATGAAGTTCTTTTTTGTGTCGATTTCAGATTTTTCTTATGTTCAATGTCCCTGGCTTTGACGGGGAAGTTTTTTTAAAATTAATTTTGATTGTTGAATTCAAGTAATCTTTCTATCAGTATTCAATTGAGAATGTTTCCCTTTTCAACATGATTACCCCACAAGAGGTTATCTTGACTATGGAGGATAGTGACTAAGGTTTATCTTTCAGTCGCAGATGATTCCTCATCTGATTTTATGAACATCCTGTTTATATTTTCAACAAATCAATTCCATCAAACCTTCAATGTGGCAGGCTCTTGATTGTGATATGTGGAGATGGTTGTCACGTTCTTGCTATTTCCATAAGTGATTGCCACAGTTCGCATTTAATGAAAATCACTACAAAGGTACAATAACCTTTCCGTGGATTGGTCCGCGTGATGACAAAAACTAACCCAACTTATTTCATTCACTCACCCTCTGAATTCTGGTCCGTTAACCAATTCTATCAGGCATAACTTTGTACTGGGTTCTTCGATTTGGATGATTCTTTTTTAATGGATAGGGTATACCATATATTTGGATTTCGAAAGGAATTAGCTACCCTTGCGGGTAGAAAAATAGGGGTTAATTGATTTTTCACTAGTGAACATTGGCACACACATACGTAGTTGACAATGACAGATCGCTACTGACATTATTCTTGTTCCGTCAAAATCAGTATATTCTATGAGAGGATGGAATGATATACAAAGTAATGAAATAAACTTACCAGAACAACAAAAATAATTTATATTACAACAATTAGTAAAAGTAGATAATCATATTATTTAACTGGTAATAGTTGAAGTAAGGTGGGTAAGTAAGTATTTTGGAAGTAATCAAATAACAAGTAGGTAGTAATTAGTATATTTTAGCCATAAAAAATTGAAAAATAATTTTTTTTTAACAAAAAACAAACTGAAAAGTAAAAAATAAAATAAACCTTCTTAGTCTCAGTAACTAAGCTCCTAAACTAATGTAAGTAACTAATTTTGAGTCGGCGCCAAACAAACAATCAACGAACATCATTAAATTACTTCAAAAAAATTATCAGAATGTCACCGCGCAACTCGATGCCATCATTTTACGCCTTACCTAATTCATTTGCTTGTTTGTTTGGCGCCGACTCAAAATTAGTCACTTACATTACTTTAGGAGCTTAGTTACTGAGACTAAGAAGGTTTATTATATTTTTTACTTTTCTGTTCCGTATTTCGTCGGTTTAATTTTTTGTTAAAAAGTTTTTATATTTTTTCTTCTCGTTACTAATCCCGATAGAGCTTTATAAAGGATTTCAATTCTTCGGGAAGCACATGCAGAAATCCCTACTGATGCCATATCGACACCTGATACGTGTGAATACGAATAAATAGATTTTCGTATCACACTTCCGAAAGCCCGCCTTGTCGAAACTCACCGAGCTGCGAGCTCGTCATATGTGTCGTTCGGATCGTTAGAGCAAGCAGCGCTCATTCCGAAACCCATTTGCAAATATAGAATTGAAGTGGAACCCATAGTATTGTCGATTTGCGATCTTTTGCTTTTCATTTGCATTGCAAAGTGAGCCGCAATTCGCCGCCGACACCGGAACGTATATAAAACTTCTCTGGGAACGGCGCCCATGGGAGCCCGGAATCGGTTTCCGGGTTTAGATTGAGTGAATTTCCCCACATCCCGCATGATGATATTACCTATACACGCTCTCTTGTTTAATTCCATTGAAATCTTTCGGGCGGTGGTTGGCAGATAACCCAGGAAAATGGGGCTTTGATAATCCACTGAAAGTTGACGCGGATCAAATAATTTCCAGGCAGAAAAAATCTGGGCATGCAAGAGAATGTTTTCTCAGGTCACTTCATTATTTCGTATTTTAGGTTAATTTCAAAGAAATACTACCTTGATTTGTTGAAAATATAAACAGGATGTTCATGAAATCAGATGTGGAATCATCTGCGACTGAAAGATAAACTTTAGTCACTATCTTCCATCGTCAGGTTAACCTCTTGTGGGGTATTCATGTTGAAAAGGGAAACATTCTCAATTAAATATTGATAGAAAGATTTTTCTGTGAAATCCACGATTAAAAGAAGTTATTTTTTGTGAATGTCTAACAGAAAACAACTACTTCCCCGGCTAAAGCCACGCTGGACATTGAACTACATCTGATAGAAATTCTGAAAAGGCCCTAACTCAAAAGAAAAAATCTGAAATTGAAAATTTGCATTTTCATTCAGATAGTTATTTGATTTTCCATTCCAGTCTTGATTAAGAACTCATAAAGATGAATGAGGCGAAGAAGAATGTTTTCCAAAAGAGAGTACTCACCAGAAATAATTCGTAACATTGACGCAGGAGAGACATCGCATTTACTAGGTCTTCAATACATTTTTGTCGACGAAAATCTATTTCACGCTTCCACGATCATCAGGAAGACCGGAAGAAATGGGAAACACATTTTCAAGAAGCAATCTCACTTTGCAAAGATGAAAAAAGTTAGAATCATTTCTTTTGGAGAGACACTTTGAAATTAGTGTTTTCTGACATTAAAACCTGTCATGGGGTATGATAGATTGATTTGTTGAAAATATAAACAGGATGTTCATAAAATCAGATGTGGAATCATCTGCGACTGAAAAATAAACTTTAGTCACTATCTTCCATCGTCAAGATAACCTCTTGTGGGGTATTCATTTTAAAAAGGGAAATATTCTCAATTAAATATTGATGAAAGATTTTTCTGTGAATTGAAAAATCCACGATTAAAAGAAGTTATTTTTTGTGAATGTCTAACAGAAAACAACTATTTCCCCGGCTAAAGCCACGCTGGACTTTGAACTACATCTGATAGATATTCTGAAAAGGCCCTAACTCAAAAGAAAAAATCTGAAATTGATAATTTGCATTTTCATTCAGATAGTTATTTGATTTTCTATTCCAATCTTAATTAAGAACTCATAAAGATGAATGAGGCGAAGAAGAATGTTTTCCAAAAGAGAGTACTCACCAGAAATCATTCGTAACATTGACGCAGGAGAGACATCGCATTCACTAGGTCTTCAATACATTTTTGTCGACGAAAATCTATTTCACGCTTCCACGATCATCAGGAAGTAGTAGTTTTTTGTTAGACATTCACAAAAAATAACTTCGTTTAATCGTGGATTTTTCAATTCACAGAAAAATCTTTCTATCAATATTTAATTGAGAATGTTTCCCTTTTCAAATACTACCTATTGGGGACGTTACCGTTTATCTGTTTAATATATTTATTAATGGCATCTGCGAATGTTTTGAGAATACAGATATACGCTATACGCAGATGACTTAAAGGTCTACAAAACCATCACTAACTTGGAAGATTATGATATGCTTCAGACAGACCTTGATAATTTTTTCAGTTACTGTGAACTGAACAAGCTGAAACTAAATCCGGATAAGTGTCAAACAATCCTCTTCACCAGAAACAGAACGCCGATTCATTTTGATCCCACCATAAACGGGCAATCAATAAATGATGTTGAATCAATCAAAGTCCTTGGAGTTATTCTTGATACTAAATTGAATTTTGACTCCCATATTGAGGCTATGATCCAAAAAGCATTACGTAACCTTGGTTTTATTTCAAGGGTCACCAAATCCTTTCGACGCACTGAAATTCCGTCGTGACATCTGTTTTGTATATAAAATTCCTAATGACATGATATGCTCCCCATACTGTACAAGTTTTTTCCTCTTGAATAGTTCTAGATACTTTGTGCGACATCGGCTACTCTTCGTACCTGGTAGGATAACTACCAATTTCATGTCAAATTCACCACTATATAGATGTATGGAATTCTGTAATTGTTTAACTAATGAAGACCTTGATATTTTCTCGACCAGGTTGATAAGTTTCAAGAGAAAATTGAAGTATGTGCTGTATTACTGTTAAGTAGTTGCTCCCGCAATATTGCGCTGAATAATTTATAATGTATATCTGATTTCTCTTGTTGATAATTTGAAGATATGTAAAACTTTTTTCTATTTCGTTATTCACACCATTGCTACTGTTACCTACTCTCCTAAATGTGTGTCATTTTTTATTGTGGACAATCAAACACTACATAAACAATAACTGTAACTATCTGTTTCCACAGTCTAGAATATTATTTCTTTTCCATTAGGGTACTTTACAATATTTCCATTATGTAAGTAAGTATAGTCTTGTTTTAGTTAAATCTACCTATTATATGTAATCTGTGTGATTCTGTCACTGGATAGTCTCATCTATCTGTTGAATCACCTACCTCTCGAAAATAAAATAGAACAAAAATAAATCTCCTGAAAAAACGCGGTTTTATACAAAAAAACTTTTTTTATGGTAAGTTAGGTTAGAAAGGGCAAATCCACCAGATTCAACTACGACGTCTGGAATACCGGTAGGTTATAAAAAAATGTTTTTTTTTGTGTAAAATCGTGTTTTTTCAGGGAAGGCACCAATATGTGATGGCGTTATAACATTATCCGAATATTTCAAGTTTATCTAAATAAACAGTGTCCGTCATAAAGTTGGCTACATATGGGAAAAAAAATTATTGTTGAAATTTCTGAAAAACTCTAATGGCGGTTCGTTTCTGCATGTCTGACAACTAGAAAATCCGTTGTGACTTATATCACGTGACATCAGATTTAGCGGGAAAAAAGTTATCTGTGGTGCCGAAAAATGGGTCAAATTGACAAGATATCTAAAAAACTGTACTGAAAAAATGTGTTTGGAATCCAACGAGGACCCCATGTACCAATTTTGAACCAGATTGAAGAAAAAACAAAAATACCATTTTATTCCTCTACCCTTACTAACGAACATTATACATTCTTGTTTTATCTGGAACACATAAGTTTGGGTCAAAACCAATCAAATATTTGTGGAATAGACATTTTTCGGGAGATTAATTATGAAAACACGATTTAGTCTTATCAGTAGGTGTAGTCACGCCCTGTATGTTTATGCACATGAGCTTATTCAATATTCTCAACCCGTAAATAGAATTTTAACCAACTATATTTGTAATTAAAACTCAATAATACATTATATATCCTAATTGAATTTAGTATCGTTTAGGTGGATGTGGGAAAAAAAGCTCAAACAAACAAAGTACAAATTTTCCATATTCTACGTGACCACCTGCGCGCTCCATACCTAGAATTGTTCTGGAAAACATTTAGCGGCGAACATTTTTCAACATAGTTCTGTTGATCGGTGCTGCACAATTCCTTGTACAAATTTTGAACTGTCCTACATTTCAAAAAACTTTTTAACAAAAAATTCAACCGACGAAATACGGAACTGAAAATCAAAAAATAAAATTAACCTTCTTAGTCTCAGTAACTAAGTAATTTCATGATCTTCGTTGATTGTTCGTTTGGCGCCGACTCAAAATTAGTTACTTACATTAGTTTAGGAGCTTAGTTATTGAGACTAAGAAGGTTTATTTTATTTTTTAATTTTCAGTTCCGTATTTCGTCGGTTTAATTTTTTGTTAAAAAGTTTTTATTTTTCAATTTTTTGTGGCTGAAATCTACTAATTACTACCTAATTGTTTTTTTATTACTTCCAAAATACTTACTCACCCACCTTACTTCAACTATTACCAGTTAAATAATATGTTATCTACTTTTACTATTTGTTGTAATATAAATTATTTTTGTTTTTCTGGTTAGTTTATTTCATTACTTTGTATATAATTCCATCCTCTCATAGAATGTACTGATTTTGACGGAACAAGAATAATGTCAGTAGCGATCTGTCATTGTCAACTACGTATGTGTGTGCCAATGTTCACAAGTGAAAAATCAAGTATTCCCTATTTTTCTACCCGTAAGGGTGGATAATTTCATTCGAAATCAAAATATAAGGTATACCCTATCTATTAAAGAAAGAATCATCCAAATCGAGGAACCCAGTACAAAGTTATGCCTGATAGAATCGGTTAACGGACCAGAATTCAGAGGGTGAGTGATCAATATCCTTCATTTTGCTACCCTTAGGGGTGGATTTCATCTTTCAATTTCGAATGGGACCACCTTCGAAGTACACCCTATCCACTGTTAAAAGAATCATACATAAAAAAAATTATGATAAAAAAAATATATATGCGTCGACTAGAAAACCTGCTCCTTTTTGGTTTCGTCGGTTAAAAAGGGCGTTATTTACAAACATTACTTTTTAGTTAATCCCATAAAAAGAAATCATACCGCGTTAGGTCTGGAGACCTAGCAGGCCAAGGATTACCTGAATCTCGACCTATCCACTGCTCACCAAACTCATTGTTCAACCACTCCGGCACTTCATTCGTAGAATGAATAGAAGCCCCATCTTGTCGAAAGAATGAACAAATCCGCTCTTGTAATGGTAGGTTGTCGATAAATATAGATATTTCGATCCGTAAAAAGTTCAAATACCGTTCGCAATTTAAATTTTGTCTAAATAAAAGGGACCTACAATTCGCTCATTTAAAATTCCACACCATACATTCACTTTGAAACTATATTGGTCCTTGGCTTCAATAATAAAATTAGGATTATGATCTGCCCACCATCTATAATTTTGAGAACTGACGACATCATTTGAGGTAAAAGTTGCTTCGTCAGAAAATAGCACATTTTTGAGAAATCACGATTGTCTTCTAACATTCTCGCAGTAGTTGCACAAATTTTGGTTTGTATGGGTGAAAGTGATTTTGCTTTAAAATTCGTCTAACAGAGGTTTGAGATATTCCAGCCTATTCTGCCATAATTTTCGTCGAAACTCTTGGTGTCTCAGTGACTGTCAGTAAACCATTGTTTACATTATTTTCATTATTTACAAAAGGCTTAACGTGAACCCTTTTATATTCGTTTTCAACCAAACCAGTTTCCTTACATTTTTGCAATATATTTGCCACCGTAGTAAAATACAAATTTTGGTCTGGATGCCTTCTATTGAAAATTTCAGCTACTTCTCTTGTGCTATGATAATTTTCGCCATATAGCAATACTATTTCTATTTTTTCTTGTCTAGACAGTTTTGGAGCCATTTCTATTGATAGATTGAAAAACACAAAAACTGATAAAGAACGACAACTCCAACAAAATTGTCAACAAGTTATTGTGACATTTGTTATTTACAACAAAAGTGGATCTTTTTCCAAAGCCGCCTTATAAAATTCAAAAATATAGCTAAGTCATTGAAGTTCAAATTTACTAACCAATATTAAATTTAGCAAGGATAAATGTATTATTACGTTTTCATTACAAATATTAGTTGGTTTAAATTTTATTTACGGGTTGAGAATATTGAGTAAGCTCATGTGTATCAATATACAGGGCATGACTACACCTACGCAAAATGTCTACTCCACAAATGTTTGATTAGTAAACTTATGTGATTTAGGTTATTAAAGCTGTTTACAGATAAAACAAGAATGTATAATGTTTCGTAGAAAGGGTAGAGGAATAAAATGGTATTTTTTTCAATCTGGTTCAAAATTGGTACATGGGGTCCTCGTTGGATTCCAAACACATTTTCCAAAAAGTTTTTCGATATCTTGTCAATTTGACTCATTTTTCGGCACCACAGACAAAGTTTTTCCCCGCCAAATCTGGGGTCACGTGATATAAGTCGCAACGGATTTTTTTGTTGTCAGACATGCAGAAACGAACCGCCATTAGAGTTTTTCAGAAATTTTAATAACAAATTTTTTCCCGTATGTAGCCAACTTTATGACGGACACTATATATTTATATATATATATATATAAAAAAAACAAAAAATTGTTTTGAAAATTGCATTTCACAATTGTGTTTTTCTTTTTCACAGCTGTCTTGATAATGAAAATAAACATTTTCGAAAGCTTGACAAAATAAGAAAGAGTTTTTCTTTTTTCATTGGCCATTAAATTTGACTGCAACCTCAAGGAATATCCTTTCTACTAAGTTTATTTCAAATTCATAGTAATATATATATATATATATATATATATATATATATATATATATATATATGTTTCAAGTTTGCACCTTATGGGAAGCTTTTTTCATTTTACATTTGTCAGGAAATTTTATTCGTGAAAAAAATTGGTGCATTGCAGAAAACTTGTATTTAAATAGTCAAAATTCTAAAATTCCAAAAGGTGTGCCGTGGAGAACAAATAATAGCAATTTTGATCAGCTACCCTTATTTTCGTCATTATAAAAAAAGTTTATTCAGAAAAGTTGTTTAGAAAACAATATTTAGATTTGGAATCACGACCCCTAGGCAACAATTTGTTTTCAATTGTTCATGATTGTAGCCTCATAAAAAGTACTAATATCTCATTTACACCTTAGGCGACTCACTTATATTACTATAATAATATTTCAATGCAAAATTAAGTCTAATTTGTTATTTGTTCTATAATATCGACGTTTGTTGAAAATGGTTTGAATTTTTACTAGTTTTTTAGTGCAAATTTTATATTTTATTCAATATGTATATCCATAATAACTATCAGTATGATTCAATGGAAGAAACTAATTAAATAAATCCATTAATTGATGCAATAAAATTAAAGAACACAAATCTGCAAGTTTAAGATCATTTTAGTCATAGTGTTACCTTAAAGGGTAGTCCTAATTTATATATTAAACATAAAAAACAAATGACAAAAGCGTTCAGAAAACTGAATAATCAATCATTGAATCCTTAAATTTTCTTCCATCCATCACCAAACATTTTATTGTTCATGCACAAAATTCTTTATTGACATTTTTAGACGAGTGATTTCTCTTGTCTTCCACTCTTCAAAATATGCACGGAACAGTTCGGTGTTCAGTTGTAAGAACCAGACAGGCGCATGCGAGGATCTTGGAAACACTATAAGCAACAGTGTTCACCTGTTATTCTGAAAGTTTAAGTACGCCTATGATTGTGTATATGTTGTTCATTTGATCGGCAAACAAATCAAGTTTTAAATACGGAAATACCGAAAATTTAAGTTTGCTTCGTGAAAAACCTAAATGTTAGACATCGACTGAAGCCACGGATTGTGAAGTTTACTACTAATATCAGGTTAGTGCGGCAAAAATATTGATATTCCCTAACCTAACCTATCAGTAAACGCATGGTGATAAGAACGATTCAAGTAAATCCATAGTCGTCTCATAAGGGAATCATAGTTGATTGAGAATGAGTACCAAAAATGATAAAGACGGACAAAGTCTTTCAAAAGCAATTGAAATTTCAAGACAAGATATTTTTACAAACAGAAAGGAAATTAAAAATTCGATTGAGGCTAGTGAAACCAGACTCCTCATGAAATTAGAGGTGGTTAGCCGAAGAGTAACACATCTTGAGAAAGAAAACGAATATCTGAAAACAAAAATAGAAAATCTAGACAGAGGAAACAAAAAAAATAACTTATTAATCTTTGGATCTTACGATCAAATTGCCCTGGATGATATTAAAAGTACCTTCAAAAATTTACTAAAAATAGACATTGATACGACGGATGTAAATAATTATTATCAAATAGGCCAGTCCAATAATAAACCAATAAAAATAGAATTCGTCTCATAGAAGTCTAAATTCTCAAAAACTGCAAACAACGAGAGGAACATACATAAGCATTTCCAGTGATCTAACAGAAACTCAACGAGAGGAAAATTTTGTCCTAAGAAAATATCTAAGAAAGGCCAGAGAAAATCCCAATTCAAGATCATACATCAAAGGCAATAAACTGTACGTCGATAATAAATCCTATAAAGCTAGTGATCTGGAAGCAAGGGGCGAAGAACCCACCCGTAGTGCACCGCCAACACCAACAATAAAGATTTTACAGAAGAAGAAAATACTGATACACCAAAAGAAACAACAGAAAGAAAAGAAAATCCTGCTGTAACTCCATCTAAAACCAAACACCGTTTTCTAAATAACAAAGATCCCAAACAACAACCAAGAGCGGATGAAATAAAGTCAAGAACTCGTTACGGAAGCAGATCCTAGATTTCTCCCTTATTTCATTACCCTTCATTTCTATTTGATATCTTTCTTATATCTTGTTTTCTACTTATTCTATCTTTTTTATATTCATGGATCAATACATACGTGACATCAATTATGAACCTTATGATACTATTGAATGCTATAAAGTAAAGGAAGTAAATAGGTATTTCAAGGATGATAATAAGAATGTCAGTATAATACACCAAAATATATGCAGCCTCAATGCTCATCTCAATAAATTTAAAATTATGTTAGATCAACTGGAATGTAGTTTTGACTGTATTGTACTAACAGAAACTTTTCAAGTTGAGAATATTAGTCTCTTTAATTTGGAAGGATATAAAGCTATTTATAATTATGGACGGTTGAATAAGAATGATGGTGTGATCGTATATATTGAAAATGAATTGAAAGTTAACAGCACAACTATTGATATTGGGGATTCGAAAGCATTACATATCAAAATAGAATTATCCAAAAGTAAACATATTTTAATTACAACCATCTATCGCTCACCATCTAGTGCGCCTACAGATTTTATTTTGGGCCTAGAGAATTATTTGGAACAAATTAACTACCCTGATATTGAATTTCATCTACTGGTTGGAGACATAAACATAAATATTGAAGAAGAAAACGACATTGCTTCAGACTATCTAAATTTATTATATGAATATAATTTGCAATCCATGATAAACAAATATACACGTGTACAAAAAGATTCCCGAAGTTGCCTAGACCATATATTCTTTAAGGCAGGGACACAGTCTTCTGTTGATGGAGCTATTGCTGCTGTTTATGAAAATAATACAACACATCATCGAGCTACACTAATGAGTTTTCAAGTAAAAAATATTACCAGAAACTCTAAAGTTGACAAGTACAAAAGACACATAAATTATGTCCAAATAAAAAACGACTTAGATAATTATAACTGGGAAAGCTACTATAATATTGATGATGTAAATATGAGAACTCAAGAATTACTAAATATTTTGAAAAAAATTGTCAACAAAAATACAAAAATCACAAAACAAATAAAAATAAAATCAAGCGAAAAAAATGGATTACCGCGGCTATAGTAGAGCCAATAAATCATAAAAATGAACTTTATAAAAAATGGCAAAGTAACTTGGATGAAAAAACAAACATACATCAGTTACCGTAAGCATACAAACGACCTTATTAAAATTACTAAACGTAAGTTTTATCAAGCAGAAATAGAAAAAAATTGAAACAATGCAAAAAATATGTGGAATTTAGTAAATCACAAAGATAAAACCAATCAAAACAGAATGGAATAACTTCAGAGCAGGAAATAAGATTACGTGTAAAAAAGAAATTGCAGAAGAATTCAACAACTATTTCACTAAGGTAGGAGAAAACCTAGCTCGCAAGATATCACAACCAACTAATCCTCCTCCAGCACGAAATAAAAATCCTCACACTTTTTTTTGGATACCTGTGGCTGTAGAAGAAATCAGTGAGTATGTGAGATCACTAAAGTTGAATAAAGCACCTGGGATGGATAATTTAAAAGCCGAAATATTTAAAAAATTAGAAAGTAAATTATGTCCACCTATTGCTAGTCTAATAAACTTAATTTTCACTAGTGGAGTATGTCCATCTCACTTTGAAACAGCTCTTATTTCCCCAATCTATAAAAAAGACAGAAAAGAGAATTATGTGTAATTACAGACCAGTATCCTTAATTTCCACCTTGTCAAAATTAATGGAAAAGGCAGTGAAGAGAAGGCTAACAAAATTTATAGATAAACATAGTCTCATTTCGGAGCGGCAATTCGGTTTTCAAGAAGGAATCTCAACTGATGACGCCCTTCAGTGCTTGGTTTCCTCAATCTATAAATCTATTGATGAGACCGAACCAGTAGCAGTAGTGTTTCTTGATTTGGCAAAGGCGTTTGACACTGTGAACCATGCACAGTTGTTGGATGTTTTGTACGACGCAGGTATACGAGGGTTGCCACATAAATTCTTCGAAAGTTACTTGTCACATAGAAAGCAGGTGGTAAGGATAGAAAAGGAACTAAGTACTGAAAAACCGGTGTTAATTGGGGTGCCTCAAGGAATTGTTTTGGGGCCTATATTATTCAATTTATATTTAAATGATATATTCTCTTAAAACTCTACAGGCAAATTAATTGGATACGGCCGTAATATATAATGCTAAAACATGGGAAGACTTAAAAAATAAAATTGAATATGACTTAAAAAATATATTCGACATTTTTAATCATAAGATACTAACAGTTAATCATAAGAAAACATACATCGTTACTTTCACTATCTACAAAAATAACTTACCTACATATAAGAATATAACTGTTAATAACATCGATATCTCTCTGAAAAACGAAATAAAATATCTGGGGATAAAACTAGATTCTCACCTGAGATAAACTGCTCACTTGTCAGACATTGCTAAGACCTTAAGGTTTTTAATATATAAATTTAAACAACTGAGAAAAATACTCTATTTACCAAATCTTAAAACAGTATATTACGCACTTGTTGAATCTCGTCTAAGATACGTTATGGTCAGCTGGGGAGCAACCATGCCTAGTCATTTGAAACAAGTTGAAATACTCCAAAAAAAAATTTCGAAAGCTATTCATTTCAAAGATATGAAATACAGCACAGAGCTGCTGTTTAAAGAAGCAAATGTTATGAATTTGAGGCAACTGTATATTTTTAGTTTGGTAATTTACCTATTTAAAAATCGTTCTAACTTGCAAACACTTGATCATCATTACCAAACCAGAAGTAAGTCCAAAGATTTTGTACAAACGAACCCAGCTAAAAAAGTCTATAGGAACTAGACATTTTCAATTTATAGCACCTCATTTATTTAATTTTCTTCCAGAAATGTATATAACCTATATAAGCAAACTAAACTCACCATCATTCTTAAAAACCGTCTTTAAAGGATATATAAAAACTCTTGATGCCGAAGACATTAATTTTTTTTCGAATTCTAAAAATAAAAAAAACAAAAACAAAAATTTTAAATTTAGAAAAAAAAACAATTTATATATATATATCTGGTTCTTGAATCCTGGTATATATATATATATATATATATATATATATATTTGGCGGAGCTTTCTTGGGTTATTGGATTCTGGGTAGGATATATCTAATATTTCAAATCATTTATAGCAACGTTTCGTCCCTGATCGGGGACTTCTTCAGGCTTTATTTAGTTTCACATGTTCTGAAAAGTTAGTTACAATAGTATTAGGAAGTTTATTCATCATAATGAAAAAAAAATCCCATTATATTATTTAAGAAGTTAATATAACCAAATGGTGCAAAGAATTTAATATACCCAGAATCCAATAACCCAAGAAAGCTCCCCCAAATTATATATATATATATATATATATATATATATATATATATATATGTATATATATATATATACACACGATGGATAAAAGATGTTCAACATATACATATATATATATATACTGGTCAGTGTACCCCATGCTCAACCTTGACTGTCTTGATGGGTGCACTGATCAAAATATATGTACCTACATATACTTAGCTGTAAGTTTAATGTAGTCTCACTCATCGTTTTGTTTAGTTAAGTTTACTCTTTTATCTATATTGCCTAGTTCACACTAGGTCACATTGATGGCCAAATATTATTTTGAAAACAATGCAATACTGTCTTTTGTGTGTGTTTTTTTTTAAATCGTGATAAGTGCCTCAAAGCTGTATTTACCTCATCTACTAGTTCTGACTTTATCTACCAGGTTGGATGTAACGATGTTGATTTGTTTTCATTACTTTGAAATTGGATATTTATCTACTGAATATCTAACGCAAGCATCGTACCCTTTTTGTACATTTATCACACAATCAATTCAACATTCCTCATTATTTGAATGTTTATTGCATCGGCAATTGCGTTAACTTACAGCTAGGCGAGCGGCGCTTTCCAAATTTTTGTCCAATTTGACAAAGAACAAAACATGTTTTCAATTTTTTTTTCGGATGTTCAACCACTGTAATTCGTTATATATTTTCAAAATGGCGGCTGTTGAAAAAATTCTCTATATAATATCTTTATGAGCTCCACAACTTCTATCCGGAAAGTTTTTCTCCAAGATGTACACACAAATAAAAATATGCTTCAATTTTGTTTAAAAAAAACGATTTTATAAACTCTTCGTTACAATCGGCCTGTTTGTTTTTTCCGTTTCTTCCATTTTACTTCCGCTAATGAAGTCACCGAAAATAGGAAAAATACTTCAATTCGCGAAACGAAAGAAAAAAACCAGATTTCTACTGACACTAAATAAATAGGCGGCAGCAAGTTGTGAGCTCCGGTCGCCGAATCCATTTACAAAGCGATCTTGTGGAAATCTGCTTCGATTGCTGTCAATCTCGACCCGATTCACCTCAGTAATCACAATGGCCACGTTTATACCGTATGTGAATTTGGTAACCTTACCAAGTGTATGTGACCAAATTCAAACCAAATGTTTTAGTAATCGTTTATTTACATCGTGTTTTGTCAAATGATTAATTAACCAGCTTGGTTCTGGTTTGGTATTTATTTAGTCATGTAACCAAGAGAAAGGTTTGAAACTCTGCTAATTCGGAATTGTGTCATCTGTCAATGACAATGTCTGCATGTCAGTGAGCTCAGGCTCAGTCATTTCCAATTTCATTTGTTCAGCAGTTTTTGTAAAGGCCCCACTCAACATGTCTTCTTCAAGGCTCTTGTAAATGTCTAGGTGTTTAAATTTTTTGCCATCCAAAATTGATATAATTCTCTTGTCCAAAAATATTTGGAGAAACGCACTGGTTTCTTCATGTGTACAATTAATACCTTTGGACATTTTTTTGGGAGGTTCTGAACTGCAGCAACTCATTTTATATAAAAAATAATAACAAAAATATATAAAACAATTTCCGAGGTAATGATGCGGAAACTAAGGTTAGGAATCACAAAACATATTTTTCACTAACTCTCTCGCTCTTTTTTTTATGGCTATTGCTTCCATTCGGTGCATTCAGCCAGTGCGATAACCACACCACAACAGAACGCTTAGCAATCTTTCAAACCAAAATTTACAGTCACGGTTGGTAAAACTTATCATACTGTTTACACCTTTTTAGTCAACTTAGTATTATAGTACACAACAAATTTCGGTACCAAACCAAGCTAGATACTTAACCAAGTGCACAGTTTATACCACACTGACTAACATAATTTGGTTGGAATATAATCATTAGTCAGCATACCAAGACACGGTATAACCGTGGCCATTGTTTACACCATCTTAGTCAACTTAGTATTATAGTCTGGTACACAACAAATTTCGGTACCAAACCAAGCTAGTTACTTGACCAACTGCACAGTTTATACCACACTGACTAACATAATTTGGTTGGAATATAATCATTAGTCAGCATACCAAGACACGGTTTAAACGTGGCCAATATCGCTTTCGATTTGATTGAACTCGCACACTATCCTGGATATCTTTCGCAAATTTGATAGAAAGCATTAACGATTCTCATTCGTCGGACACTTTAGTTTCGACCAATGTTTTTCCAATTGCTACTGGAGACAAATAGAGCTATTTTAATTTGGTGGTCGACAAAGTCAAAATACCTACTTCTCCCGGACTATGGAAGGAATCACCCATACACGCTCTCCTGTTTAATTCCATCGAAATCTTTAAAGCTACGCGGCGGTGGTTGGGAGATTGGTATTTCTGCCTCTCATCGTATACGCTGTCCGGCTCGACTATACGGAGAGTTTATCGATGTGGGGAAAGTCCTATTACGGAGAAATAGCTGAACCGTTATTTATTCAATGGCTCAATTTGTATTTTCTTTCAGTCAACCCGAGACCTCGTTGGGATTTTGGAGTTGAAGGTGGGTTCGACCTGTTTTAACAATTTACGAGGGGAAAAACTCCAAAAGGTTGTATCAGTCGTATGTATGTTGGTGTACATGTCAGGTCTGAAGAACAATTGTGCCGACTGCAATGTAGGGTAGAACAGGAGCTCTTTATATTAGCTTCATTTGTAAGTTCAATGGTATCGAGGAAGCTTGAAAATCAATTCTCACCTACTTACACATGCCCGAAAATGCAGACGATTTGTCTCTAATATCGATATGATGAGATTTTTGTGATCGCTAATTTTCTCTCAATCGACAGAAAAAGAAGCATATCCAATCCAATATGTTTTGAAAAACTCAATAATCTGAACATCGCGAAAAGAGAATAATAAATATAAGGACTTCGAACTATGATCTAAAGCCGAATAATAGTCTGATTAAAAAAGTTGAAAAACGGGTTAATTCTTGTTCCCGGTCCTAAAAATATGTGCGATAGCTCATTCGATTCGGAATGACGTCTAGAAAAATGTATCTCAAGCATTTATTAGCATATATAAAATTGCAATTGTTATTAACAAAATAAGGTGAAAAAAAAGGCATTCAGTTTTTTGTTAATAACTCAAAAACTATCAATATGTAAGGAGGAAATTTCCGATAAAAAAGTTTCGACTCCCGGAATTCTTTCTCCATTATTTATAATTTTTATTCAACGCCGAAAATAGGTCTCCGCGCTGCCGTTACGGCAGGAGACAGTATATCACACAAAATTATTTTTTATAGTAATCAATATCAATTTTAAAATTTGAAAAGATTATGGTGTCATCAGAACACTTGAAAGATTAAAGCCCCGTTAGAAAAACATTTTAATGTCGATTTTTCAAAAAGTTATACGATTGTTAATTAACTAATTTTTATCCAATCGCTGCTTTTACAAAAGTCGACATAAAAGTTTATAGAATTGACCTAAATATTTTTTGCTTTTTGTAGCCCTTCTTATATACATACTTAACAAGATCACGAAATAAAAGTTTATTGAAGTTTTATATTTTGTTTGTTATAATTTTTCTTAATAACAAAAAAGGAAATATTAAAAAAATATTGTTAAAAAATTTTTTGTTGGCAAATGTTATCATACAGCTGTTTTTGCATCTAACAATGGCATTAATTGAGGTGGGAAAAAAAAAGTTCACGTCATTTGTTAAGAAATTGTTTATAAACAAGTATAATATTTTTTGAAAATTAGTTCCTATCATTTTATTGTCAAGAGAAAATGATTGAAAAAAAACATTAAATATATTTTTTTAATTGTTTATAATAGTTTTTTTTTATATTTTGTTTGTTTAAATAATCAATTATTGCCATAGTTAGATTTTGTATGTGCTAATAAATGCTCGAGATTCATTTTTCTAGACGTCATTGCGAATCGAATGAGCTATCGCACATCTTTTTAGGACCCGGAACAAGAATTAACCGGTTTTTTTAACTTGTTAATCAGACTATAAAAAGAGCACGGTAGTGTTATCTGTAGCCCGCTCCTGTTAACACACGAATTATCCTTTTTTAGAGAATCAAAATTTTATTTGGGTGACTCAAATTGCCCCACAAAATGATTCCATAGCTAAAATGACTATGGAAAAGTCCAAAGTACATCAAAGTCCTAAGAATATCAATACCAACTGAGTTCTTCAATCTACGAATCAAAAACGTATATAGCACTAGATAATTTATTCGCCAATTTATCAACATGGCTCTTTCAGTTAAGCTTGTCGTCAATATACAGGGTGTTATCTAACCTCTTGCACACCCGTGAATGTCGAGTGTATAATGCCATTTTATAGCGGATTTCAGTGGTTAAAAATCGAAAAGAAAAATGAAAACATGTTTTGTTCTTTGTATTGAAATGTCTTCAAAATAGTATCGACCATCATTGTGACCTAGTGTGATTGAGAATAACATGTAAGAACACGGTTGCCAACTAGGTTTCGAAGATTATCTGGTTCAACTGAACACCGAACTGTTCCGTGCGTATTTTGAAGAGTGGAAGACAAGAGAAATTACTCGCCGCATTTATGAATGAAGTAGTAAATTTAAATTCTGCGTGGTTCCTGGAGTCGCTAATCACGAGTCAGGAAAATACTGTGCACATCTAAAATGTGTAAACGCTTCGGGCGTTTTCGTAGTAGAGATATTGACATAGTATAAATCATTGTTAGATTAGATTAGATCGCAATATTAAGGCTCCAAATGGACTTAACAATTCCTTTTTTTTTTAGAATTTCATGATTCTTCATTAGTGGTGAGTTTTTGCTTTAAGATGCAGTCGAAGAGTTTTAGATACCTGCTACAGGTTTGTGTTTTGTGATTTGTTCATATTATTGAATTTGACATAAGAAACATGGAACTATTTAATATTCATATACAATTATAAAGGTTTGCCTTTTTGTTTTTCAATTGTTTCTATTATGAACTCTTGACTATAAATAATAATAATGTATAACCCATAATTTTTTCATCTCCATAATTTTAAACTCCACTGATGATGAACCTATAGAGGTTCGAAACATGTCTGATCTATGGTTTTTCACCTTTTCACCAACATTTCACTAATCGATTGCAATATTAAATTGTGGAGACGACTTTGAGTTTTTCTACTTCGTAAAAACATAATAAAAAAGCTTTTTGGGTAATATATTATGAAACACGTAATCAAACGCTTTTTTGAGGTCGCAGAGCATAAGGAACGAATGTTCCTTCAATTCTAAGCTTTCAACTACACTGGAGATGATATTTGTAACAGCTTTATCGATTCCATTGTAACAGCTTTAGTTGTTGTTCAATTCTAAGCCTTCAACTATACTAGAGATGATATTTGTAACAGCTTTAGTTGTTGATGAATGCAACTTGAATCCAAATTGTCTAGGACAAAGCAGAGAGGTATGAAATAAATATTTTTTTAACTAGATACTCTGTTCCATAATTCTTAAAGAGGCAACTGTATGCTCCATATTTCCTGTCGAGGATGTTTAAAATGTTGAAAATTGTTATTGGATTTCGACCTTGACCCCGACGGAACGTTGATTTCCAAAATTATGTCGACCACCAGATATACAATACAAAGTACCTCAAGAAAATATTCGCCTGTCGTTTGTGTTTCAAAATGAGTCCATTGTAGAATACAGGAATTAGAAAAACTCGGACCATATGTTCACTTAATAAGACAGTAAAACTCGTGATGGCTGCAAAGCTCAGGGCAAAAACACATAATAGGGGAAGTGGATGGGATAGGGACAAATGAAACAAGTGAATTCAGCTTCACGCGACATTAACCTGTTAGAACGCAGTGCCACTCCGCAGAAGACCGCGCGCGATTAATTCTTCGTTAGGAGTTGTCCGAACTCATTTCTCGGAATGTAAATACAGGAGCTGGGTTTGTTTTAATTGGGTGGTGGTCAAGAGCTCGAATCAGAAAATACATCAATAGAAGCTATTTATCACATGTGGCTCCTCACATTCATCATGAAGGATTACGAAATCGGCATGAAATCCACCCATTTTCAGAATTTACAAGTTGATCAAAATCACAATAATTACAAATTTTACAATGTCTATGAGTGAAAATAAATATAAAAAAACCTTTTTAGTGCATTTGTATAAAAGCTTGTCTTACATATGTTCTAAATTATTTTCATTCAATTTCAAATCAATGAAATACGTCATCTTATTGAATTCTGACAAAATTTATAATCTCCGATCCCAAAAAAAAATCACCTTCCAATTTTGAATGGAATCCGGCCATAATAACAAAACACGTCGCCAACTTAGAGCTGCCATCTTGAATTCATTAATTTTGACATAACCATCATGATGTCCGACCCCAAAAACCACCACATACCAATGTTTATTGGAATCGGGCTATAACCACAAAACTTCATCTTCAATTTATGAATTTTGACAGGACCTTGGACATCATTGGAGTACTTGTGAAGAAAACTTTTTAACAATAAATTAAACCGACGAAAAAATCAACTGAAAAGCAAAAAATAAAATAAACCTTCAGTCTAAATGATAATTGAGCTCCTAAACTAATGTGAGTAAATGATTTTGAGTCGGCGCCAAACAAACAATTATCGAAGATCATTATAGTATTTTGAAAGAAGTACTCAAAACGCAGCCATGCATCTCGCTGCCATCATTTTACGATTTAACTAATTCAATTGCTAGTTTGGCGCCGACTCAAAATCAGTTACTCACATTAGCTTAGGAGCTCACATATCATTTAGACAAAGGAGGTTTATTTAATTTTTTGCTTTTCAGTTGATTTTTTCGTCGGTTTAATTTTTTGTTAAAAAGTTTTTATTTTTCAATTTTTTGTTGCTGAAATCTACTAATTACTACCTACTTAATTTTTGATTACTTCCAAAATACTTACTTACCTCAAATCAAATCAAATCAAAATATACTTTAATGTCAAAAGATAAAATCTCGTGGACAAAGCAATAATAAATAAGTTGAGAAGCAACACAGAAAATTCAGGAGAATCAACAAAGGAATATCAAAAAGCATTGTATGTTAAAAGAGAAAGATAAAAACACAAATAAATATAAATAAATACACACAAATATATATACATCGTAGGTGAACGAATAGTCATAAGTTAACATAACATTAAAGGAGTAAATAAATAAAGTATATAAATTAATAAGATAGTTTGTACCCATAGTCGTTACACTGTTTTGTAATTCGTAGTGACTATTAGCAGTGGACATATACAAGGGTTAAAAAAGAAATGATTTCATAACAGTATGCCATCCATATCTTTATCAAAGTATTCTTGAACACTATAAAATACCTGGTGAATGAGAACTTGCTTTACAGACTTTCTGAACTGATCAATTGATTGGATATCTTTAAAATGAGTCGGAAGATGATTATATATTTTAGCTGCATTATAGATCAGCGATTTTTTCATCAAATTTGATGATGGAATGGGCAGTCTTAACTTGTCATTTTGGCGGGTGGATCCAACAACATCGTAGGATGATTTGTTCTTATGTACCAGGCACACAGTTTCTAGTATGTATAAAGAGGAGAGTGTGAGTAATTTTTGCTCCTTGAACAAGGGTTTACAAGACACTCTAGGCCCAACTTTGCACATATATCTAATGGCGCGCTTTTCAAGAATGAATACTGTATTGAAGTGCTGTTGGATGCAGTTGCCCCAGAATGATATGCCATACCTTAGATGCGACTCAACTACAGCGTGGTACACAATTTTGGCGGTTACAATACCTAATTCATTCGACACTATTCGTAAAGCATGACATCCCGAAGCTAGTTTTTTGTTGAGTAATTTGATATGGTTATTGAAATTGAGGTTGCTGTCCAAATTGATTCCAAGAAATTTATTGTTTTTTTTATTTGATATAATATTATTACCCAACGGAATGTCTGATAAGTTGCAATTAAATGATATGAGATTGGTTTTGTCTATATTGAGGGATAACAGATTAGAGTTGCACCACTCTCTCACACTGGCAATATCTTGAGCTATCTTGTTGTGAAGATTTGTTTCATTGATATCCTGCCACATGATGGTTGTATCATCCGCAAATATTGTAAACATTCCATTAGATTTGATATAAGCCAGGTCGTTGAAATATAATAAAAACAGTACTGGCCCTAGTACCGAGCCTTGGGGCACACCGTGTCTGACAAAGCCAATGTCTGATAGTGTGTCAGTTCTAACAACTTGGGTTCGTTGACTTAGATATGATTGGATCCAGTTGAGACTTTGATTTCTGATACCATAGTGCTGGAGTTTGCGCAGCAGTATTTCGTGGTTCACACAATCGAAAGCTTTCGATAAGTCACAGAAAACTGCCGCACACACCTTCTTAAAGTTCAACTCAGAGTAAAGTCTTTTCAGCAGATGGAAGATGGCATCCCCTGTACTCTTTTTGTACTGAAAACCAAATTGCTGAGGGTTTAAGATTTTGTGGTCGGTTATAAAATTCATTAACCTAATTTCAACCAACTTCTCTATGATTTTACCAAGGGTTGGAATGAGCGAGATGGGTCGAAAGTTTGATGGATCTGTGGTGTCACCCCCCTTGTGAAGAGGGATCACAACATTTGTTTTTAGGAATTGTGGGTAAGTTCCTTTGGCAAACGAGTCATCAATAAGTTGGACTAGCTTACTTCAACTATTAACTATTAAATAATATGATTTTCTATTTTAACTATTTATTGTTATATAATATAAATTAATTTTGAATGTTCTGGTTAGTTGATTTCATCACTTTGCATATAATTCCATCCTTCCATAGAATGTAATCATTTTGACGGATGTAGGAGGGTCTGTCGATGTCAACTACATACAGTGTGTCCCAGCTAAAACTTGTCACCCCCCAAATCTCCGAACTCGTGAAAAAAATTGAAATCGCTCAGACCCGTCGATTTTTATTTCAAGGGGGAACACTTTCACATGATAACATTTTCGGTGATGAAAAATAAAAATATCTCAATTTCAGTACACCGATGTATTTGGGATTGAATTCCCTTCAAAATGATGTATCACAAGTATAGTAGTCCCATTGAAAATTCTGAAGTAGGGGGTGCTGGGGCTGAGGGGGTTGACAACACAATGATGATGTATTTGGTGGAAGTGTTTCCCCTTGAAATGAAAATCGACGGGTCTGAGCGATTTTCAATTTTTTTCACAAGTTCGGAGATTAGGGGGGTGACAAGTTTAAGCTGGGACACACGGTATGTGTGCCAAAGTTCACAACTGAAAAATCAATCATCCCCTATTTTTCTACCCATAGGGATGTATCATTTCTTTTCAAATTGAAATATGATCAACTATGAGGTATATGCTATCAAGGTATGTCCTAAAATGTCCAAATGCATCTCCTCTGAGATACAGGGTGTCAAAAGTCCAAAAAAAAATTAGATTTAATTTGTTTTCTCCAAAATTCCTGAAGGAAAAAATTTGAAACTTTGTACACTAATCAAGGTTTATCAACGTGCTGATTTGAAGTTATGATTTTTTATTTTCGTAACCCAGTAGCGTAGTTACGATGGTATGTGGTCATATGTTCCTTCATATTTTCTTGGGACAAGTGAATGGACAAATGAGCGCTTGACATCAGTTCGGTTCATCGATACTCAACCTAGAAGTCATAACATTCCATGTGCCTAAAAGTGGAGGTTTCTGAGATAATTGAGAAAAACTGAAGGTATGTCTTTAGCAGAGACATAATTTCCGAAGTGCAATAATCGCATAATGCTAATTCCTTACAACATATCGGAATATGTGTCAACCTCCTGAACATTTTCTTAATGTTGGGAGAATCGGAAACATAGTACGGGTGAGTCAGAATGAGACCGATAACTCCATTTTTTCATTCATCATATTATTTGATCGAATCGATGTCGCGGATTCACTGATATGTTACCATACTTTCTTGCATATGATTGTTTTTACAGATCAACTGACAAACAAACCCAACCTCAAATTCATAATATTCCACTTAGATAAGAGTTAAGGTTTGAAATAAGAAAAACTGAAGATAAGTACTCTCAATTTGTTGAAGTTTATCTTCGAGTATCATTATCAAAGCCATTTCTGATTGAATTATCTAGGAAAATATTATCCAATCAACATGTTTTTGATGAAGAAAAACAATTATTATATAATTGAAGTTTTTGGAGCTGTGTGCACGTAATGAAATAGCAGGAGTGGAAGAATTTTGTATTTCGTGCAAAATTATTTTTATTTTTAAAATCATAGCAATCATAGCGCTTTCGACTATATAATAGTGCTAACCTGCAAGTAAGTAATATACCTAGATGAAATTTCATATAAAATATTTTGACATTTTGAATGATAAAGATTTTCAGGTTACTTACTCGTCAGGTTTACAAGAAGTCCATCAAAACTGTTTCCAGTTTATATAAAATAGGTAAAAACCTTAATAATATAACATGTTGAAACATTCCTTAAAAAACACTCATGTGTAATAAATTGGTGTAATCCATTATTTTAAAATTATATTCCACATGGTTTCATGGAAGTCAATGTTGAAGTGACGAAGGAAGTGGATGTTGACGTTGACATTGACAAGAGTGACATATGGCTTAGAACCTTAGAAACATATTAGCCAGAAGGTAGCAAATGCAGATGGCGTTCTATTTCATTATGGAGTGAAGGAGAGTGATACTTTTTTCACTCTAATCGTTTCTGTAGTAGATGTTGAAGTTTTTTCTTTTTCCAAACGAATTGATTGAATAATGCTTGAATGATACTCTTTGTCAACTTGTAAGTATGGTTTTATTGATGACGAATTGCTGCGTCCTGTTATTTTTATTAGAGCTTGTTCTTCGATTTCGCTTTTACTTAATTCGCTAACTGCTGCCGCTCGATTTGAGTGATTTGTAATTTTGACACGTTTGACATCTATACGTTGTGCTGAGCATCCAATACGTTGTGCTGAGCATTTAGTCCATCTGGAAATTTCATTAATTCCAATCGGCACATTCTTATACCAACCTTCTTCTTCTTTCTTCTTCCAAAAGGGATTTGGTGTAAGAAATACTCTGTCCAATGTTATAAAAGTGTCTCGTTTTTCCATTAACTTCTTAAATAAACGTATTGAGCAAATATCTTCCTCAAAAATATTAGGCGTAATCCATTTGTGTCATATAATTTATTGTTTCGAAAATAGAGGATTATACTCGATACGTCCAGTTCCTTTTCCATTATTTTCAATTTCAGATACGAAATAAGTGGTTTCGCAGTAAGCTGCTTCTCCTCCGTGTCAAGCTAATTCAAACGCCAAAATGTGATATAATTTCTTTTGAAGTCCTTCCGGTTCATTTTCGTCATATAATCTGGCCATTGCAAATACTTCAGATTTATTAAGAGCTAATGCACTAGATTTTCTCTTTTCGGGTTGTGCTTGTAGGATTTTACGTTTAGCATTACGTGCAGCTCGTGATGAATTAAACTGAACGTCGGTGAAAGGGTTAAATACAAATCAAATCAAATCAAAATACTTTATTGTCTAAGATAGTTTCTTGTTGACAAAGCTTTGTGAAAGGGACATAAACAATTATTAATAATAAAAATACTTACTCATAAATACAAATATATACAAACACAACTAATAACACTTCCAAAACATGGTAAAATGTTATTAGTTGATTGTCATACTACACGTTAAAATTTTAACAATACTCAACAATTAAAAATTACTTACTCATAAATACAAAATATACATCACATATACAAACACAACTAATAAAACTTCCAAAACATGGTAAAATGTTATTAGTTGATTTCATACTAACGTTAAAATTTAACAATACTAACAATTAAAAATTACATTTATACGATATATAAACTACATTCAGTAGTCAGAGGAATTACAATATAATAAAATAAATAAATGGGTGTACAGTGCTAGTCATACATAATGATCTAACTAAGGTTGTCACTATAGAATTCCTGAAGGTTGTAATATGCCTTTTTGAGAAGGATATTCTTAATTGAATTTCTAAATGGTGCGAGATTTACTGTATTCTTGAGAATGCCAGGTAGGTGGTTATAAATCTTCCTACTCTCGAATATAACGCAATTTTTTGTCAAAGATGATGTTGGTATGGGCATACTAATATTATTGTGTTGACGGGAATATAACAGGGTCTATTATTTGGCTCTTTGATTTTGTTTTATGTATTAAGCTCACTGTTTCGAGAATAAATATACAAGTTAGCGTTAAAATTCGATGTTCAATAAAAAGAGGCTTACAATGAACCCTTGAACGACATTTACAAAAGTACCTCAATGCTCTCTTTGAAGTACAAATATTGAGTTCATCAACTGGTTAGAGCAGGAACCCCAGAAGGAGATGCCATATCTTTTGTTTGATTCAACCAGTGAGAAGTACGCTATTCTGCCTGAATTGAGGCCAAGTTCATTGGTAATGACTCGAACAGCATAACAGCCTGATGCTAATGTTTTACTCAGTTTTTTATGTGCGCTTCAAATTTCAATTTGTCATCTAGGTATAAACCTAGAAATTTGGTGTGGGGTTGGCTAGTTACCCTCTGATTGCCTAAAGCTAGGTTATCAAAGTTGAATTTGAAGGTTAGTATGCTTGTTTTCTCAATGTTGAAGCACAGCAAGTTGGAGTCACACCATCGTTTAACTTTCTCCAAATCAGAAGTGATATTTTCTTTCAAGAGTTCAACATTTTTTCCGTGCCACATTATTGTGGTGTCGTCTGCAAACATGGTGAATTTTCCGGAAATGTTGATATTACCAAGATCATTTAAATAAATGAGAAAAGAAGTGGTCCCAATACCGAGCCCTGGGGAACACCATAATCGATATTTGAAGGGTTCGACAATTTATTATTACATTTTACCATCTGAATTCGGTTAGAGAGATACGATTTTAGCCAGTTATAAGCTACACCTCTGATTCCATAGCAATCCAGCTTCTGAAGCAGTATTCCGTGATTCACACAATCGAATGCTTTGGAAAAATCACAAAACACTGCTCCAACAGCTTCTCCGGTATTCAATTCTGTGTAAACTGCCTGCAACAGGTTGAAAATAGCATCATTGGTGCTTTTATTGGGTTGGAACCCAAATTGAGAGGACGAAAATATATTATGTCGATTTAAGAATGATACTAGTCTTTTCTTAACTAGCTTCTCAATTATTTTCGAGAGGGTTGACAGTAGTGCGATTGGTCTAAAGTTCGAGGGTTCTTCGAGTTGACAATATATTTACTTTGAAGCATTTTAGCGGTGGTGTTCCAAATTGTTTGAACTACCGCTTCTTTGTAGTCTTCTCCGTTGCCTTTTCGCATATTAAATGCCCAATCTTGCAATATTACATTCAATTTCTCGATGGAAATATCTGGCTCAAATTTATATCTTTTTGCATCGCAAAACGTAGAAAATTGTCGCCAGATTGATGATTGCGTCGCAACTGTATTAGTAGGCACACAGGTATTAACAATTAGACTAATTTCGGCGTTCGTAGACTCACCGAATCGACTCATTGTTATAGTGCTTAGAAATTCAATAAGTTGTTGACAAACATGTCAAACTATTTATTTTGGCAACCAACACCGCGATAATTGATAAACAAATGGATAAGTGAAAAAACCACTAGTGCATTTGTCGCTGTCAAAGTTGCAGCTAACTTTTGCCGCTGTCAAACTGACAATGAAGAATGTCACTGGGTCTGTTAAATGACTTGGAACTTCATGACCGTATAGCCTGAATGTTTAGAAATACATCTGTTTTTGTTTCATTCCAATCAAGCGAGTAGTGTTGAAGTTACGACAATTTCTGTTTCCGTGCTATTCAAATATTTCGGGCGAGCGCGCCATGCCTGCGTGACGTCATTTCACAACGCAACGTTCTCACTGTACACTCAATCATTGCTTGGCTATCGGATGTTCGACCACAATAACGTTTTTGACTTAAGTTTTTATGTGAATCAGTGTTACAATAGTGTTATAAGTATAGTATTAGATATGGATGATGGTTTTGAAAAAGGGCGATCTGATAACTTGCCTAAAATAGACGGGTTTATGGTTGCCCACTATTTTTCAAATAACTTCGATTTCTTGGCTGCCGAGATGCGAGGAGTAAAAAAGCAAAAGTAAGTATTACTTAATAATATTTTACTGTAACGTAAATAAACTTAACTTGGTTTTACTAATTTATTTCACACTTAAATTGACAACTAATTTATATTACTGGCTACGCCACTGTATAGCTCGATGTTATCGACTCGCCGAAAAACTGCCACTCCCTCTTGAGGGCTGGCTATTTATCTCCGATACAGCATTCTCGATGTTTCCAATTCTGGCGGTTGGTGCCCAGCATGTTCCAGTTATTTCCAATATCGACCGTTGTTATCTGCGGCAGCGTGACTGGATTGTTCTCGAATATCTCCGGGGATGACATCATCGCTGTCGATGGCAACGCGTGAGGCGACAGGTCCGGCCTAGGTTCGTTACATTACGTTTTATCATAAATCTTTTGATCCCTATAAGTACATATTTCTCATTACTAATGTTTTATAAATGTACGTCATACGTCATATCGATACTATGAACATCTTACGTGACGTTAAGTTCCTGAGAAGGAAGAATGCGTAGGTATTTGTAACATGGTGGGACTTATTAAAAACAATAGTGTGTTATTGTACCTACATAGTTTGGATCATGACTTACATTTTGTATTTTTTTAATATATAATGTAACAAAAAATTAACATAGTAAACCTAACCTGAACATTATATACCAGAGGTACAAAACTTGTTAAAATTTGAACCCATGAAATATTTTTTTCATAAGTAGGCTATTATTATGATGCACGCGACAACACCTATTAAATATCATTAAGCTAAGATGAAAAACCTCTCATATTAATTTCCTCTTTAATGTGATCGTGGATAAGTGCATTTTTATGTATTTTATTTTTTATATATTAGATCAACTTACGTTTATTTTATTTAAGATCGGCTAGAAACAGCTTCGGCGACGACGCTATTGGATATGCGAAAGTTAAAAGAGATATTTGTATGGTGAAATGCCGAATCACCCAGAAGATCATGATTTGCATCCATTCCTTTCGACTTTTAGGTTCGAAAGCAACAATAAAAAACAACTTTTCGGGTGCATTAGTAGTTTTATTCAAACACTTTGGCACAATACACGATTTTCTAGTTTCTGGATTCGACATTTTTATTAATTTTCGACGCCAAACTTCATACACACAGCTCGGAAGCAGAGCACGCACTGACCGACCGTTGTAAAGTGACGGCACAGCGGCCAATGACTCCGCGTCGTCGCACTCCTGCTAAACAATTAAATATCTCGGAAACTATAAGACGTATCAAAAAAATATTTTTACGGTATTTTTTCATTTTTAATAGAGTGTATTGTAAGGGTTAAATCAAAAGTTGGTAATATTCTTCATTGCACTGTGGCATATGCGATTTTTTATACATGATTTGAATTGTCATTGAAAAGTTCCATTTTCTGTCAAGATCATTTTCTGCAATAATATTGTGCCACGCTCTAATTCTGATGCCATCAAATATCAACAAAAAAATGAATCAAGCGGGCTTTGAAGACTTTCTCGACATCAACATTATCCCATGAATATAAATGAACTGCGAGTTATTGTTCAACCACGATATATGAGGGACAATCTAAGTGCGATAAATATGACATTTTGATAACGCGAAAGGCCGGAAGGGCTAAACCTCAATTCACGCCCACAACTCTGCCACATAATAGTTGCTAAGCTACTTTCTAACCGGGAGAAAAATAAACATTTTTAAAGCACAAAGACAAAACTTAGATGGAATATCTCGACTCCACCCCAACCATTATAACCCCTTTAACGATGTAAATGTACGGCCTGCGGCGTATTTTCCTCTTTTCGGAGTGTATTCGGGAGAGAAGCAGCCTGCTGTAAGCCATCTGGCTGACATCAAACGATTTTATGTAGATTTACGTTTAAGAAAATAAAAAACTTTGGAACACTGCTTAATTTGAATTCGACATGTAAAGAAACCAAAATACGCTGTTAAGGTAAATAACGGAACGGGGATGACATGGAAAATGCTTGTTTTCACGCTCCGACGAGTTTTGCTCGCGATCTGGGATGTTTATGATTGATAGAGCTTTCCGCAGATGAGTTCTGAAGCGTAAATAATGGAAATCAGGTTGACATATGAGAAGTGTTATAAACTTCAAAAGATCCTTTCTCTTTTTATTTCGCAACAAAATTAACGCGTATTCATAAAATTCAGAAATACGAATATTTCCGACAATGTGCAATACAAAATGTAGGAATGTGTTTCTAGAAGGAACTATACAGGGCTTTTCACGATGAGCGTTAATTAGACGTTTCTGGCAAACCAGACAACGGATCAACCTGAAAATTTCACAATATGCATAAGTTAATATGATCTACACGCCTAAAATTTTAGATGATGCGACGTTGCCGCTTCTACTATAAAGTAGCGGCTACTTTGATTTTTCAGATAAAACACCCTATATGTAATATCATATTATGATTTCTCATCACTTTGTCAACAATTTCATGTACTATTTCTCTATACCTATCTATTACTGTTTAGAAAATATAAATTAATTTAGATTTTTTTTTACCAAACATGTACTTTTATAAACGCTGATAATCTTGAACTCTCTGATCAAATTCTAAATGGAGTGGAGTGATACCATGAGGATCTTCACTTCGAGTCATATTTTTATTTGCCTCACACAGGGTCTTTAAAAAATGCAGATACTTTGTTCACATGAACAAATGAGTGGAAGTCAATTTTTTCAAATGGAACACCCTGTTTATTTCCATATTTTTGAGCTCTACATCCAATTTTAGATTGACTTTGTTCAGATAATCCCATTTCGATTTCGAACCGTTTTCGAGATAAACTGTTTCAAACAGAAAATGACGTGGTTTCCTTGTATTCATCACTTATTTTTGAAATTTAACATCTATTTCATACGACGTAATATTTCTTTTCGATTTAGTTTTTCAACAGTCTCAAATCAGTCAATGATTCAGTTTTGAAATGTCAAACTTTCGTTGGTGGTTTTGACTGATTGTGATACCAATTATAATAGAAAAATATCAATATTAGGTTACAGTAATGAAGATTTCTTGAATTTAATAATAATTTATGGTGAGTGCAATAGAATTGCAAGTAGAACATGCCGAGTATTTCATGAAAGATATCCACAACTTCCGAAGCTGAATAATAATGTGATAAATCGACTACTAAAAAAACTGTAGGTTGAATGGAACATTTCGTCCAAAAATCATTCGTAGAAAGCCTGAAGTGGATGATGATGACAATGGCATAACAGTTTTGGGATTTTTTCATGCATTTCCAAATGCTTCTCTACACTAGGCTGAAAGGGAGATAGGTATACCCTACGTGACAATTCATCGCATTCTTAATAAGCACAAATGGCATCCCCATAAATTCTACTGTGTCCAACATCTGAAAGAGACTGATTTGCCTCGTAGAGTGGAATTCTTTGAATGGTTACTTGTCAAGACTCAAGAGGATGAACATTTCCCTGACAATATCATATGGACAGATAAGGCCAAGTTTACAGAAAATGGAGTTTTCAATAGACACAACAGTCATTATTGGGCGCCAGAAAATCCCCATGTCGTTCGCCAAAGGGGTTTTCAAGAAAGTTGGCAATTTAATGTATTTTGTGCCATAAAGAATGGGTCAATTTTTTATATCGAGTTTTATGATGATAATATGAATGCAACAAAATATGAAGATTTACTGAGAAATGGAATTCAAATGATTTTAAATAATACGCCAGGAAGAGGACGTGTATGGTACCAAATGGATGGTGCTCCACCCCATAATTCTCGTCCAGTAAGCGAAGCTTTAACTGAAATCTTCGAAGACAGATAGATTGGTAATAATGGACCTTTTCGTTGGCCTCCTAGAACACCATATGGCAATCCATTAGATTATTTTCTGTGGGGTTTCATTAGAAATATGGTTTACTCCAAACCAGTAACAACAATGGAAGATATGAAATCGAGAGTTAGAACTGCTTTCAATAGTTTAGCTCCAGACTCAATCAGAAGCGCTACACATGAAAATCTTTTGAAGAGATTACATGTTTGTTTAAGTAGAGGTGGAGATGTGTTCGAACATATTCTGAAATACACTGATAATTGAATGAACTTCCTAATTCATGAAATTATTTTCAGTTCGTGTGTCAGCGTTAATAAAACTATTGTTTGAAGAGAAGTTACATTTGATGGTTGAAGAGTATTTTAATAATCATTTATTCATTGTATTATCTGTGACTGATGAAGGAACATCGAACGGAATCTGTTAAATTTCAAAAATAAGTGATGAATACAAGGAAACCACGTCAGTTTCTGTTTGAAACAGTTTATCTCGGAAACGGTTCGAAATCGAAATTAGATTATCTGAACAAAGTCAATCTAAAATTGGATGTAGAGCTCAAAATGTGGAAATATACAGGGTGTCCCATTTGAAAAATAATTATTTTTTCATGTGAACAAAGTATCTGCATTTTTTAAAGACCCTGTATGAGGCAAATAAAAATATGACTTGAAGTGAAAATCCTCAAGGTAACACTCCACTCCATTTTGAATTTGATCATCTTTGTACCAGAGAGTTCAAGATTATCAGCGTTTATAAAAGTACATGTTTGGTAAAAAAAAATCGAAATTAATTATATCTTCTAAGCGGTAACAGATAGGTATGAGAAAATAGTACATGAAGTTGTTGACAAAGTGATAAGAAATCATATTATATACAGGGTGTTCCATTTGTAAAATCAAAGTAGCCGCTACTTTATAGTAGAAGCGGCAACGCCGCATCGTCTAAAATTTTAGGCGTGTAGATCATATTGATTTATGCATACTGTGAAATTTTCAGGTTGATCCGTTGTCTGGTTTGCCAGAAACGTCTAATTAACGCTCATCGTGAAAAGCCCTGTATAAGTGAGTAGGATTTCGGTAGAATTTATATTCACACCAATCACATTCTCAGAAAGCGACAGGTTTCATTGTTACCCCTGTAAATTATGAATTTCAATGTGGGGGTTTATTGGTTACAAATCTAGTACTGATACGAGTTTGGAAATGGCAAAGAGAACTTATGTGGGCGAGAAACAAATAATTATTTTCATAGATATTATTGAAAATGATGAAAGGCAAATTTACTAATACATTCACCCGAATGGATTCTGATATACAAGACGTCTACGCTCTTGCGAAAGATGCTCTCTCGCGTTGTCCATATTATTGATAACGATCCTTCTTGCATTTTCCATTTTCCCCATATTGTCAAAAATAACAAATGAAACAATCAAATCTCAAGAAACAACATCAAGAATCGTGTTCAGCCAATCAATCTCACCAGTGAATTACATTTCCTACAATTTTGAAGGGAATCAACTCCGCAAATTAGTGTCAAGAATAGCAAAATCCAGTATTGAGAGAAAATGACGTCATTTTCTCTAGATAATATTTTCCTGCAAATTCAAGAATTGGGTCCCTGGTGTATAACGACCAGGTATTACCATTTCATTCTTTACTACTTGAACAATACATACTTATCTGCATTCACGCCTCAAACTTCTCCAAGTTTAAAACATTTCGCATTTTTTATAAACGTGGCAACCATAAACATATCTACATGTGGTAGATTGTCAGATTGCCCTTTGAAGAACCCTTCGTCAGTCATTTTTTATTATCACTTCCCACAAACCAGTTCTTTCAAAACACAATCCTTCCACCATCAATGACTGCAATGTCGAGTCAAGGCTCCAACGTATTCATAAGGTATGACGTCACGGCCAATGCTAGCGCGTTTTCACTCACGTGATAACATTTGAATTTAGGAGCACTTTTGATCCTTCATATGTACGATGTGGAATGAGAAAATATAATTTTTTGTTGAATATACGTTTTATAACAGTGTCTCCTTTTGATTTTCAACATCATTTTCTTATTAGAATTTTATGGCAAGTTCCGTATTTTTTTTTTAATATACTTTATTGTCTGGAGATAATTCTTATTGGCAAAGCTTATAGAAAATGTATGGTACATGTAAATATATATATAGATAAAAACAAATCTTCAAAAAAAAAAGAAGGAAGAACAAAACATTAACATTGATTAAAAAGCTGAGTTCCTTATATAGCTATTAAAATTAACGTCATTTTAATTGATAAAAATATAAAAACATGTAAAATGTCAAATATAGGAACATGTACAAAGTCAAATGTTTAGCATCTATAAATGATGATGCTCACAATGATGATAAAATGTAAGTAGGTGAAATGAAACTTTAAGTAGGTACGTAAGATAAAAATTATAAAACTTCAGTTGGATAAATCTTCATAGAATTCCTCCGTAGAGTAATAGGCCTTCGCAACTAAAAGCTTTTGCACTTCTTTTCTGAATTTAAGCCCACTGTGTGTTTTTTTTATTGCAATAGGAAGGTGATTGTACAATTTTCTGCTCTTATAAATGAGTGAATTCTGAGTTGAAGTTGACGTAAGGGTAGGGAGTGGAACTTGGTGTGATAAACGTGTATTATGTATTAATGGGGTATTCATTTCATTTTTAAATTTCTTGTGTATTAGGCACACTGTTTCTAAAATGAAAAGGCATGCAAGTGTTAAAATAGTTTGCTGTATAAATAGTGGTCAACAGGAATTACGATTTTTGGCTTTGCATGCATATCTGATGGCCCTTTTCTGTAGAATGAAGACCATTTCAAATAGATATTGCCCCAGAAGCAGATGTCATAACTGAGAAGACTCCACTAATGAGAAATAAACCTTTCTTTCATTAGCAGTATCTAGTTCATTAGATGTAATGCGAACAGTGTAGCAGCATTAGGCTAACCGCTTGCATAAGTTCCTGACATGACTTTCAAAACCTACTATTTTATCAATGTGTAACCCCAAAAAGTTATTTTCTGTAATATTGGCCACGTTTATACCGTGCCTTGGTATGCAGACTAATGATTATATTCCAAACAAATTATGTTAGTCAGTGTGGTATAAACTGTGCACTTGGTCAAGTAACTAGCTTGGTTTGGTACCGAAATTTGTTGTGTACCAGACTATAATACTAAGTTGACTAAGATGGTGTAAACACTATGATAAGTTTTACCCATCGTGACTGTAAATTTTGGTTTGAAAGATTGCTAAGCGTTCTGTTGTGGTTATCGCACTAGCTGAATGAACCGAATGGAAACAATGGCCATAAAAAAAGAGCGAGAGAGAGTTAGTGAAAAATATGTTTTGTGATTCCTAACCTTAGTTTCCGCATCATTACCTCGGAAATTGTTTTATATATTTTTGGTAGTATTTTTTATATAAAATGAGTTGCTGCAGTTCAAAACCTCCTAGGAAAAAAGGTATCAAATGGATAGATGAAGAAACCAGTGTGTTTCTCCAAATAATTTTGGACAAGAAAATTATATCAATTTTGGATGGCAAAAAATTTAAAGTAGGGGCTTTACAAAAACTGCTGAACAAATTAAATTTAAAATGACTGAGCCTGAGCTCACTGACATCCAGACATTGTCATTGACAGATGACGCACAATTCCAAATTAGATAGCAGAGTTTCCAACCTTTCTCTTGGTTATATGACTAAATAGATACCAAACCAGAACCAAGTTGGTTGATTAATCATTTGACAAAACACGATGTAAATAAACGATTACTAAAACATTTGGTTTGAATTTGGTCACATACACTTGGTAAGGTTACCAAATTCACATACGGTATAAACGTGGCCATTGGTAATTATTTGTTCTTCGCTCTCCAAACGTATTTCCTCAATGTCACACGGAGACAAATGAGATAATGTTTTTTTTACATTGATTGATAGGAGATTAGCGTCACATCATTCCTTCGCCCTTTTAATATCAGCATTATGGTCATACAGATCAGTGGTTGATTTGTTGTGCCAGAGAATTGTGGTGTCATCCACGAACATGGTGAATTTACCATGTATGTCTAGATGGTTCAAATCATTGACATAAAGCAAGAATAAGATCGGGCCAAGAACGGAGCCTCGTGGGACACCAGAGTTAATGATACCTTTTTGGATTCAGTCATATTGAGTAGCACATTTTGGCGACGTTCGGATAGGTAAGATTTGAACCGGTTCCCACGAAGCACACTAAAATTGCGTCCACATACCTGTACCAATATAAGACATTTTTAATTAAATTATTGTTGTGAATTTTTATTCCAAAGTGTCGTTAAATATTTCAGCTAATAAAGGACTCAATGGATTGCCCATTATTAGTCCTTTATCAGAAGAATACAAATTATTTTTAAATTGGAAATAATTTTGAGATAAACAAACTGTGAGCAAGTCTAATATATCTTGTTTAATAATTGGATTTACATTATTCCTAACCAGAAGATTCTCTAACAAAGTGATAGTTTCTTCTGGTGGAATACTCGGAAATACATTTTGGACATAAAAAAAGATAAGTTTGGAGTTATCTGGTTATTCTTGATTTTATCAATCAGTTCGTAGCTATTTTTATACTAAATTTTGGAACAAAATTACAATTTTTCATGATCGAATCGATTAGTTTTCCGGAAAGTTTCACTGAAGGTGCAGTTATGAAAGATACGACAGGACGAATATGGTGATTTTGTTGATGGAGTTTAATTAATGATTAAAGTTTAAGCGCTTGTGGATTCATAATAGTGTCGAAATTTCTCTTTTTCGCCCAAAATACTATGAATTGATTTCGGTGTTTCTTTTACTTCTTGAAGTAATGTTGAATCATTGTTAAGTTCCTCATATATGTTATATGCGAAATTACGGCATGATGGCCTTCCCATAAGTATCAAGTTACACGCGATAACAAGTCTCCAGGAAATATTTTTCAGTGTAATCAGTATCCGCAGAATTCTGCGATGGGAACTTCTGATGATGAATCAACATATTGTCAACATATAAATGGCAGAAAATGAACTTAAATCAGTTAGTCTAATAAAACTCGTCCTAGAATTTACATTATTTTTCATTCCTGTCAACGGTGGTACATACCACCTCGAATAAAGTTTTTAAAGAGTCGATTCAATGGGTGAAGTGATCAAAGCAAGTAAACACTAGCTAGTTTTAAAATTTTCTGAAATGGAGGTGAATAACAGTTGGCTAAAGGTAGGTAGTAAATACTTGGTAATATCATGATATTCTAAGTAAATACTAGATAGGTAGTAATAACTAACCCTATTTAATGCTAACGTGTGCTCATGGGACAGAAGGCCATGACACGATGCTCACGCTCTCACATTCCACCTAATCTATCAGCCATTTGAATAACAAGTCTGAACAAGTAGCATTCAACACATACAAATCTCAAGTTGCGGTGTTGTGTTTTTCGCGTTTTACTGAGATGTCATCGGAAGCAGTTGGACAGGAACTTGTTTGAAAAATGCATTCGTGGAAAACCTGTTGTTCTAGAAAAGTCCAAAATACCATCAGTGGTAGATGCAAAGAAGACATGGAAAAAAAAATCACGTGCTGCAGGGAAGAAAGTGGAAGTCGGTCAGCTTTCAAAAACACTAAACAATATGAAAACAAGTATAAAGAAAAAAATTGAGAAGACTGCAACAGGTAATGAGCCCATAAAGCTCAAACACTGGGAGCAGGATTTCCTAGATAGGAAGGAAACGAATCCTGTTTTTTGTAAAGTTCCTCAGGCCTTATCGGTAGGACATGAAACAGTGACGGGGAGTACCATATTATAAGAGAATGAAAACGCAGAAGAATCATTAAGTGATATGCCAAGGCCTTCCAAGAAAATTAGAAAAAGTGAGAGAATTATCACGAAGTATGAAAGTGACAATATAAAAGACTTATCATTACCTCAGTTGCAGAGGATTGTTTTGTTACAACAATTGAAGTTACAGGAAATTCAAATTGAAAAAGAAGAAATACAATTGCTAGAATGTGGAAAAGGTTCTGATAAATCTGAACATTGTACAAAATCAACTCAAACTACTCAGGAAATGGGAGAATTCATAATATACCAGAGCTTGCGAAAATTGTATTTAATTGTTTCATTATATATAATGTATTTAGTGAAATATGAGAAACTGCTTCATTTCATTATGCTTCTGTATCTCCCTCTCTTTGGAAGCTCTGTTCATTTGCCATAGCAGCTTCCTCTGCTTCTTCTTCATTATTTTCTTCATTGAAGTCGAAATTGTCATTCAAATGTTTTGCAATATTATGAAGTACTCCACATGAGATTATCACTTCTGGGACTCTCTCCAGTGCCACTCTCACACAGTTACCGAGCTTTTCTTCAGCTGTCCAAACAATTTCTCAATTGCACACCGTTCTCTAGCATGAATCAGTTTGAAATGTCGCTCCACTCCATCTTGTGGAGGCTTGAAAGGTGTTATAAGCGATGGTGATATCCCATATCCAGAATCTCCTAGCAAGCAAACAGCACCATCGTACCTAGACACTATACCTCTTATAGGGCTTGTCCTCCAGATTCTGGCATCGTGGACACTACCAGGCCACTCGGCAGAAATGCTTGTAAATTGTTCATCTGCATTGCACGTTGCTTGAACATTTATGCTAGCATATCATTTACGATTAATATACTCATTACCGTGCATTGTAGGTTTGTTGAGTCCAATGCTGCGACCACAGTTGACATCTGAAAAAACCTTGTCCACAAAACCGTAGCATCATTCATTTCAGCGGGTGTTGCTGGAAAATGAATCCACTCATCAACTCTCGCTATAATGCAATCCATCACATAATTAACCATTTTTGTTACAGTGCTGCGATCTTCCGCTACTTCACTCTGGAAACCTAAAATAAGATTTCAACGTTTCCTTATTTCGTTCTTTCAGACATGACCATTACTAACGAGGCGAAATTTTAAATTTCCGGAAAATTTCCTTCCGGAAACCAATAGATTTCTAAATTACTGGATTAAGAAAATTTCATTTCCAAGCATTTGGGTATTTCTCTCACGCAAAAAATGAGACGTCAAAAAATATATAGATTCATTTTCGAATCGCAACAACTGCTTATAGTTGTCAATCCGTCTACGTTTGGGGTAAACTTTCATCTCACGAACATCGCCATAGCTGAAACTTAACTGAAAACTAGTATACGCCAGGCAAGACTTGAAAAGTTTCAAGTATTCAATACGACCGATAATTTTTATTCACCTAAAATATTAGTAATAACTAGTCATCATGATATTTCTTAGTTAATACTAGGGTTAGTTTTTACTTACATTTTTATTCACCAGAATCGCAGTTAATACTTAAAAATAACTCAGTTCCAGCAAATACTTTTTTTTATTCACTTCACCCAATAATTATCGAGATAACATACAGGGTGAGTCAACAGGATTCCCATGGTTCATTGCTCCTTAATGTATCACTATTTCGATTTCTTATATTTTTTTGTCAAAGGGACCATCTAAGACCACCTTCCAAAATTATTCTTATTCATACAGGGTGCATCACTGATGCGTGGCTAACCAAAGTTGTTCTTTTTCAAATGAAACACCCGGTATATTTTCAAATATTCCGATCGGCTGTTCCACTGGCTGCTCAACGATTTTTTCAATTTCGAATATTGTTGCGGCGTTGCCGAGTTATTCGAAAGAAATCTATTTTGTAGACTTCTTTTCGAAAAATTACCTGTCACATTTCGAAAAATTCAGTAAAGATAATTGGGAAATCGTTGGTCGATATGATAATGTTCATTGAGAATATCAAGAATTTTGAATAAATTGTACAGGATGTTCGATACAACAACACAAACTTAGCCATTTTCAAACCTCGGTATTTTGATTTTTTCAAATGGAACACCCTGTATATTTTCATTTAAATCAACTCCTTTTCAATAACTCTACACTTTTTCTTCTCCATGTCATGTACCTAAAACAACTCGTTTCCGAGATATTCTGGTTTAAAGGAATTGGTCAATATCAAATCAACAATTCTATAGATTTTTTTATCTACATGTTTGTTCATAGAAAAACTGATACTGAATGATGTTTAATTATTTGTTTCCCTCTTCAAAAGCATTCTTGGCAACTCATGAATAACTAGCATAGCAAAAGAAATTTTCAAATATAACTATTTTTTCTAGTTTAGTTATCTATGACTACCGCTGAAAAAATGACTATCGGAAATTTGTAAATAGAGGTAACTGTCAAACTACAATCCAGTTGTGTTAAAAATATTGTGTTATTTTGAATTATCATTTAGAGGACATGGTTAAAATGGTGTATGCTTTGGGGGAAAGTGATGGCAATTGCTTACTGGCATCTAGATTATACGAACAAAAGTTTCCTGAGAGAAGACATCCAGACCAGCGAGCATTTCGAGACCTCAAAACAAGATTTGAGGAAACCGGAAAAGTATTTTACAAAAAGTTTGATCGTGCTTGTCCTGTAACGAATGATGAAAATACTCTTGATATTGCATTGCATATTACCGAGAACCCCCATGTGAGTACACGTATTTTCAGTAGGGGGTTGGGAATATCTCAAAGTGGTGTTTCTCGGATGGTGAGAAAATGCAATTACCATCCATATCATATGCAGTTAATGCAGGAGCTGACTGAAAAAGATTTTCCAAAGCGAATGCGGTTTTGCCAATGGAGTGTAGATAAAATCAACCAAGAACCTGATTTTTTTGAGTATGTTCTATTTTCGGACGAAGCCACGTTTCACAACAATGGCCATGTGAATCGGCATAATATGCACTATTATGCAACTGAAAATCCTCATTTTGTTAGGTATGTCAATCACCAACAACGTTGGTCACTGAATGTTTGGGGAGGTATCATTGGACGGCGTGTAAATGGGGCCCTTTTTTTCAACGGTCATCTCAATGGAAGAAAATATCTAAGATTTCTGCGAAGTCAGTTATCAAATTCATTTGATGATATTCCATTGGCAATAAGGCAGATAATGTGGCTACAAGATGGCGCGCCTGCACATTACCACATTGATGTGCGGCGGGAATACATTGATAATGAATTCCGTGAAAAATAGATAGGTAGAGGAGGGCCAGTTCAGTGGCCTCCAAGGTCACCGGACCTTACAAAAATAGATTTTTTTCTATGGGGAGACATTGAATGGGTTGTCTATCAAACTCCGCCTACTACTCCTGAAAATATGAAAGCAAGAATTCGTACTGCTTTCAGGAAAATTTCAGAGGACAAGCTGGCACATGTGGATACTAATTTCCGAAACAGATTGAGAGTGCGTATTGGTGAAAATGGCATGCACATTGAACATTTGCTGCATTAATAATTGTTATTTTCTGTTAGATTCGAATAAATATGATTTTTATGCTAAGTTTAATTCCAAATATGATACCAAAGGCGAACATTGTCAATATTTTCTGTTGTTTCTGTTGTTTTAGGTACATGACATGGAGGAGGAAAAAGGTAGAGTTATTGAAAAGGAGTTGATTAAAATGAAAATATACAGGGTGTTCCATTTGAAAAAATCAAAATATCGATGTTTGAAAATGGCTAAGTTTGTGTTGTTGTATCGAACATCCTGTACAATGTATTCCAAATTCTTGGTATTCTCAATGAACATCATCATATCGACCATCGATTCCCCAATTATCTTCACTAAATATTTCGAAATGTGAAATATGTAATTTTTCGAAAAGAAGTCTACGAAATAGATTTTTTTTAATAACTCGGCAACTTTGGTTAGCCACGCATCAATGATGCACCCTGTATGATTGAGAATAATTTTGGAAGGTGGTCTTAGATGGTCCCTATGACAAAAAAAATATAAGAAATCGAAATAGTGATACATTAAGGAGCAATGAACCACGGGATTCCTGTTGACTCACCCTGTATATATCTGAATTCAGGAAATCTGAAGTGTTTTTATGTAATCGTCTTTATCAATTGCAATCACCGTTTTTCCTTTGTCCGCACGTGTAAATATTATGTCATTTTCAATAAACTTTTTCTTTATTTCTTTCGCGTTTAATGTTTCTTTATTGTACTTTATTTGAGATTTGCAATGAACATTTTTTTGGATGCCCGCAAGGCCTAATATGATCCTTGTTGAATAAATGGCTTTTTCTAAACATGCGATTACAAAAAATGATTCAAGCTCGAAAGAAATGTCCTTTTTTGCAAATGTATTCAAGAGAAATATTAACGAAATTAAAATATTCATAGACAAACCCAAATGGCTAGGGGTATTATTCTTCGAGAATCATACTTCAAAAATATTATTTAATGCGACTGAATAACACATAGTGGGTGCTGATATCGAAAATATAGTAATGACACTGCATATGTTTGGATTCTGCAATTTGCCAAACTCCCAGACCATCATAAATTCATATAATCTATTCAAAGTTGACGGGCATGTTGACTAACAACTCTTATGATTCCATAACAATTATTAGGAGATAATTATAGGCATTCTGAGGGGTTATTCGCGTAAACACCCCTCAGTGTATTAGCCGGAACGGAGGGGAGGCATTTCACTAAACCGGGTTACTGCTCGATTACTGGCCAGGATCTGTTCGGCTGAAACATCTGTTAGTTCTCAAATGCTGATGCACATTTTTAATTTTGGTTTTCGCAGGAAAAGACTAACTATATCTTTAAGCTTGAAGGCTGTGACACGGGCCTAATATGGAACGGATCGAGAGGTACTTCTTTTTCTCACTGAGCTATTCATTTTTTTATGTGCTTTTCAAATACTCATCACAACAATAAACGCCTGCTATGACATTCTTACCCTTTTTCAATATACCATTTATTGCCTTTCCCCAGCTCAGTCGGTACACCTATGTAGAGCAGATCGTCTCAAAATCTCAGGAGGATTGCAGTTGCGCCATCTAGTTGTTTTGCTTGAAGTCAATTTACTGTTTCATGGAAATATAGCTTGTAATATGATCGAATGATAAATAACGAGTCCAGAAAATAGTTAAATGATTGTTTTTTTTATTCAAATAAATTTTCAAATATTTCAAATACCTATTCCTGCGATATCTACCTTATGATTAATGTAATTGAAACAATCAAAATTCAAACATCAAATGCTTGCTCATGCACAATCAGTGAATATTGCAACTGAATATTTAGAGGTTATATTTATATTATGATCATGAGTAGGGAAGAAAGTTCACCACTGTGAATCGGTGTTATTAAAAAAGAACCAAGAAAAGTGTCTAGAGCGAAACGTATCACTGTGTTTAGTTTTTGCTGATGAAACACCTTTTGTAAATTCAGTTCGTGTACTCACGAAAATCCTGGAATACGTGTTCAATGGCTACTGGGAGTGAAGTTAGCTGATCTTGGCCCCCTGGTTGCTGTTTATGTCATGTATTGGAAATATCATCTGATTTGGATTGGAAATGAGTGGCTCTTTGGTCGAATATTTGCCAGGCAGTTTCTTGATTTGGATTTAAAGTTGAAATTGTTGTTACGTTTGTTGTCTGCTTATTTTCGTTGATTTTCGATGATGATAAATTTTTCTCTCCAAAATTATTTTTTCTTCCCCAGGTAACCATCACTTTTTGTTTTCCCGATCTGAATCTTTTTGCACACTTTCTTGAAACACATTTTCGAATTCTAATGTATGGTACAATTTTATTTACAATTTCTATATCTACACCTAACATTATTTAAACAGAACTGTTCAAAATTCATATTCACCCATGTTCTGTTCTCAAATCTGTTATTTTGATGATTTCCTTTTTTTTAATGGAAAATAGTTTGACATGTCCCTGTCATGTTACTTGTGGCTCAAGATTAGCATACAGGATGTTCTTGCTTGTAGATTATTTTTGTCTATTTGAATTCTAAAGTTTTATTTGTGGATTTTGATTTCCATACTTTTATAGGTTGTGCAAATTGAATGAATTGTTGGAAACATTCTGATGATAACAGAAAAGCTCCACTGCCAATCTCTTAGATCATCTGTGTTGACTATAAGATGGCCAAAGGTTTCAGAAATGAAAAGTACACAGAAAAATTGTAAAAACAATCCTAGCAAGTATTCATGTAATGTATAAATATCATTATATCAAATTTTTATTCTTTTTATATTTAACATATACTTCATATCATAATAATATATATATATATATATATATATATATATATATATTGACTGAAAAATGTGATTATTATCTTTTTGTAGGTGACATAAATATAAATTTGTTAGAAGAGAATGACAACACAACCGAGTATCTCAGTATATTGCATGAACTGGGGTATATATCAAGCATCAACGATCCTACAAGAATACATAATCATCAGATATCTTGTCTCGATCACATTTTTATAAAATCTTAGCTGAATATACTAGAAATGACAATACCCATTGTTTTGAAAAGCAATATTACTGATCACTTTACAACTATACTGCAAATAATTATAGACAACAATATTCCAGAAAAAGGGGAGAAAATTAGATATAAAAAATATATAATATAGAAAAACTAACCAAAATTACTTTCTGAAAATTGGATATCTGTATACTCAACAACGATCAATTCCGCCATGGAAAACTTTCTATATATTCTAACAAACACCATTGAACAATGTACTGAAAATAAGAAATGCTCTAGGAAAACCACAAAGATTGCACCGTGGTTAACGCCTTCCCTATTGAAATCCATTAACAAAAAAAAATTATTTGTTCGCGGAAGTACATAAAAACCCGCACAACCAACAGCTGAAAAATAATTACAAAAAGTATAAAAATAAACTTACTAATCTTATAAATATAAGTAAAAGCGACTACTACAGACAACAACAAAAATCTCTGGAATATAGTGCAGGATATCAGTGGTAAAAAAACAATGGATAAACAAATAAAAACCATACAAAATGAAAAAGGCGAAACATTAGTTGAAAAAATTGAAATTGCAAACGAATTCAATAGAAAATTCATTGAAACGGGTAAACATCCTGCTGAACAAGTAAAGAAAAATCCGAATTTCAAATCAAACAAGAGAAGGCTGTCAAATTCCATTGTTATTCACCTCACCAACGCAGATGAATTGAAAAGCCTTATTAAAGAGCTCAAAAACAAAAAATCTGTAGGTGAAGATCAAATTCGAGCTGAAACACTCAAGCAGATGGTAGATAATATTGTCATTCCTCTTACCTCTATTTTAAACAAATGTTTAGACAAGGGAATATGGCCCACTGCTTTCAAAAACTCAGTTGTCATTCCAATACACAAAAAAGGGGATAAATCCATAGTTACTAATTATAGACCCATTTCACTGATCACAAATCTATCCAAAGTATTCGAAAAATTACTGAAAAAAAGACTTTTATCTTTCATAAATAAATTTAGACTTTTCTCTCCCAAACAATATGGCTTCAGAGAAAAGATTTCCACAGAAGATGCAATCTTATATATAACAGAAAATATTCACCAGGCTCTTGAAATAGGAAACCCCTGCTTATGTTTATTCATTGACCTGAAGAAGGCATTCGATACTGTCAGCCATCAGCTACTCTTGGAAACACTTGAAAAAATAGGAATAAGGGGAAATTGTTATAAGCTTATGAAAAGCTATTTGAATAAAAGGACCCAGATAGTGAAAATAGGTGATGCCTCAAGTAGCTCAAAAACTGTAGAGTATGGAATGCCCCAAGGTACAGTTCTAGGTCCAGTATTATTAAACCTATACGTAAATGACTTGTTTTCCATTGAGAGTAAAGGCGACATCATTGGATATGCTGATGATACTGCTATTTTTTATCAGGCTCAAACATGGCAAGAACTAAAAAACAACGCAGAACACGATTTTGAATTTATTAAAGATTGGTTTGATGACAGATTATTAACGGTGAATTTTGAAAAAAACTAATTTATTACCTTTCAGCTGTAATAAATTTGGCGTTCCTTCATTCAAACATCTCGAAATAAATATAGATGGAAAAATGCTGAAGTTAGACTCGGTATCTGTAACCAAATATTTAGGAATATATCTAGACACACACCTAAAATGGGATTACCATATCAAATATGTTACTAGAAAACTCCAAACCATCTTATATAAATTTAAATACTTGAACAACTACCTACCTATCCCAGAAATGAGAGTAATATACTTCTCACTCGTAGAAAGCCATATCCGCTATGGTATTACAGCTTGGGGTGGTACGCTCAAAACACATCTGAACCGATTGGAAGTATTACAAAGACGATTTTTGGAACTAATTCTACAGAAAAATTTCAGATACAATTCCGATAGCCTCTATAAAGAACTAAAAGTTTTGGACATAAGGCAATTATTCTACCTTTGTGTTAATGTAAGATACCACTCCCAGAAAAATAAAAATAAAATTGAGATTCCTAATCATGAGTACAACACACGAAATCGAAATAAGCAAATTTTCCCACATGTTACAAAATCTATAACACAAAGAGCTCATTCTTATATTTCAATAAAATTTATAATACGTTGCCTGAAGAAATATTTTTTTTTCCAATATAATGAATTTCAAAAGGAATATAAAAATATATATATATATATATATGAAAATGAGAGAAAACTGTTTTCCCAACTCTTCGAATCATAATCGAATATAATATACATATTTGTGTATCCAAGTTCCAACTAACAATCACAGTTAGAAGGAAATATAGATATGTATGTATGTGTATATCTTTATTTCTTTATTATATGTATGTGTATATCTTTATTCTTGATGTTTTCAAATTTTATAATGTTATTTGTAAATAATTTTTTTTTCAACTTCTTTTACTTTTTTTTTGTATTACATATTCATTATTTTACATTTATCTAACTATTACTAATCATATTATTCTATTTCATATAAATCACTAACAAGCATATTTTGCTTCTGTGATATCTTGTTTATTTACAATTTTATTAATACCATTGTAACTTTGTCCCTACATTTACAGGTACATTTACGTAAATAAACAGTATTATTATTATATATATATATATATATATATATATATATATAATGGAGTTTGTATTTTTTGGAGAAGTCTTCTTTGTCGACGTTTCGAGCGTGACCAGGGTCTTCTTCAGGGAGCACTAGTATATTTTTGGTTGATATAATTATAGAATATTGATGATGAAATGGACTCACCTAAGAAGAATTAGCTGAACCATTATTTTGAAATTGAATATTGCAAGAGCAGCAGATTATTTAAAAATGATCGTACAGCTGATTCTTCTTATTAAAAAAGATACAAATTAAAATAAAACAAAAGTTCTTATTTATCACAGAAGGTAGGGCCAAAATTGTACTCAAACAAGCAGAAGAAATGCAGAAGAAGAATCGTAAATTAGTTTTGTGGTGACAATCGAACAGAGCTGGTCAAAGTGGTCAGTCTCAGTTTCAGATGTCACTTTTCTAACCTGTCCAAAATAAAAAAAATTCACAACTAATTCATTCGTCTATTTTTGGCAAATCTCTTTGTACAGCTTTGATACATATTCAGCGTGGAAGCAGGGAAAGAGGAACGTAATCCTGTGTCAGCCTGGGCGATAGATGACCCTCGCACCTGTAGCAAGCAGGATTTTTCCCACGAAGTTACATCAAGTGTGCGGTTGCAGGACAAACTACGCTCGCCTGAGGTCAACAACAGCTCTGGAGGATTTCATTCATTATTACTTGGGGGATTATGTTGAAGAGACCTCCGACAACCCCTTCATGGATAATAGAATGGGCAGTATTGACATATTTTTTTAATAACTGTCAAATTTGAGGATATCAATAATCATTAATTTTTACCAAATATTTTTGTAAAATCTGCGGTTGTAGAAAAAATCTTGCGTGTAATTCGAGCGCAGAAACTTTTGCCGCTTTCAAAACATTCAAACTTTTTTCTCAAGCGGCAAAGTATTACTTTGCGCTCTTAATATTATTGTCAAAGAACAGAAGATATCTTATTGACAAAGTGTACTAAAACTAGCTTATTTATATAATTAAGGCGGTATACAAAATATAAAATATAATATAAATAGGACTGTATACAAAATATAAATAAGATGGTATACAAAATATAAATAAGACGGTATAGGAGGTTTCGACGTGACAAGCATATATCTAAGTGTGGATTCATGCAGCACAAAATAACAATTATCAAATAAGAAATAACAAATAACAATTATCAATTGACAAGAATTAAAATGTAGCATTCATGCAGTCAAAATAACAACTAAGAAATAAAAAAACTTTTTAACAAAAAATTAAACCGACGAAATACGGAACTGAAAAGTAAAATAAAATAAACCTTCTTAGTCTCAGTAACTAAGCTCCTAAACTAATGTAAGTAACTAATTTTGAGTCGGCGCCAAACAAACAAGCAAATGAATTAGGTAAGGCGTAAAATGATGGCATCGAGTTACGCGGTGACATTCTTATAATTTTTTTGAAGTAATTTAATGATGTTCGTTGATTGTTTGTTTGGCGCCGACTCAAAATTAGTTACTTACATTAGTTTAGGAGCTTAGTTACTGAGACTAAGAAGGTTTATTTTATTTTTTACTTTTCAGTTCCGTATTTCGTCGGTTTAATTTTTTGTTAAAAAAAAATTATTTTTCAATTTTTTATGGCTTAAACATACTAATTACTACCTACTTGTTTTTTGATGACTTCCAAAATACTTACTTATCCACCTTACTTCAACTATTACCAGTTAAATAATATGATTATCTATTGAATGAATGTGGTTTTTTGTGGAGGAACAACGTTTCTTGACATGTTTTTTGGGTTACCTTCCACAGTCTGAAAATGAAAATATAATCAGGAAAATCTATACAAGTGTCGAAAGGGCAAACTGATTAGTTCACCCCGATAAGTTATTGCGTTCACCAAATTATATTTCCTATAGAAAAATTATTCAATTTGTCAATAACTTGCCGTTTTCTGAATTTGCCTATCAAAAATTTTTTAAAAAAAATTTCAAAGATACTTCTCTATATAGTTTTTGCTTGACGTTTCGGGGACTACATCTGCCCCCGTTCTCAAAATATTCTGAATCTCCTTTAATTGTTTTATAATTTGGATTTTTTCTCGCAGAGTCTTTTCCGCTTTTTCAACTGAAATGATTATCTACTTTTACTATTTGTTGTAATATAAATTATTTTTGTTGTAATAAAATAAACTAACATTTTATTACTTTGTATATAATTCCATCCTCTCATAGAATATAATGGTTTTGACGGATGTGGAACAGAAATAATGTCAATAGCGATCTGTCATTGTCAACTACGTATGTGTGTGCCAATGTTCATAAGTGAAAAATCAATTATCCCCTATTTTTCTACCCGTAAGGGTATATAATTACATTCGAAATCTAAATATTAGGTATACCATATTTTACGTATCGAACACCTACCCGGTACTTTATACGTTCGCTAAATTGGAGAATAAATCCTGCTTTCTATTCGTTTTTTAAAGTATTATTTTTCCTATATCAATGACATATATCACAATAAAATATATTTGACAACAACTACATAATTTCCCATACAGGGTATAAAAATATGTAAATCACACAATTCAGCACATCCTCCCACCTTGAGGAGAAACAATTTCAATTCTTCTCGGAATAATATCTCGCTGGACATTTGACTATCCTACCACTCCTTGTCGTTTTATTTGATTTTTCTGGGACACATTCTTCACTATTATTTTTCTTTGATACTTCCTCCAATATGTGACCATCTTCTTCATCAACTTCCAGAGGGTAAATCTTTTGAATTGTTCTCAATAAAAATCCTGATGCAGTTTTCAGCCGTACGAGACGTACCTCACTGTCCTTTCCAGGAAACAATTCAACAATTCGTGCTAATGGCCAATCAATCCGGTTCTTTTTGTCATTTTCTATCAGTACCACATCACCTATTTTCACTTTCTTCGAGCACAGTTTATTCCGTTTCATCGACAATTGGGATAAATACTCGATACGAAACCTTTTTCTAAGGTCTTCTTTCAGTTTTTGTCGATATCGATACCTTCTCCTGAAATAGTTTGCTTCAATTTGATCCAAATCTGGAACTCCGACCTCCTTCATGTCCATTAGAAACATTGCTGGTGTTAATGCTACCAACTCATTATCATTATCGGGTAAATACGTTAGTGGCCTCGAGTTTATAACTGCTTCACAGTCACACAATATTGTAGACAAATCCTCTAGATTGAGAGCTGCCCTTCCAAGAACTTTACGAAGTAGTTGTTTGACCATTCGAATCAACCTCTCCCACCATCCTCCCCACCAAGGAGACTGAGGAGGACTGAACTTCCATCTGATTTTTTCTACTGAACTGAATTCACCAATTTTCTCCCAATCTAATGTTGCTAACGTATTTTGTAATCCAACAAAATTTGTTCCATTATCACTATACATGACTAGGGACCTTCTACGTCTTGCGATGAATTTTCGAAGAGCTTGGATGAAGGATTCTGTAGATAATGATGTGACAATTTCTAAGTGTATAGCTCTATACACAGCGCATGTGAAAATGCTCACCCAAACTTTTTCTGGAGTTCTCAGATACAATGGACCGAATAAATCAACTCCGCAGATTTCAAATACAGCTGCATCCTTTACTCTATCTCTCGGAAGTGGTGGTGAAGGACTCTTCAAATTTTTCGCAATACTTTTCTGACAAATGATACATTTGGAAATTACTTTTCTGATAGTTTTCCGACCGCCTAGAATCCAGAAGTTCTCACGTAACATATTCAATAAACCTTGAATTCCAACATGACAATTCCTGATGTGTTGATCATAAATGATTCTGAAGACCACTGGATGATCGGATGGAAGAAGTGCAGGAAATCGAAAATTTGTTGTATGTTCCCTTTCCGATACCTTCGTCTTCAGTCTCAAAATCTCATATTCATCCTTAAATGGATACAAACTCGAAAATCTCTCATCGTCTACACCTCTGAAACACTCTTTCTGAATCAACCATAAAACCTTTCGTTCTGCTTCTTCTATTTCCTCCGTACACAAATTTCCCTTTCTTCTTTCATCTTTGTGTGTTGCATTGAAGCAAAACAGTTTCATCCATGCAATAAGTCTCAAAATTTTCTGATATTTTGAAAAATACCAATAATACCAAGAAAAGTCTATTCTTGCAGAAAACAAGTTAACGTTCATTCTTTTCTCTTCCAAGACAGATACTTTATCCACTATATAATCTTGTTTTGGCCAATTTCTACTATATAACCAATCCGGACCCTCCCACCATTTTGAAGTGATCAGATGAGAGATAGAACAACCTCTCGATGGTAAATCAGCTGGGTTGATTAGGCCTGGTACATGGTTCCACGAATCGACACTGGTAAACTTTCTTATTTCCTGTATTCGATTCCAAACAAATGGCTTCCATACTTCTGTTTGTTTGATCCATGCCAGCACTGTAGTAGAATCGGTCCAACAAAATATAGATATATTTTGATTTTCAATATTTTTCAAAACTGACATTAAAAGCCGAACACCAATCGTAGCAGCAAGGAGTTCAAGCCGAGGAATGGTAATTTTTCTCAAAGGTGATATTCTACTTTTGGCTTGTATAAGTTGAACAGAAACACCCTGACTATATTCAGCTCGCAGGAAAATTACACAAGCGTATGAATTTTGACTTGCATCACAAAACAAATGTAAGCTCCAGTTAGTAATATCGTTATCTGAAACTTTTAATAACCATCTAGGTATTTTCAAATTTGTTAACTGATTCACCGTTCTCAGCCAATTCAAAAAACTTTCTTTGATATCTGTGGGTAATATCGTATCCTATCCAATTTTCAATTGCCATGTTTTCTGAAGGAGCAATTTTGGAACAAGAAGTACTGGTGATGCAAACCCGATTGGATCAAAAATACGATTAGCTACAGATAGAATTGTTCTCTTTGTTATATTCTCTGTGGAAATATTCCGCAGTCCATCCAAATTCAATTCTATTGTATCTGCCGTACGATTCCAAATCATCCCCAAAACAGGTGTCATATATATCTCATCTCCATTCAGTAAAATTGTATGTTCCCATCCTCTTAGTTCGAATTTGGCTTCTTCCAATGTGTCGATTGGTTCATGAATTCTTGTAGTTCTGTTGCATTGTCCACGCTGGCTACACAATTGTCCACATAAAAGCTTCGTATCAATTTATCTATATAATAAAGGGAGTAACTTGAGTACCCAGTACAGATCTTCTCTCTAAGGGTCTTCAAATGATATTCAAGAACAGCACCCAATAAAAATGGACTGCATGACACTCCAAAAACTACTCTTGCATGACGATACATTTTCAAATGTTCATTCCCATCGTACCATAAAAATCGAAGATAATTTCTATCATTTTCTTTCAAACCAATCTGCAAAAATGCTCTTCGAATATCTGAAACTACACCAATTCTCGACATTCTGAACCGATTCAAATTAGAAGGGATGAGTTCTATCAAATTCAAGCCCTTTTCGAGACATTGGTTCAAAGAGGGTTGGTCTTTGTTTATTTTGGCCGATGCATCAAAAACTGGTCTCAATTTCGTCGTTGAGCTATTTAATTTAATGACATGATGATGTGGTAGATAATGCACTCCAAATTCAATTTATGTGTCTGATACTTCTTCGATAACCCCTTCTTTTAGCCATTCTTCGAAAACTTGGTCGTATTCTTGTTGGTATCCATCTCTGTCTAATTTCTTCCATAAATTTTCCAGTCTAGACTTTGCTAGATGATAATTATTTGGTAAAGGTGGATGTCCTTCAATCCATGGTAAACTCACTTCATATCTTCCTTCTTTGTCTCTTATTAATGTTTCCAAAAAATAACTCATTACCGCTTCAGCATTTTCTTTTTTATTTTTCTCCACAACCGGATCAATGATTCCCAAGATTTCCATGTCCCACAGATCAGCTAAGGGTATGTTTTTCGAAAAAAGAGAAGTGACAATCATGGTAGCTGATTTGGAAATATATCTAGAAGAGAATGAAACTTTTCCCATAACAGTCCAACCAAGTAAAGTTTCGACGGCTACTAAACCACATTGAAGATCTAATTTTCGTCCAGTTAGAAGCTTTCCTGCGATATCAGCCCCTATCAATACTTCGATAGGACCATCTTGTCTGTGAGTTATTGTAATTCCAAGACTTTTCAATTCAGATATCCATGGACCTTCTTTGATTGAAATTACATTGTTACAAATGACAGGTTGATCGAAAGAATAGTCTCTGGTCGTATTACTCAATCTGATTCTATAACAATTGTGGGTAGTATTTTCAGTTTGAGTTCCACCGAATAGAGAGTGTATCATTGTTTCTTGTTTTATGGATTCATAGCCCATTTCTTCTGCAGAAATTCGATTGATATACGATCTCTGCGAGCCTGAGTCAATCAAAACTCTGATATTTCGAGATTTCCCTATCCCATCTAACTGAACAACCAGAGTTTGCAGGAATACGTCCTGATAAGTATTATTCGATAGGATTTCCACTGCAGTTGATTCACTAGCCACACTCAATGACTGCTGCGACTGTTCATTTTCTTTGATAGATTCGTTTTTCCAGCACATCAAAGTATCGTGACGACCCTTACATTCTTTACATTCAACCTTCACTCCACATCGGCGAGAAATATGCCCAAATTTCAGGCATCGATGATAAGATCCTTTCGAAGACAACATTGATTTCTTATCGGATAGCCTCATCGTTTTTGCTTTTTCACAATTTTCATTCTTATGTTCTCCTTTGCAAAAAACACATTTTGAAACTCGTTCGTGATTAACTAACCCCATTGCTGTTGGTACTCTCTCTTCCTTATGGAAATATCTCCTTTTATTGTTCGGACAATCAAAACCAGATACTGCTAGGCTAATTCTCTCTTCGTTTTCCACTTCTTTCCTAATGAATTCCATCATATGTTCTAAACGACATTTAGAATCGGAACCAGAGGAGTAAGATGGATTTCTCTGCCAAGCACGAAGAATTTCTTCTGGTAAGCATGATTCTACGAGTGGAAATAATATAGCAGCACATTTCTCTTTGGTAATTCCCAAAGTTTCCAAAGCTCGCAATTGTGCTTCAAGTTTATCGAAAAGAATACTCAATTGGTTTTTACTGTTCATGTTATTCAATACCAATTTCAAAAGTTCACGAATATAGAACTCGACCAGCATATCATCACGTCCAAATCTTGATTTCAGACTCTCAATTACTTTCGAATAATTTTCAGCAGTTGGTGGGTAGCTTTCGAGAAGTTGTCGAGCTCGGGATCGCGGCAAAGTGGCTTGAAACAAATATTGGAACTTATCTTCGTTTCTAATTGATTCGTCCTCATCTATTCTCTTGAATTGTGACCAAAATGGGAGCCAGTCCTTAATTTCTCCTCCAAATTTTTGAAATTCAATTTTAGGCAGTTTCATTTTACTTTGAGTATTACAAGAATGGATAGAGCCGATTTCACAGCAAGTATTAGAACTAGAAGGTCGTTTTTTATCTAATAATTGTTCTACACTGCATTTCAACTTATTATATTTAGCCATCAATTGATCTGCTATTTCAACTTGTGAATCAATTTCTTCTTCGGTACAATTTGATTCTAACAGAAGGTTCAACATTTGTTTGTCAATTTCAACAATGATGTCTTTCTTCTGATCGAGGAGGATCAAATTACCTCGTATTTCATTGATATCAGGTTCAACATCCTGCATTGCCTTCGATATTGCTTCGTAAAAACGATTGAAAGACATTCTATGGATTTCCAATAGTCTCCTACAATTCTCCATCTCAAACTGTCCTGTCACGGTCGCCAATATTTTACGTATCGAACACCTACCCGGTACTTTATACGTTCGCTAAATTGGAGAATAAATCCTGCTTTCTATTCGTTTTTTAAAGTATTATTTTTCCTATATCAATGACATATATCACAATAAAATATATTTGACAACAACTACATAATTTCCCATACAGGGTATAAAAACATGTAAATCACACAATCCAGCACATCCTATCTATTAAAAAAATAATCATCCAAATCGAAGAATCCAGTACAAAGTTATGCCTAATAGAATCGGTTAACGGACCAGAATTCAGAGGGTGACTGATCAATAGCCTTCATTTTGCTACCCTTAGGGGTGGATTTCATCTTTTAAATTCAACCTTCGAAGTACACCCTATCCACTGAAAAAAGAATTATCGGAATCGGACGCCTCAGTAAAAGTTATGCGTGATCATACATTAAAAAAAATATGGAAAAAAAAATATACGGGTCGACTAGGGAACCTCCTCCTTATTGGTTTCGTCGGTTGAAAAGTAAGCATGCGCACAAGACGGAGATTTGAGGCATTTATTATTTAGGTAATCCTACTTTTTCGAAATTCCATGTCCCCTCGATAATAAAAAATAAGTGAAAATTCAAAATGTCCAATAAACTATATGAAACAAACACAATACCTCAAATATTAGAAAAAGTGAGGTTATTTTCATCATCGGTTTGACCAATCCGCGGTCATCTGCGTACTAGTTGCGCACTAGAAGAAAATTTCGTTAAAATAATGTAAAAAGATAAAAGTTGGCCAACTTCTACATGTTATTTCTTAAATGATAATTGTTATTTGTCTGCATGAACATAGTCATTGAAAACTATAGAGTTCAACTTATATTGCTAAGGCCCGGTATTTTCACCTCTGGTTATCCTATGAATAAATTAACCAACGGTTAGAATATGCTTTTGCTTAACGTGTATTGATAAAGCAAAATCACATTCTAACCATTGGTTAATTTATTCCTAGGATAACCGGAGGTGAAAATACTGGGCCTAAATGTTATTTCTTATTTGTTATTTGATAATTGTTATTTTGTGCTGCATGAATCCACACTTAGACTCTATGAGAATTGACTATCGTCAAAGAACTCCTGTATGTAGTAGTATGCCTTGATTAGCAGTACTGTTTTGACTTTCTTCCGAAATAGATGCGGTATTTGAATTTTTTTCAAAGTAGTAGGTAGTTTATTGTAGATTCTTTTGCTATCGTACATTATTGAGTTTTTTGTTTGCTCTGTTCTGGGTATGGGGAGCGCTAGATGTTTTTTGCCACCCGTTGTGTATTGTGTGTTATAACTTGAGGTTCTGTGTTATATGTATTCGCATGATATTTGTGCATCAGACAAGTAGTTTCTAGTATGAATAAGGAGGTTAGAGTGAGAATCTTGTGTTTTAGGAATAAGGGTTTGCAGTTGGCGGAGTAATCAGCATTTTCTACTTCCTACAAAAACACATGTTTTTTCTGTAGTCTCTAGTGTCTGTTTTTAACAGAATATCCAGTTAAATGATAGATGAAAAGTCATAGATGAAAAAGTTAATGTGTTGATGGGCGACAAAACCGCTGGAACAATTCGTAGACAATGGAGACATAGGGGTTGGTTAAATTAATTATGATATCAATTAAATTGTCACAGGGGAATATGAAAGTCAGCATGTTACCTACGAACGCAGTGCTTATCTTCCTACCAACATGATGGAGATAAAAAACAGTATGCGGGACAATCGCAAATGAAATTTAGGCAGCTGAAAAAACAATATAATGTCTACTATCATGTCTTCTCCGAGTGACGAATCATTTTTTAGTGTCAAGATAGATTGTTCAATTCTCCACATCACGACAACATTATATTGAGTATATACAGGATGTGATGAAAGGAAGGAAAAAGACACCATATATTAACAGTTTTTCTCCATGTTCTCATTTGGATGTTTTTCCATCCCATCATTATCATTATCTCTATTCAAACAAGGTTCGATCACTTTCATTTTCAAAATCATTAACAAAGACATTTTAGATATTACCTATCAATTTTCCAATCAAAGAATTCTCAACAAATTTCTATTTAATTTCTTTCGGCTCTAATCAAACACAGTTCGAATATCTGAGTTTCAATTTTATTCCATATTCGAATTTGTATTTGAACATTTTATTCAGAATTCGATCAATGTTTATATTTATTGATTCGAAATGTTCCAAAACAATTTCAAGCGACAAAAAATCAATTATTCCCACAATAAAAACAAGATTGTGGTCATCGCTCTTAACGACTCTAAGGACTCTGGGAATTTTATCTCCACCTTGCAGAAGGGGACAAAGGCGTCTCTTATCGAAAACCTGCCGGGGAAGGTCTATGAATGAGTGGGTGTCCTAGAGCCAAAGAGCCACTTTGTTTCCAAAACCAACCTCAACGGTCCATAGAAGTTCGATTTCCGATCAATCCTTAAACGAAAATCCCCACGTGCGATTCCGACAATCCTACCGACTGCGCCAATTAACTGTCGATACACGGAACTTTTTTTTGAATTAATTCCATTACATTAAATCAAATATAGAATAATACAAAAATACGTTTTGGTAGTTCTAAGTGTAAAATCTGACTGACTTCTGCGATTGTTGAAGGTGTTAGCAAGTATTCTTGGAGACGGTATAATTCATGCAATGCGTATTCCAACCTTCAGTTGAGATCATTATCGTTCGACTGCTGATCATTTTTTTTTCTAGACATTGGCCTTTAAAATTTTACCTCTGCAAAAATATGTAAGTGTTTCTTTCAGGTAAACAATAAATAAATCAAACCTCCGACATACCTACCCTTTAGGTTTTTATCCAAGCTATGTAGATGAAATCACAAACACAATTCCCAAGCACTCTCCACAACTCAATGAAAAAAATCAAAGTATTTGCAAAACAATCCATTCAGGTTTAGATCGAGAAATAAAAAGAAATATGGATCACTGATTGACTCACCTATCTTGTCGCTGTCAGCATTCAAGGTAAACTAAAATATAAATATGTTCTGAGAGAGTGTGTCAAACGTGAAGAATTTTTTCTCGCAATTTTTCCTAATTTTTTCATAGGGAAAACCTTTTCCTTTTTTAATGGACTAACAACTCTTAGTGCAACAAGTTAGAAAACACCCTGTATAGAGTAGAATCCACCCGGTGTGAAGTAGATACTATCAACTCTACCTCCAATTTCTTCAATAAGCCATGTCGGAAAAATAATTGAAAAAATTCTTAGAATAAGAATGAAAAAATAAATAAAAAAATATCATATAGTCTCAGATAATCAATATGGATTTCGCCAGACTGGAACAATACAAGATGCAGTAGTCCACTTGACAAAAAAAAATGTGTTACCAAAAATTACTGCAAGTATTGGAAAACATAGGTTTTAGAGTTGGACCATTGAAACTTCTTACTAGTTATTTTCCGAACAGAAAACAGAGAGTTAAAATCAATAGTTCATATAATTCAGTTCAAGTTATCGAGTACGGAGTACCCCAAGGAACCGTTCTTGGACCGATTTTATTTAACATCTACATGAATGATCTCTACAATATTGATTTGGAAGCGAATATTGTTAGCTTTGCCGTCGACACTGCATTTCTTTATCGTAGCAAGAAAAGAAAAGACATAAAATATCTAGGCCTCATTATAGAACAGAATATCAGATGGCATAAACACGCTGAACACATAACAAAACAATTTTTATCATTAATAACAAAATTCATACTATACCAAAAATTATTCGACATGGCACAAATGAAAATAGTTTATGCAACCCTAGCCCAAACACATATAAACTATGGCATGCTTGTTTGGAGAGGGATGACAAATAATTATATACAAAATGTACAAGTTACACAAAAATGGCCGATAAGGTTAATATATAAAAAAACTATATATTTCCATCAGATAAACTCTTTGAACAATCTAAACTATTCACAATCCATCAATTATACTTTTTGAAACTTGCATCTCACCATCACCAACACAAGTATAAACTTCCTCAAATAGACCATCCATACAACACTCGATTGAAAAATCAAACAACCGGAATACCAATAGTTGGAACTACTACAAAAAACCAAAGGTTCCTCTTCTAGCTAAGCCTGATAATTTACAAAAAAACCCGAAATGAAACTAAAATACTAAATAGTCACGTCCTATTTGAGAAGAAATTAATGATATGGCTTTCTCATCTAGCTCCCAAGCAAATCCTTGAAGCTTTCCAAAGATAAATATAAAAGAGCGACCACCTTTACCATTACCTCTGTACTTCAGGTAAATCCCAATATTTATTTTCGGCATTGCATAACCCATTAATTATTGAACTTTATACATTCTGCACATAATATTTTAATACATACTTTTATCCCTTATTTTATTTTATTATGTAGTAAATGTATTATCATTATCATATACAGTGTGTTAGTGAATAAGTGCGACAAACTCCAGGGGGTGATGCAGCATGAAAAAATAATGACAGTTTGCTATATAACTTTGGTCCGCAAATGCTTTGTTTTCCGAGATACGGGGTGTTTAAGTTTTTCTTAAAAACTGACTATATATTTATTGCTCTGGAACCGGTCGAGATATGCAGATGAAATCTGGTGAGTTTTAAAAGCTGATTATTGCGCATTTTTTGACATGCAATTAAGAATTTTATGTTCATCGATGGCACGCATACGGGTAATGATCTCAATTTTTTTAAAGAAAAAAATAGTACGCCACTGAGATATTTTAAATAAAAATCATTTTTGAATTCCTCGTTCAATTTGTGACAAAAAATCTATTCTGCGTTTTTTTCGTATGGGGCGCCGTTTTTATGCAAAAAAATTAAACATCTTAACGCGTAATTTTCATTTCTTCAATACATTATCAAGAACTATCTAATACAATAACGTTAAACCAGAACAATAACAGGAAATCACACTAATAAATAAATAGGCGCGAAGCTACAACAAATGTTCAAAATGACCTCCCTCAGACGTGTTACAAGATTCAACTCTTCGCCTCATTGATTGTCGTATTCGCGCATATATTCCTTATTGTCTCACAGCCGGCTATAATTCGATTCCTCAGGTTTTCAACATTTTCGATGGGATTGGAATAAAGTGATGACTTAAGAAAACCCCAAATGCAAACATCTAGAGGATTTAAATCCAGAGATCGAGCAGGCCAATGTTCCGTACCTCCCCTACCTATCCAACGATTTGGATATACTGTATCCAAGTGATTACGTACAATAATGCTAAAATGGACTGGTGCACCATCATGCATGAACCAGAAGTGTAAGTAAGTAAGTAAGTAATTTATTGATGCAACAGACACTACAGTGTATAGCATAAGTCATAAGAAGGTACAACATAATTAAAATCGCAGAATTTCTCTAAGTGATAAAATAAAATGAAATAGAGATTCCTTGAAATAAAGATAAAAATACAGGAATGAAATCTGACATATGAGTCAAAACAAACTACACAGACACTAAAGACAATCGCATAGTTAAAGCTGTGTCTATTTCTAAAACTTATATAACATACACACACATATACAGTCATCATTTTACGGAACATTGATATACATACTTAGAAATATAATATAAATATAGAATTAAACATTTATAGTTTTGCACACATTCAACAGAAGAATTTTGCAACAAGCATGGCGAGCATGTTCAAAATTGCATAGGAGAACGCCTGACATGTTCAGTAAACTCGGAAACCGAATAAAAACAATGTTCCAGAAGAAAATTTTATATTTTTTTCTTGAATAAAAGTGAATTTAGAGTCTTTATTTCTGTTGGTAACATATTATAAAGATAAAGAAAAATTAATTACTTATTATCATTAATGTTATACAAACTAAAAGTTAAAAAATGAAGAAACGCTGATTTGACAGTTCGTTGAAATATTCATATTTAACAGATTGTATTGAAGTAATGACAAATATGCGTTAAGATGTTTTATTTTTTTGCATAAAAACGGCGCCTCATACGATAAAAAATCAGGGGAGATTTTTTGTCACAAATTGAACGAAGAATTCTAAATTTGAATTATTTCAGTGGCGTACCATTTTTTTCTTAAAAAAAATGAGATCATTACCCATATGCGCGCCAATGATGAACATAAAATTATCAATTGCATGTCAAAAAATGCGCAATACTTACCTCTTGAAACTCACCAAAGTTCATTTGCATATCTCGACCGGTTTCGGAGGAATAAATAAATAGTGAGTTTTTAAGAAAAACTTCAACACCTCGGAGAACGAAGCATTTGCGGACAAAAGTTATTTAGCAAACTGTCATAATTTTTTCATGCAGAATCACCCCCTGAAGTTTGTCGCACTTATTCACTAACACCCTGTATTTTCATGAATGTTGCAGTTTTTGTGGTAGAAATAATGCTTTTTATTAAAATTCACGAAAGCAAGTTGCGAAAGCTTGCCATTAAGAAGTTTTTCTTTATGAGTATGTTAAATAAATGTTCATGTAATATTTAAGTAACTAAACATATTTTTCCAACAAATAACTTGAAAGTCTGCTGAATTCTAAGACAACAGAAACCTCGTAATTCACAGTAGACGAGAATCATCAATGAATGTGTTACAGACTGGTTTCTATAACTTTGTTGATTAAGATATTAAGTGGTCAATTATCACCATATGTAAGTGAAAATCTTCATGAGATTCGCACGATCTTTTAACCCAGAAGCTAAAGGATCATCCACATGACATCATCTCGTAATGCCCGGCAATAGTGATTCATGAAGATAGTTTATAGAAATTGGCACTTATGACTTGATGAATGGAACAAACAGGACAGTGGAGCCATAAACAAATCGATGATACTTGCTCAATCAAAATTTATATTGCAACGCATTATTTCCATTGTGGAGTATAGCTTCTTGTGAGGTAGACGAAACTTTGGGAATTTTATTGGTAAACATTGTAAAATTTTCAGGAGGCATACATTACATTTCTCTCCATTTTCTGGAAATGAAAAATTACAGCTATTTCTTCTTGAAAGGCAAATCAGTTTTTTATTTATTTTATTTTATTCAGGGGCGCGCCAAGCCGTGCGGCCGCTTTGGGCAAAATATAATTTTACACCCCTTTTTAAGTAAAAATGTATACATGGGTGGGCACACATAAATAAAATTAAAAATAAAATACCTATATTTAATTTTGATAATGATACATCAGATAAGGGGGTACACATAAAATTGAAATAATCGCTATTACTTATCTAATTTTGAAATGAAATATGTGTTAATTTATATACCGTATAATGTATAATCTATAATTTCAAATCATCATTATCATTTGATGTTTGCAAATGAAGGAAATGAGTATTTCCGAAAGCTCAAATAAAAAAAAGTGTACTGATTTTAATCAGCATGATACCTGACTACTCATCCCCATAACATTTAGAAGATCTTGACAAGTCTTAGACATAAGGATTAACGAAGAATGTAAAAAAGCAAAGCAATAAAAAACTGACAAAACAATAAAAATGTTACATAACAGAAAAAAAAAGAACAAAATAACTCATTGGAAGCACTCTTTTCTTGCCTTTTTCCCGGCAAAATTTTTAGTCGACTCGTCTAAAGATCACTTTCTATGGACATAATTTCCAAATTACTGAGTCTCTCTTGTGCCAGAGTTGATCGTAAAAAAGTTTTTATTAATTTTAATTTTAAAAAAGACGTTTTTTCCGATGCTACAGATAATGGTAGCGTTAAAAAAATTCGTATTGCCACTGCAGTATTTGGGAATGTTGAAATTAAATTGTTCTCTAGAATGTGTTGAAGAATTAACTGAGGATCTAACTCATTTTGCTCTGGTAAGTGGCATTTTAAACAAATAATTTCATCAAATAAGTCATTTGCATCAATATCTGATACTTTACGTGCTTCATCTTTCAAATGAAATAATAAATTTTCACACGAATTCCTTAATGCTTCTTCATTCAGCTGAACATTTGATAAATAAATCCAAAAATGTTATTAAATTGCTTGAATCATTCATTAACGCCTACTTGCACGGTTATATTTACCTATAGTTTAATGTTAAATCTAGGTTTTATGGCTCCATTTTTCTTGCACCGGAAGTTAATCTGAGTTTACTGTGACTAAACTATAGTTTTAACTAATCTGGCAAATTTTATGGTTTAAAATGAGGGTTTATAAGTAATCTAGTAATTCTAACCAATAAAATAGATCAATTTTTTTATTTGTAAATAGTATTCGATTTTTCATAGGAGTTTTCAATTCAAATAATCAGAAGAAATGGATTATATAGATATGGATCTTTTCGAAGATATCCTCAACGATGATTTAGACATTTTGGATGTGATAGACTTAGGATTCCGTCGAAAAATTTACCAAAGGCAACGTCATTTTGAGGAGATGGATGATCTAACATTTTTTAAAAGGTTTGGATTCATAAAAGAGACTTATTCGAGTACTGGAACATATTGAAGAGGAAATTGAATATCCAAACGACATGTGAGCTGAAATATGTGAGTTGTTTAAATATTTATTAATGAACATCAAACTTTATATGAACAATAGTGTTTCCCCGATCAATCAAGTATTGACAACATTACGATTTTACGCCTGCTATGGTCACCTGGCAGCAGTAGTTATTCCTTAAAGAATTCCCTGGAGAGACTGCATTAAACTCGTGACAAATGTTTTCCCATGCCTTTATTTTCTCATTGTTGGTGACTCCATTAGTCTTTTTATTCTCAATAATATTCTTGTACTTGGATACAAGATTTATCAGAATCACTTTTTCATTATTTGAAAAGTTGCTACTTCTCGTCCTTTTTTCAATTGGTAGTTGCCGTGTACTTAGAGAAACAATTATTGGGGGCAACCAGTCCTTCAAGATCTCATTTTTATGAACAATAATCAACGATAGCAGTGAAACCACGAAAGCAGACTGATTGTATCCAGTCATCCAGTCTGCTTTCGTGGTTTCAAAAAATAAGTCGACGCTCACCGACAACTAAACAAAATTTTGAGGTTAAACATAACAGCTACGAAGTTAGCTAATAACACAGCAATACCAATTTTTATAAAAGTCCCCAAATAATAGGATTAAATTTGACTGTAGTTCAATCTATAATTAAAAATATAATCCTAGTTTTATTCAACAGTAGATTAGGTGAAAACGGTGCAAGTGGGCGCAAGAGATGATAAGGTCGTATCTAGTATAGAGAAAAATACTTTTACTTTGTAATTCATTTTCGGGTCTGTTATTGGTTCGTCAGTACTTTCATAATCAAACTGTATTTTCTATTTTATTTGACGAACTGTTTGTGAAGATAAAAAAGTTGGTTCAATTTCTAATTCTTCGGCGTCTACAAGAAGTTCGCTAAATCCCCTATCAATCAATCAATCAATATTTATTTCCATTTTTTCGACATAGTTTACATGTATTGGAATTGTCATTTAGTTAGTACAGTTACATTAGTATATCTAAATAAAAAATTACACTTAAAAACAAGAATGTATATATATATATATAAAAAAGACATGCATAGTATATATAGAAACCAACAATAGACTAATAAAAATATCAAAAAAGAAACACTTTCGTCAAACATAATTATCACAAAGTCTAATTATCACAAAGTCTAGTTTTGTATAAAATCACCTATACTATAAAAACATTCTTTCAATAAAAAATTCTTCAACTCATGTTTGAATGAAGAAAATATGTTAATACCCTTCAGTTCTTCCGGAAGATTGTTAAATATTTTGAGTCCAATATGATCAGGAGCACATGAATTTATTTTTTTTCGAGCTAAATTCACATGAAAATGGTGCTTGTTCCTTGTTTCATAACCATGAATATCAGAATTTCGTATAAAAGTTCCCTTATTTTTGAAAACATGGACACAGGTTTCGAAAATGAACAGGCATGGAAGTGTCAAGATACAAAATGTTTTGAAAAATGTTCTACACGATTCTCTGTCAGAAATTCTTGCGATACATCTCAAGATTCGTTTTTGTCCAATAAAGATATCTTTCGTACCTGGTGCATTGCCCCACAGGCAAATGCCATATCTGAGTCTTGATTATAATAATAATAATAATAATAATATCGACTTTATTATTTCTTGAGGAAAAACAAATACATAATTCTTTATTATTTTATAACTAAGAAATCAAGAAATAAAGGGCGAAGTTCATTTTCTGCACTGCTAGGCAAAACAGAAAATGTTCTTCCACTCAACCCTAAACAGAAACCTTAAAAAATAAAGGAAAAACTGCTACATAATTATTATTGTTACATTTTTAATTCGAATACGAGCAAACAATGACATAATGGAGTGTAATTTACTTATTCTGAGCAAGATATTAAATATATAACCTTATATCCTCAGACAAATACTCTCTAAATTTAGATTTGAAGTTTAAAGACTCAGTTGTTTTAAATGAGGGGGAACAAGAATTATACATGTGACAAATTCGGTATCTAAAGGACTGCCTGAACATTTCTGTCCTGAATTTCGGTTTGCAAGCATATTTTTTAGTCTTATATTCAAATTGTGAATGTCTGTCCGATATTTAATTTTCCTATGCAGATACGATGGTTTTTGTCATAACTATTTTATGGAAAGACAAACAGCGTGAAGTACCCTCCTTTTTCCATGTTCAACCATCCAATTTCTTGTAGTTTATATGAGATCCTTTGTTGGCGACGAATTCCGAAAATTAATCTGAGACACGAGTTTTGAGCTTTTGAATTTTATTTTATACTGACAAGTTAAACATGGACCATAAAGAACATCTCCATAATTGAAAATTGAGAGTACTAAAGATTCACATAAGGCTTTTTCACATGATAAGGTAGAAAATGTCGATTACCATAAATAATTTTTATTGCACAGTAGGCACGTTGCAGGAGTCTATTTATAAACCCCTCAAATCTCAGCTCTACATCCATCAAAATACCAAGATTTTTTGCTTTACTAACAATAGCTAGCGATTCATTTTGTATACAAATATTCACCGAATCACTTACTGTGGTACGAATGTTTTTTGGGCCGAAAATCATTACATTTGATTTGCTGGAATTTATAAGTAGACAATGATCCTCAGCCAGGTCTACAAATCTATTCAGATCTGCATTGATAAGATCGCAAGCATTTTCTACCATCTCAGCCGGAAAACTATAATATATTTGGGTGTCGTCGGCATATAAGTGCACTTGACAGGTATGAAGGGAATGAAGTAAGTGAGAGGTATATATGGAAAACAGTAATGGGCCAAGTATAGACCCTTGGGGTACTCCAGATTTGAGATATAGAAGTTCTGAGTCACATTCCTCGACACTAACCTTCTGTTGTCTATCTTTCAAATAGTTTGTCATCAATGACAGAGCATCGACAGAAAAACCTATGTAGCTCAAAATATCTATCAATAAATTATGATTGATGGTATCGAAGGCCCGGCTGAAATCCAAAAGAACCAATACCGTACATTTACTTTCATCTGTGGCTTTCATTACATCGTCCACGATATGAAGAAGAGCTGTTGTGCAACTATGTCCTTTCCGAAAACCTGATTGGACAGATGGCAACAAAGAAAAGTTCGATAGATGCTTTTTTATTTGCACCTCCATCGCTCGCTCAAGGATTTTCGACAACACTGGCAAAATACTTATTCCCCTCAAATCCTTGAATTCCATTGGGCTCTGTTTTTTAGGCAGAACTTTTACAACCGCTCTCTTCCAAATAGTAGGACAAACATTCTCGGTCAAACAGAAATTTATAATATGAGTAATATATGGTACGATATGAGGGACAACACAATCTTAGTAGCTTGATACTGAATCCATCACAACCCTAGCATTAGTTTTATACCACAGATAATGTTGTAAACAAACATATCATTAATTTCTTCAAAGGTAAATTTAGCATTAGCATCAATCCGTGTATTATCTTTATAAAAGTTTAATAGATGTTCTGGTGGTTCAGTATGTGGGACTGATTCTACAAAGTACATATTCAATTCCTGAGGGGTTTTCAAATTTTCCGGTATATTATTACTCTTTTCTCTTATAAACTTATTAGCCCTGAGAGCTTTCCACATTTCTTTCGGCGAAGTGTTGTTAAATTCATTGGTGAAATAGGCTCTTTTTTCCCTCTTAATAGCCTGATTGGTTAAATTGCGCATTTGCCTATAGAAGTCCAAATGCCCTTGTAATTTAGTTCTCTTGAATTTTGCCAAAGCCTTCTCTCGTTCAGCAATCATTATTCTGATAACATCTGTCAACCATGGAGCTTTGGGTTTTGTCACTCGAGTAGTAATAGGCATATGTTTATCAAATAGGTTATTCAAACAATTCACCAAGTATGAAACTTTCTCATCAACACTTTCTTGGTCAAATATCCTGAAAAAGGTATTGAACAAATCTACCTGAAAAGATCTTGGTCGAAATTTTTGAAGCTCCTGTATGTACATTTTCGGTTTACGTTGCTCTCCACGTACTCTCAATTTACAATGAACAATGGAATGATCTGAAATGTTGTGATGAATAACACCTTTGTCAGCTTCAGACCCCTCTTGGACAATAATATAGTCCAACAATGTTGCCGACGTAGCTGTGACTCTAGTAGGGACATCTATCAATTGACACAGATTCAATGCATTCAGTATTGAATAGAACTTCTTTACACAGTTATTCTCTTCCTCGAATAAATCTAAATTAAAATCACCCATACAAACTATTTCGTCTACGGTTGGTCCTATTGCAATTAAGCTGTCCTCAAATTCGCCCAAGAAATGCATTTGTATTCTGTTCATGAGGTTTATAAATAACACCAACAGCAATCGTCTTTTTTCAATAATGATTTTTATCCAACATTGTTCCCATGTATAATCCTGCCCACTCTCAATTACCTCAAAACGCAATTTATTACTGACATATAAACATAAACCTTTTCCCCTACAATTTCTGTCCACCCTGTATATTTTATATCCATCAAAGTTCAACTCATCGTTATCAATCAGATTTTTAACCACGTTTCACATACCAGTAATATATCTAAGAAGTTTTCTAAAACTATTTGTCTGACGTTGTTTAAAGAAGGCAATAATGATCTTGCATTACAGCAACCTATGTTTAAAAATGCATATTTGCTCCGACAGCCTTGCTCGTATTCAATCACAAAACAAGAACCAAAAACAGTATTTATTTGACCTAAAAGATAATACCTTCCCAAATATTAAAGAAGAAAAAAAAGAAGAAAAAAAAATTAAGAACTTTACTAGTAGGGAACGTGTCAATTGGTCGCAATGCTGCAAACTTAGTCTCATAAAATCATAGCGTACCTATACTATAAAACTAAAAATTGAAGGATACAGGAAACTAAAGATTGAGAAATACAACAATGTGTTGAATGATTGAATTGAACTGATTATTGGATTAATCTAAATATGATTTAAATTAAATTAAACGAATATTTTAACGATATCTTCCATATTGTCTATTTTAAAACTATTCAACTTCAGCGTAGTAAACATTCAACATCTGTTTCACTTCTAGTACAGTTCGTAAATTGATGAATAGATATCTTAAAGAATTTAGTTTGGAACATAATTGTTGGCAATGGGATTTCCAGGAGAGGTTTTCATCCAGAGTCACCCCCAAAAACCTAACCACATCATGTGTATTGCACATAGTGTTTCCTTCGATTTTAACTTCAAGGACATCAATAGTTTTTTGACGGAAGTGAATTCTTAACATCTGTGTTTTTTTAATATTGAAAAATAAGTATCTGCTATTGAAAAAAGATGATACTGTATTAAGTGTTTCAATACATTTCGATATTAGGTGTTCACTATCTGTGGAGGACAAAACCAATGAAAAGTCATCTGCATACGCAGTGTAATCTGCGGTACCAATTGGGGAACACCCATTTCGACTTCCCTACTACTCGAACGTATGGTTTTGATTTGGCTTTCGTTTTTGAACTGCATCGTGACAATTTGTTTCCTGTCTTTTAAAAAAGATGAAATCCAGTTTAATGGTATACCTCTTATGCCTAAACTCTCCAATATATCTAGCAGCTTCTGATGGTTCACACAATCGAAAGCTCTGCTCAAGTCGCAAAATATTGCTACAGGGCATTCATCCTTATCGATAAACTGGGCAATGCGTTTATGGAACGAATACATTGCCGTAGATGTAGACATTTTATGACGGAAACCGTGCTGACTGTTGCTTATGACTTCGTGTTTTTCCAAGAATGATGAAAGTCTATCCAAGAATGCATATTCAAAAACTTTTGCGAGAGGATATGGTACAGTTCCGGGCGTAATTCTCTGATAGAGTACGATCATTCTTCTTGAAGAGAGGTACAACCTTTCCAGTTTTGATGCTTTGTGGAAATGCTCCAGATTTTAAAGACATATTAACTAAAATTGTCAATGGCTCAATAATCACCCTCAATACTCTCAACAATACAAATCCTGGAACTTCATCCAATCCCGCAGATTTTTTGTTTTTCAATCGTGAATTCAATAGAGTGTACAATTCATCCTCAGAAAAAGGTTTCAGAAACAGACTATAGCAATTGAAATTATTCTTGGGCATAGTAAACTCATCATTACATATATTTTCCATTATTTGTTTGGGTGCATCTATGAAAGAGTTATTAAATTCCTCAGCAACTTCATTAGGATCAACTTCCAAATAGCCATTCAAATTCAAGGTAATATTATGTATTCCTTTATGTTTGTTTGTCAAATCAGCCACTACTTCCCAGGAGGCCTCCATATTATTTTCAGCATTTGAAATGCGATTTTGATAATGACATTTACGCTTTTGTTTGATCAGAGAAATATGTTTCCGCTTCGATTCCTTGTAAGCAGTGCCCAAGTTTGGATAAATTTTTTGTAATATGTACAGATCTTTCAGAGCTCCACTAGAACGAATGACCTCGCTATCAACCCATTTTTTACCAGTATCGCGATATATGAAAGTTTCTGTAGGGAAAGCCCCGTCAAAATGATACATGAACGTATTATAAAAAGTTTCAAAAGCCTCATCGAAGTTACGAGCAGAATCAATTTTGGACCAGTCTTCATTCTCAAGATTCTTTTCAGATTGAATGATGTTATTCATCCGGAGGTTTCTTTTCAAACATTTTGTTTGTTGTGGTTGTGATTTTTTTCGATACAGATCAAGTTCCAAGAATATTGATCTATGATCTGATATATTATTATCAAATACCCCACATGTTCCTTCATTTTTGAAATTTATAAAAATTTGGTCAATTATCGTGCATGAAGTGCTCGTGACACGTGTTGGCCATGTAATGATCGGACTCTAATTAAACCCTGCTAGTAACGTTGCTAATGTAAAGAAATTGCAGTTTTTATACATGTCAAAGTTGAAATCTCCACAAACAATTATATTGACTTTGGATTTATAGAGATGGTCCAATAAAGAGACAAATTTTCAAAATATATACGTTCATCGCCACATGGAGATCGATAACAATATCATCTCTTAAGTCTAAAAAAAATGTTTTTATTTTATTTAGACAGTCTAAACAAGCTTTTTGATTTATACTTTGATTCTGCATTAATTTACTTAGAGAATTGATTTTAAATAAAATATCGTACCAAATTACTACAGAGCATAAAAAATTGTAGTTTTGGATTTTTGTTGCGAGCGATCGAGCTAGGTGTGATGTTCTAAAATCTTTTGAAGAAGCGGATGCATCCATTACTTTTAAAAGAGCATCATAAACCTAACCAATTTGATATCTCAAAGGTTTTATAGCGTCTATTCTACTGGACCAGCGGGTATCAGATAGTGGTTTTAAAGTTAAATCTGTAAGGCACGGTTTCAAAATTGACCATCTTTAGGTTGACGCGGAAAAAAAACATATATCTCTTAAACAATGTCAAAGAATCCGGACACCTCAAAAGAAATTTTAGCAGCATCGTTAATAACTAAATTTAATGAGTGCGCCGAACAAGGAACAAAAAATGCTCGCGGGTTTATATTTAAGATTCGTGTTTGTAATTCATTGTGTATTCCACGCATGTTTGCTCCATCATCATATCCTTGTCCTCGCAAATCATATATACTTAAATTCAATTCTACTAATAAATCTGTCACATAGTTATACAAGCCAGCACCAGTAGAATCAACTATAGGGCAAAATAAATATTTCAATTTTTTTCGTCAACTCGTTTGATAAAACAAACCTCAAAACTACACCTAATTGTTCCGTATGACTCACATCCGGTGTACAGTCGAGGATTATAGAGTAATATTTATGTTTTCTTACTAGATCTAAAATAGTAGTTCTTACTTTTGAGTCGATTGAATTTATCAATTCATTTTGAATTGTATCGCCTAAATAATTTGTCATACCGCTACCACTGCCGCTGCTTTGATTTTTTTGTGTGCGTCGAACATGTTGCTCCATTACAGAATCAAATTTGGTGAACGTTTCTATTAATTTTAAGAAGTTTCCGTTATTATTTTCATATAATTTGTTAGATCTACCACGTAAAGCTAAACATTGACGACATAAAAACTGCATTGCTGAAGTTATTCTACCAGTATTTTTTTTTTCTACATGCAATGAACGTAATTGACTTTTATTCATAGTAATTCCCTTAAATAACATATTTGATAAGTTTATCATACATATTTGATAAGTTCATCATACATTTATAACTGAATTCCTGCCTGAGGTCAAACACTCCTGACTCAGTGTAAGTCAGTTCTGTTGAGTAGTCCCATTTTTTTTAAACTAATGTTACATAAAAAATGGGACTACTCAACAGAACTGACTTACACTGAGTCAGAAGTGTTTGACCTCAGGCAGGAATTCAGTTATAAATGTATGATCAATTTACACATAAGTAAGAAATTCAAAAAAAATAATCATGAATATGACACACGTAGAAAAAAATTACACTTAATTCCCTTCATGACAAAATCTATAGGACAAAGATCAAATGAGTTCTTAGCGCCCAAACTCTACAACAGCATCACCGATGAACTTAAAAACATGTCAAATAAAACATTTAAAAAAAGTCTAAAAAAATTTGTGCTGACCTGCCCTAGGGCATACGTTCATGGTTTGATAGAAACGAAAATATAATTAAATAAAGTTACATTTCATAAGGTATCCGTATAGGTAAGTATTTTGTTTCCATATCGCATCTCCCGTGCAACCAATCTCCATATGAAATTGATCCAAATTCAAATATTCTAAAAGTCAATGTTGAATTAATCTACTGTTTCTTGCTTTGATTTCAAATTTTTTATTGTGTTCTGTTATAAATTATTAAGTTATTACAGTATATATGTGTGTGTTTTTTATATTTTTATTTATTTTATATTCATATTCTTAATTGCTACACTGTCTCGGAACAAGTATTTTACTTACCGAGTATATTTACTCATCATATCATTTATTTTAGTATTTAGTATTTGTTACCCATTCTCCATTTCATTAATGCCTGTCGTGTGATATTCAACAGGACGTTCTAGTGGAGTTTTCATTATTATATCTTATACTACTTCTATTATAACGTATTGTATTGCTTATATTATTATGTGAGTGAATACATTTATTATTATTATACTATTTTCGTGTCTGTTTAGCACTAGTGACAAATGTTTCCAATCAGAACACCCTGCCTTATAAGACAAGTTGGTCAAAGACTTACCAAAAAGTTTGCAACAGAAACAGTAAACCGCATCTCTTGTTGTTGAGTAAATCAGCCACTCCCTTTTAACTTTCTCTCCATTGGTGAGGTTACGATAAAAACATCTGGCAGAAAACTTTCGGCCTTGTGCGTTTACTGGATAGATCCAATTCGTAATTTGATGGGGTCCTTTTTCCGTTAAAAATCTTGCATCTGCGGATGTAGTTATTTCGGGCCACTCTCCAGGGTCATCAGATATTACGGTGGAGTTAGAAAATAGTACTATTTATATTATTACAATCAGAAACAAATGAGGAACTTGGGGCTGAGGAACAAGTAGGGCGAGCATCATCGGTATTTTCAAGTTCAGGAAGAACACTTATTTCTGACGGTTTCAAATATTTCTTCAAAGAATCAGCTAATTTTTCCTTCTCTTCCATTTTCTGCCGTCTTTGTTGGCGGAACTGATGACCTGACAATCGTTTTCTTTTTTTGCCCTTTTCCTTAAAATAGGAAATGTCACATTGTTAGCAATCTTATTGCGTTTTTGGAAAAAAAAATTAAACGTTAAATATCTCTAAAACAGATGAGTTTTCATATAGGATATGTTACATGGTGATCTATTTGAAAAACATTTGTTTTACATCTGTCTTTACCAACAAATTGGATTACATTTCTTGAACACCCTGTACAACATTTGTTGAAAATATATATGTATCAGTATGTATTACAGGACCTTGCTGAAAAATTACCTGAAAATACTCTACAATTAGTAGTTGGTAGTTGCGAGGTAAAATTATTAGCCATATTGTTAATTGCCTTTTATGGAAAAAATATTTCAAATGTCAAATATCTCGAAAACTACTGAGTTTTGATATAGAACATGTTTCAGAAATTTCAATTAGAATTAAGCGTATAATAGTAAAAATATACCGTATTCAGTTTTAGTTACACTGAAATATTCACCTCACTAACTATCTAATCAACTAATCTGATTTGCAGAACAAACTAGAATGACCCATTTTACAAAATCCAAACATATTTATATTAATTTTCATTTTTTCCGCCCTTAGATTTTGTCGTCCGAGGCTTTTGCCTACATTCGCCACATAGTTGGCGCGCCCCTGATTTTATTTATTGTGTAATCAACAGAATACATCTGATTATATATTACAATTGTTCACTAATTAATTATAAATATCAGAGATAGCATTATTTCTAGCAGAGGTTTACTCATAAGAGAAAAAGAGGAAAAAGGGAAAAATAAAAATTTACTACACCAAAAAAATTAAATGAAAAAGGATTTTCAGGTGATTCCTGGTATTTCAACGAAATGGAAAAATATGCATAAATACTAGGTAGGTGAGAAATCATACAGTCGAACTCCACCAAAAAATAATTTAATACCAATGTGGCACGAAGATTTACATCAGGACATGTTTCGGAGGATTAATCCTTCATCATCAGCAAAAAGGAAGGGGTTACAAGCAGATCTAGAGAAGTAAATTGTTACAATTACAAGGGGGCAACATTAAGAGAAAAATAACTTTCCATTGTATGGTGGAAAAAATTATGAAGAAATGACACCAAAACTATAATAACATTAAAGTGTCCGCATCTAGTGCGGGTTCACTAGTGTTAGGGACAGTGGTTAGTCCTAACAAACATTTAAAATTGTAAAGGATTTATATCATCATCAAAAACACATGGATGGAAATAGGAAATAGGTTAATGATTGACATATGACAACGACTTTGCTTGCTTGCTTGTTTTTTATGGTTTATCCAATACTGGATAATATACCAGTAAACGGGGGCTATAGCCACAAATTCGACCCCCCTTCAGTGGGCAAACGGGATTGTCTCACTCGAAATGATACCACGAATGCCCAAAACTTTCACAACAATAATTAATAACTTTGCGATGCACGTGGAACGGCTGTACAAAAACTAACATTAACCTGACTTTCTGTCCGCGTGGTAGACGTTCATCTCCCACGACACCAGAAAGTCGAATCGACAACGACTTTGACCTATGGAACATCAAGTTTCAAAGTGACAGAGAAATGTATGTGACTGTGACATGGAATCGAGAAAAAGAAGTAGCTGAGTGTGGTGTAGAGATGTGTTATGAAATTCGATCTAAAGATGGGAAATCAAAATAGTAAGGACTTAAAAAATTTTAGGCTATCAAAATGAATTTGTTCATTGATACAATGTGAATTAGAACTTTTGATTGCCTTATTAATTTCAAGAGTTTCAAGGAGATTGAGTTTTTTACCTTCATCGCAAATATGTAAAATTTCTAGGTAAGAGTTGGGATCAAAATTGTGCTTTTCGTTTATAATATGGTTAGAAAAAACAGAATTAGAGTTAATAAGTTATTTTTCAGAGTTAGAATCTCTCAAACGAACGTGTTCAGCTAATCGTGTTGTGATCATGCGGCCTGTTTGACCAATATAACATGTTTTACAGTCAGGGATGGAACAATTTAATTTATAAACACTAGATTTATCCAACAATGGAATTTTATCTTTAGAGTTTACCACAAAATCTTTCAGGTTGTTAGAAGTTTTGAAAAAGATAGAAAATTTTTAATCAATATTGGCGTTGAGTTAATTAAACAAGATATTCTTGAGTTTAAGAGATAGAGGACCAAAATAGGACAAAGAAAAATGTTTATTTGGTGAATTAGTTTGTGTTAATCTGACGTTGGAAAATTTATTGACATATCTGTAATATAATCTATTGATTGTTTGGATTGGGAAGCCGTTGTTATAAGCAATTTGTTTGATGATGTTAAGTTCTGTTGAGAAATTGGAATCGTTGAGAGGTATAGTAAAAAGGCGGTGAAAAAGTGAATGAAAAGATGAAAATTTCTGATTGTACGGATGGTAAGAGTGAACAGGTATGATATTATCAGTGTTGGTAGGTTTTCTTTATATGGAGAACTCAAGGGTATCTGATTTGTGAATGTCAAGAAAAGGTAATTCGTTGTTAGATTCCATTTCTATGGTAAACTGTATTCTTGGGTTGAAATAATTAAGAAAAATTAAAAAGTGGTTGAGGTCATCCAAAGTGCCTTTGAAAAGTGCCAGAATGTCATCGACATATCGATGCCAGAATAAAATTTTAGAGAAACTAGGATGTTTAGAAATGGATGATTCAAAATTAGACATGAATTCTTCAGCTAAAAGAGGACTAAGATTAGAGCCCATGGCTAAACCTGATTTTTGATAATAAAAGGAATTATTGAATTGAAAAAAGTTTTGTTTTAAAACTAGATCCACTAGGGAGCATAAATTCAGTATATGATAAGTGGGTTAATTAGGATTGGAAAAAAGTAATTGTCTAACCAACATGAGACAATCTCCAGGGTCTATACTAGGAAAAAGATTGGAAACATCAAAAGAAACTAAGATGCAATTGGGGGGAATATTAAAAGATGAAATTTTGTTCGTAAGCTCGAGAGAATTTCGACTGAAAATGGGACTGGAAAAATACATAAGTAAAGGAAGTATGGAATTCAACCAACTAGCTAATTTGGAGGCAGGTGAGTTAGTGTACGAAACTACAGGCCTGATGGGAATATTTTCTTTGTGAATTTTAGGTAATCCGTATAATCTTGGGGTGGAGGGGTTGATCGGAGAGAGAAAAAATTTGTTGGAATCTAATAAGGTTATCGTGTCATGTAATTCATTGAAAGTTTTTTACATAAAGTGTGAAATTTAGAGGTGGGGTTGAATCTAATATTCGAAAAATCATCATTGGAAAGAAACAATTCTACTTTCAAAATATAATCGGCTTTGTCCAAGATCACAACACAATTACCTTTGTCGGCTTTCGATACTACCAGATTATTTCCTGCTATTTTACGTTTCAATTTTTTTACAGTTTTATTCGGATTATAATTATTTTTTGGTGGAGTTCGACTGTATGATTTCTCACCTACCTAGTAATATCACCTCCACTGTATGAGATGGATCGCCTACGTTGGATATGCATAAATATAGATACAGATATTCATTTGAAAATGGATTGTGGCATAGGTATACGTTCACATTATAAATTAATATTAACATAAAAACGAACTGATTATTTGACAGATATTAGCATAAAAAAATAAAAATGAATAGATTCATTGATGTTTCATGACTTTGCCTTTTCCCAAAGGTAGCAATTCAGATTGGAAACAATTCTGATATCATGCGCTTGAAACTTGAGGAGGTTTCAAAGAAAAAAAATCCACATTTCCTAAGTAGGCATTTGCTGTGAGGCACAACCTGTATGATTGGAATGTGGTATTTTAACCAATCAATAGAGATTTTTTCGTGACAGAAATACTAGTTATATCCTGTCATGTTTCCTACTCCCAACTGTCATGCTTAATTTGTTATAAACATTTAAAAGCATTATTTATGTTTTTTTGTTTTTGACTTGTAACTTGAAAACTGATGGACCAATCTGGATACTTAGTAACGGAGAAAAAACGGAAAAAATTGGCGTTTTTTTTTAATTTATAACTCTACCATTTTTCAAGTTTTGAAGCAGGCCCTTTACGACATAGTAGTGATTGATATGTACTTTATGCAGATTTTTTTTATGGGAGTGGGGAGCAAGCAGATTGAATCATTTGTCTAAGTGACTACACTTGGGTAGATTAAGGCCTCAGTGTGGAATCAACTCATTTGTTTCTAAGTGACTACACACAACTATTTTTTTCTTATTTCTCTAAAAGTGGAGCGAAAATTTCCCGATTTTCAAGTTAATATAAAATGTATATATACATATATTCCTTTATGAGATTCAGTCCACACACATAAAGAAAGGGAAAATAAAATAAATATTGAGACATTTGTCGTTGCAGTCATTTCAGCCATTTATCCAGGACATTACTGAAATAGAAGCGCAAAAATCCAATCAAACAACAAGCCGACTCGATGTAGAGAAAAGGAAAATTGAATTAGGGCGGGTAGAAAAGATTAAAGCTTCCCGGTGATTTAGAAAAAGTGGACTGCATCGGACTGCGGATTGCACTCTGGATAAAAGCACGAAATTTTGCCACCTGCGCCAAAGAGAAAGAGATCACAGCTGTGCGAATCTGGATCCGGTTGTTGTTCACTCGATTATCGAAGTCTGGCTACAGACATTATTCGTCCATCTTGGAAGCAAAGAACGCGAGGATGACTTGAAAAAACTCTAAGAATTAGTATGTTTGCCAGTACCTAACCATTTTTCAACACACTGCTGGGTCAGTCTCGAAAGATTAATTTGTCTAAAGGGTATAAAATATAAAAAAAGATTATATAATATATAAATATATATATATATACATATTGTTATGATAAGAAATATTTGTTCAATGTAAAAAGAATAAAAAGTTATATAATGATACTTATAAATCACATATTGCAATTTTTCTGTACATTTTGACTTTCTGAAACCTTGTACCATTTTCTACTCGACGCAGATGTCTCAAGATATTAGCAGTGGAGTTTTTCTATTGTCATAAGTATGTTGCCAACAATTCATCAACCTATACTAGTCTAGTTCACAAGTTCAAAAACGTGTTAATTCTTGTAATAGCTCCTAAAAATATGAGTTCATTGGCTTCGGAATGACGTCTAGAAAATGGCATTAAAATGTTTTATTAGCAGTTAAAAAATTGCAAAAGTTATAAATAAATGAATATGAAAAAAAGAGCTTTTAGTTTTTTGCGAATAACTCATAAACTGTAAGAGATAATCAAAATCTGAAATTCTTAAAGAAGAAGAAATTTCCAATAAAAAAGTACCAACTTTCGAAACTCTATCTCTATTGCTAATAATTTTAAATTAACGCTGAAAATAGATCCCCGCATGGCTATGTCATGATGCGCGCGCGGCTTCTAAAGCGAGTACGTCACATAAACACATGTTTTTAAAGTATTAAATATTAATAAAAAAAAAATCAAATAAATTATGGTGTGTTCTCAACACTTGAAGAAATAAGGTTAGAAAAATCGATCAAACTCAATTTTTTAACAAATTAGGCGATTGTTAATTGATTACATTCGCTAAGATCTCCGTGTTAATTGAAGGCAATGAAAATTGTTTAAATAATTGACCTAAACATTTTTCGCTTCTTGGAGCCTTTCATATATGGGTACTCAAGAAGATCACGTCAATTTTTTTTTAAAGTTGACTATTTTGTTTATAATTTTTTTAAGTTTACTTATAAAAAATATAGAAATCAAAATTCATGAATAAAACTTTAGATCTCAAGTAGACAAAAATAATATTCAAGTTGGAACATCCTGTATGCTAAAATCAAATCAGAATGAAACATGACAGCGACATGTCAAAACATTTCGATGAAAAATGATAAAATGTAAAAATTTTAGTACAGAAAATTGTCAGATATGAATTTTAACTAAATCTGTATATATTATATAAGGTATAGAAATGTAAATTGTATATAAAATCCATAGCATAGTTTAGAATAAGGAAAAGTGTCATAGAAAGTGAGTAAAAACCTAAAATTTGTGAGAAAAAACAAAAAGTGATGGTTGCCAGGAGGAAAAATAACGAGGATTGGGGGAGATGAAAAATTATTTTTGGAAGAACACAGTAACAAAAGTTTGCTAATCAATATATACGAAAATACACCAAGAACGGAAGCAAATCAGTCATTTGACAATCTAAGCCATGTCCAGAGACCAATAGGCGTTGAAACCGCCAAAGAAAACCACTTACCTCCAGGACACAGCCAAATTCCTATCCGAGACGCGGCCGACAACAAGGGGGCCCTGCCTCAGTGAAGCTGCAAACTCTAATAGCCAAAGAACACTTCCAGGATTCGAGAGAAGTCTCAAGCTAAACGAATCACAGGTACTTTTTAAAAAAGAATCTAAACAAAGTGAACGTATTCGGGTCAGACACTTATTTAAGTTCATTTTATGACACTTTTTCACTGTCTTTTTTGAACTGTATTTCTTGTTTGCTTTCATAATTCAATATGACCTACAATTATTATATTTGAAAGTCACTTGATTGCACATGAGCAAGGTGTTTCACTTTTCACATTTCTATGTTTGGTCAGAGTCTTACAGACAAGATAGATTTCGCAGGATAGGTATATTCAAGCATTCGATTCAATAAAAGAATAAGTATTTGACTATTTTCTGGATTCATTATTTATCTTTTGATCACATTACAACCAATATTTCGGACAATTAGATGCATTGAACAGAGACGCTTCGATAATTTTTTTACACATATTTTTTTTACATTTTAAATATTTTCTGTTCTAATTTATTTTGATTTGTTTATTGTTAAGTTATAATGAAAATTAGCCAATAAAAATTGATACCTCATTCAAATACGTTTAAAACGTCGACGGGGTCGAGTTGGAAAAAAGGAGTAAAATCAAAGATCTGGGAGTTAACTTTCAGAGCGATATGAAATTCAATTCGCACTACACCAAGACGGTCAATAGAGCATTTAAAGTTTTAGGTTTCATCATTAGAAATAGCAAGTCCTTCGAACTGGGAATAATTATCAAGCTCTATCATGCCTTAGTGAGACCACATCTGGAATATGCAGCACAAATCTGGATGCCTTCAGCCCAAACACACATAGACCGCATTGAGAAAGTACAAAAGAGGTTCTTAAGATACCTTTATGTCAGGAAAAATAACAAATACCCATATATGATCTCATATAGGTGCATGCTAGATAGCTTCGATTTCAAGAGTTTGTTGGATAGAAGAAATAAACAGGCGGTGTTATTTGTATACCATCTTTTTTATTACACAAAATACAAAGACTGTGATCTAATTAAGTACATATACATAAACGTCCCTAAAATCAATTTAAGAATTTTAAATTATGATGTATTCAAAACAGATCCAGGCAGTATATCACCAATAAACAGAATGTTATTGATATGCAATCAATCTCTCAAGCAAGCACACATAGATTTATTCGACACAAACCTGAAAGAACTACAAAAAATCTGACTGTGTTTGCTTTATTTAGCTTAGTATAGTTGTTTGTTATTTTTGTTTTGCTACATTTGTTATTTTTTTCTCTTTAGATGTACATATATATATATATATATATATATATATATATTACTTCTTCCCCACTACCATTACTTGTTATTACCAATAGGTGTTTGTAATGAGAACAATAAATAAATAAATAAATAAATAAATAAATTATTGCTTTTGAGATTTGGGTGCGTTTAGTGCATATATTAGGAATACATTGTTTTGTTAATATTAATTAATAATAATAGGTGGTGGAGAGGTTGTCGGATTAGGACCAATAATTTTTCTCTAATTTTCAGCCAACGTTTCGTTTATTATGAATAAACTTCTTCAGGGCCTTGCCAATTTGATTTGGTTGTCGATGCCCTCATTGAATCGTGTGTACACCTGTTCGCCGAATGATTTCCTGATTTCTTGGAAAAGACCCATGTATAGTTTGTCAGTATTGAAGGACGCAATTTCAAGTTCGGAATCACTGACAAACTATACGTTTTTTCCAAGAAATCAGGACATCATTCGGCGAACATGTGTACACACGATTCAATGAGGGCATCGACAACCAAATCAAATTGGCAAGGCCCTGAAGAAGTTTATACATAATGAACGAAACGTTGGCTGAAAATTAGAGAATAATTATTGGTCCTAATCCGAAAACCTCTCCACCACCTAATATTATTAAAGGACGCAATTTCAAGTGAATAATAATAATAATGTTTACTTTCAACCCTCATTTGTTTTTTTCCATGGGTATCCGCGATTATTTTAGTAGGATAACATGTGTGTCGATTAATTAAAAAACTGATGAGTTTTTCAATAAATTTAAAATAAAAATTTGCACTTTACATTAGAGTTTTTTTATATGCATATTATCATTACTACTGTTTTACCTTGGTTAAAAGAATTTTTGCGAAATTTTAAAGTTGTGTTTAATATTGTTGCAACAAACATGAAGCTTGTAATTCCATAAAAAAATAAAAATCCAAGTTAATTTTACAAATATGCTTGAATTTGAACAGAGTTATGCGAAACTGATTCAATTCTCATTCATTTATGAAAGTGTTTAGGGTAAATACAAAAAAAATGGGAAATTATTATTGTTTTTCAAAAATGTTCACACATAATTTTATTTTTTTGCATATGAAATATTTTCTGTTCTGATTTATTGAATTACTAGAATTGTCTTTTGTTTCTATGACATATTAGAAAGAGCAAAAAACTTTTTATTGAATAATTCGATAGAGGTTGAAGTAAGGTATAGGAAATGCTTAGGTAACTCAATTTTCAAATAATGTCCAAAAAAATAGTGGGTGTCATTTGAAAAAAATGAGTTTTTGATAATTTTTCAATGCAACATTTCAAAATCGCCTACGCCTACGTTAGCATGGACTTCCAGCTAACTGCTCTACAAATTTAATTTCCTAATTTTCAACGGTTTTTTGCGTAAACTACTACGGCGGTAATTTTTTTCAGAAGAATCGACAAATATCAAAAACTCTAACAAATGAGTTAACATAACTCAGGTTGTCTCAACTCAGAATTAGAAGGCCAATCGAACGGTGAAAAAATTATGGGTTTTCGTTTAAAATAAAAAAAGTTGTTGTCGGCTTTTGACACACCCTGAGTATTTGTAAGACTGAAAATATCTTAGGTAGCATACTAAATTTCGAGTTTATAATTCATGTAAATCACCCTGTATATGAAATGGGCAGTCGTTGATGACTAAACAGGAATAATACTATCAAGGTTTGCAGAATTCAAAAAAAAATCATCAAAATATCAGAATGATAGATATTCGTCGATATAGCATACTGAATTTCAAGTTTATAATCATGGGCAATAATGGGCAGTCGTTGATGACTAAGCAGGAAAAAAAATTAAACCGACGAAATACGGAACAGAAAAGTAAAAAATAAAATAAACCTTCTTAGTCTCAGTAACTAAGCTCCTAAACTAATGTAAGTAACTAATTTTGAGTCGGCGCCAAACAAACAAGCAAATGAATTAGGTAAGGCGTAAAATGATGGCATCGAGTTGCGCGGTGACATTCTGATAAATTTTTTGAAGTAGGTAATTTAATGATGTTCGTTGATTGTTTGTTTGGCGCCGACTCAAAATTAGTTACTTACATTAGTTTAGAAGCTTAGTTACTGAGACTAAGAAGGTTTATTTTATTTTTTACTTAAATTTTTAAGATGTGTACTCTTCACGGACGAGGCAAACTTCCCCCGAAATGCTATCACAAACTTTTATAACAACCATGTTTGGGCTCTGGAAAATCCGCACGAAGTTAGTGAAAGACATTATCTATCAATTTTCTGTAAATGTATGGGCGGCAATAATTGATAATTACTTGATAGGTCCTTTCTTTCTTCCGTTCCGACTGAATGGCGCAACTTACAGAGACTTTTTAGAAAATGAATTGCCGGGACTACTTCAGAATGTACCATTAGAAATTCGTATCCGCATGTGGTTTATGCATGATGGGGCTCCGGCCCATTTTAGCGTTGTAGCCTGGGAATTCCTTAACACTGTTTATCCAAATCCATGGATCGGTAGAGGTGTAGAAAAACCTAACCAGGCTTGGGCACCAAGGTCCCCAGATCTAAACCCGCTAGATTTTTATTTTTGGGGACATTTGAAGTCACTAGTTTATAAAACTCCAGTAGTGAACGGGGAAGATCTAAAAAACCGAATAGTAGACGCCTGTGAAACAAGAAGAAACACACCAATAATTTTTGAGCGGGTACGTGATTCAATGACTAGAAGACTGAATGCCTGTACCTTCGCTGAAGGTGGACACTTTGAACAATTTATCTGAATACAATTTAATTTCCTTTATTTTATTTTATTCTACATATTCAAAATTTCTTGAAATAAAATGTTGATATTTCTTGCAAATTTTATTAGAACAAATACAGATTTTGCACCCTTGATACAAAAATCACTATTTCAAACGAGTAAAAATAAAAAGAATAGGTGGCGCCCCCTACAAAAAAACAAAACTACTTACTTAAACGTCAAATTTATTTCCCAAGCATTCTTGTGAAAAATTCAAAATAATGGTAATAACTTCAACTATCAAATAATCGACTTGAAATTTTCAAGTCCAAATATCTAGAAAACGGTTGCTTATAGCGACTTGTAACAAAGGTTGCTCCTTCACGTAGATATGATAGAGGAATTGATTTTTTTACTAAAAAATGTGCTAGAAGTATACGCTCGAAAAAGTTATGAATCTTCAAAAAAGAGAAAGACGTGTAGGTGGCGCCCCCTACGAGTAAGAGCAATAATAACATCAGGTTCGAATTTGACACCTCAAAAAACCTCTCAATACCAATTTTCGTTTAATTAAGGTCAGTATTTCGAAAGTTATTTTAAAAAAACGAAAATAAAAATAAAACTTCAACACCTTGTGTCTTGGAAACGAAGCGTTTCCGGGCATATATTAATTTTGACAATTCATATTAGAATATTGTGAGGAATCACCTCCTGAAGTTTGTCAAAGTACTTTTGAATCACCCTGTACAACGAGTTTGAACGTGTGTAACTATTTGTTGACTTTTTGATACGATTTCATTTCAAAAATCAACATTGTGTAGTGAGATTGATTGTCCGCTAAAATGGAGAACAATAAACTAACTAACTCTAATAATGTTTTGAATGAATCCATTTGAATGAATCCATTCGTAGATAATTCTTAAAATCTGTTGGTTTTGTGGAGCGCAGTTCGTTAAGTAAGTTCATGTGTGAATACATATGTCTGTGCAGCAACCATTTTTTACACCACACGTTTTTCTTCTTTGTCACATTATTATTGCGAGAACAACGAGACAACTACAGCAGCTATTTCCTTTTGTGAAACAGTCGGTGCCATGGTGAACAATTAAAATATACAAGATTAGTTGTACAACCGATCGCTTGAATTATTTTCACGTCTGTGGGCAAAACTCTCTACGATCTGTCTGTACGATTTATAGTGCAACCTATTGTACGATCGGTTGTACAACAAATTGCATCGTCTGTGGGCCCTTTAAGATAAGATAAGATTTTCCAGTAGACAACATAACATCGTATAGGAAGAGTCATACACTTAAATCTAGGTAAATATAAAAATATAGAAACACACAACAATTCCAAAATTCAGAATTTCAATTTTCAGATAAAACCAAAAAGCTGAAACCACAGGTTTGAAGTAAAAATTATCAACCTCAATTAAAATTGTCCTAAGAACATTCTAAAAGAAACATGACGACATCTCAGAATAAAAGCATATAAACAAAACATTACGGTTCTACGACATAAACTCTTCAACACTATACAGACACTTTTCAAGTAGAAATTCTCGCAATTGTATTTTTGATATTTAAATACATTTACTTTATTTTATATATTTTGGCAGTTCATTAAATACCCTGGGCTCCATAGAGGGAGGAGAGTTGAATGAAACGCAAAATTTATTAAAAGGTACATGAAGGTCATTTTTTGTTCAGGTATCAAATTGATATCTGACTTTATTGGTACTGAATAAAGTACCTCCATTCTCAATTGAGTAAACAGAGAGTTCAAAAATAAATAATGAAGGAAGTGTTAAAATTTTATGGTACTTGAAGACATCCCTGCAACTTGTACGGCCCGATATACCAACGAGAGAACGCAAAACTTGCTTTTGGGCAATAAAAATATCGTGTGAGGTTACAGATAAACCCCATAAGCATATACCATATCGCAATCTACTTTCAGCTTGTGCATAGTAGAGTGAAAGCAGCTGATTTATTTCCAACACTTTCCTAGTGGTTCTGAATGATAGTGAATTCATTTTTGATATCAGTGATTGACAGTGACTTTTCCAGTTTATACATGAATCAATTTGAAAACCTAAAAACGTTATAACGTTACTATTACTGAGCCAAATGTGATATCTTGACATAATTTTTGACGGTTATGAAACCTTATGGATTGTGTTTTTCCAACATTTAGAAACAGCTGATTTGCAGAATACCATTCGTGCAGTCTGGAGAAAACTGTGTTGCATTTATATGTCAAGGCTAGATCGGCTTTATCTGATATGATCGATCACAGATGTATCATCTGCATATAAAGTTAATGATGCCGGTACTGATAAAATACTCAAATCATTAATAAAAAGGATAAACAATACTGGGCCCAAAACTGAGCCCTGAGGCACACCAAGATCAATGTCCTTTATTTCAGAATTTTTGTTGTTCACAGTGACTGTTTTCTATACCTCAAATAATCTGATATCCATTGCAGAGGTAGCCCTCTGATACCATATTTATCCAATTTTTTGAGTAATATAGAATGATTGACGCAGTCGAATGCCCTGCTAAGATCACAAGAGATTCCCACAGGACACTCGCCTGCCTCAATGAATTCGATTATTCTATCATAGTATGAATGAACCGCTGTTGTGGTTGATCTCTTACTAAGAAATCCATGTTGGCTTCTAGAGAAAATATTGAATTTATGACAGAAAGAAAGGAGCCTGTTCAAGAACGCGTATTCAAAGACCTTTGAGAAAACTTGATGGAACTGTTATTGGTCTATAGTTTTCTACTGAATGTTTGTCCTTCTTCTTGAATACTGGTGAAATTCTTCCAATTTTTAACATATTTGGAAAATTTCCAGTGGAAAAGAATAGATTCACCAAATGTAAAAGTGGAGTGGATAGGATATGGAGTGTTTTTCTCAAGAGAAACATGGGTACTTCATCGTGACCTGAAGAAACTTATTTTTCAATTTTATTCGTAGTAGGTCATATAGCTCAGTCTGATCATACGGGGTAAGGAAAAATGAGCCACATGATGTTGCAATCTTTTGAATAAAGAAATCTGAATCAGGACCTTTACAGTCGATTTGGTTGACGATTTTTCGGGGTTCTCCTATAAAATAAATTTCAAATAAGTTTGCTACAGTCGCTGGTTCCTTCACAAAATAATTCTCCACTTTTATTTCAATTTCATCTCGAACAGTTTTTGTTTCATTTGATAGTTCAGCAACTATTTGTTATGCCGATTTTGTTGGGTTGTCAGATTTATTGATTTTATTTTGAAAATACTCTTTTTTTGTTGTTGTAATCAAATGATCATGTTTTTGTTTTTCTGTTCTATACATATCTGTTAACTCCGGAAACTTCACTTTCAACATATGTAGGTCTTTTAGATTTTGGCTGGGCAATTTAACTTCATCATTTATCCATTTGTTTTTCAGAGAATCGATTTTATGACACTTCTTACGAAAATGGATGTCGAAATAAAATAAAAATATTCCAAAAAAGAACTCAAAAGCTTGATCTAGTTCATTTATGTCAGAAAGTCCATTTCTCACTTTCGATATCAGTGACAAATTTTTGAATCGCGTCATTACTATATATATACGTTTAGGTTGTTCAGCTATCCGGTTGGAAGTGTGACAACAAGCTCTGCGTTGTCCCATTGAATTCATCCAATCAATTCGATCAAACTATCCAACTAACATGCTTACTCCTCTATTTAGCATAATCTCAAATGGGGTCATTATTTTGGGATGTATCGCGTAGGTTTCTTTCGATGATGGTGAACTTCCTGCTTACAGGAAGTATCAATTTCAATTAAACTCCCGCACTATAAATCAAGTGGTAAATATAGAAGAGAAGCAGGCACTGGAAATGAAAACAAATGCCGTCAATTGGAGTGGCGCCTGTCCTATTGTCAAACACTGCTATTTTATTAGTGACGTCATCTTTCTCTGTCTGTAGTATAACAAAATCATTGTTTCATTATCTTATCGTAGAGATTTCAATGCTTATTACGGCGTTCATGGAGAGAAGTAGAGACTCATCTATGAACCGAATTGAACAGATATATTGTCGTTATGTGTCATTATCTTTTTAGGATTCAGTGGGCAATGAGAAATAACGAAAGTGGAATCTCCCCAAAAAATAAATCGATTCTACAAAATGAAGATTGATGAAAAAATCAAAAATAATTAAATCCATCTATGCGGCGTTTTTGTAAAAATAGCCATTTGTGAAAAGGAGAAAAGTGCATCATGGATCATACAATAGGAATATCTTCACTAGAACACACTGTGTATATTTGAATGTAACAAAATTAAGGCAATGTTTTTCGATAATATCCATAATTGAATGCTGATCCTCAAGGGCGATAATCCTTGGATGATTTTAAGAAAAATTCTTCATATGAACATAGGTCTGCAACCGCTTCATTTCTGAGATACAGGATGTTGAAATTTAACAAAAAACTCAGTTCTTCCCCAATATCTCTGATACCACTTGGGCTTTTTTTTTCAATACTGGAATATACAAAGTACGCATAAAAATACATTTTTTCCATGATAAAAGATTTCTTAATTTTCATCAATGGCGCCCTGTCATATTTTTGATCAAAATAATGATACGCCACTGTCTTTTTTCCAAATAAATATTATTTTCGTAATTGTCCTCTATCTTCTCATAAAAATGGTCTCTTGCCTTTTTTTCGTCCGGCGGACGGTTTTTGATTTAGAAAATAAAATACATTCATTTGCTTGTCCCTATTCGATTTTTTCTCTAAGTCTTAATTTCACAATTGTGGTAACCAAAGGATCTAGGCAAGATTTTTATAATTTTATGGTAACTATCATTTAGTTTTTGTAATGAGTACGCTTAAAAATAAAAATTTTATTTTTTAAAACATAACTATTATGAACAAAAAATACCAAAATCAAATTAACTGTTCAAAATGTCCGCCTCCTGCAAGTATGCACGCTTCAGCCCTCCTTGTCATTGACTCGCGTACTCTTTAGAAAATTCCTGGAGTATTCCTTATTGCTTCACAGGAAACTATTACGCGGTTTCACAATTCTTCCTCAGTTAGAATTGGTTGACTGTACACCAAAGTCTTAAGATGTCCCCAGAGAAAATAATCAAGACTGTTTAAGTCTGGGGATCTAGCTGGCCATGACTCTGTTCCCCCACGACCTATCCAGCGATTATGAAAGTTTTGGTTTAAATATTCGCGTGCCGGAGCACTGAAATGAGCAGGTGCACCATCGTGCATAAACCACATGCGATTACGCATTGAAATAGGAACATCTTCCAACAGAATTACCAAATTATCTTCAAGAAATCGGCGATAATTATGTCCATTTAATCTGCGTGGTAAAAAAAAGGTCCAAATAGGTAATCTCCAATAATTCCAGCCCAGAAATTCAATGAGAACTGCTCCTGGTGATGAGATTCCACGATTACATGCGGATTTTCCTCGGCCCAAAAATGATTATTATGAAATTTCTGATCCTTTTTAGTAAAACTAGCTTTGTCCGTGAAGAAAATTTCCCTGTCAAATGAAGGATTTTCGGTTACTTTTTGGATAAACCATTGGCAGAAATGGAAATGGAAAGTCTCGATGAAGTAGAGCCTGAACCCGTTGAATGTGATAGGGATATAATAAATAATCATGAAGAATCCTCCACACTAGGCGATATTCAAATTATTGGTAACTTGCCCCGTACTTATTTCAGGATTTTCGTCAACTGAATTTAAACAGCTACCTCAGTTTCTGGAGTTCTTGCAGTCCGATGTGCTCCTTTCAAGTGATGATTTGGCTCAAAACTTCCTGTTTCACATAACCTTCTGTGGGTGCTTGAAATCGTTCGAGCATCAGGAACCATTCTATTTGGGAAGCGCTCTTGATACAGTCGCCTGGCTTCATATGCGTTCCCCTCAGCTAGCCCATACAAGTAATGCATGTCTGCTAATTCGGTATTTGTAAAAATGTACCATGTTTTTTTTTAATAAACGAGTTTTTATAACGTAAATAATATCACGTATCTAGCTAAAGAAGTGTCAAAATTGTTTATGTTGAAAACAACAAAATGTGTTCTTAGCATACTAGATGTTTCTAGCTCACAAGATAATCCTACTACTCTTCAACGGCTGATTTCACCGGACGAAAAAAAAGCAAGAGACCATTTTTATGAGAAGATAGAGGACAATTACAAAAATAATATTCATTTGGAAAAAAGACAGTGGCGTATCATTATTTTGATCAAAAATATGGCAGGGCATGTTAACAGGGACGCCACTGATGAAAATTAAGAAATCCTTTATCATGGGAAAAATGTATTTTTATACGTTCTTTGCATGTTTTAAAATTCAAAAAAAAAAAGCCAAAGCGATTCCATAGAAATTGAGGAAGAACTGATTTTTTTGTTAAATTTCAACATCCTGTATCTCAGACCTATGTTCATATGAAGATTTTTTTAAAATCATTCAAGGATTATCGCCCTTTAGGATCAGCATTCAATTATAAAACACCCTGTATATCTAATAGAAATATGCCACTCTTTAGCAGCAAAGTATGCTCTTATGACATTAAAATTTCATATTCACAATACATAAAAAACACAAATATAACACTAAGATGACGGGAACCGGCTATGTAACAATAAAACCACATTTCTTCACAGCTAAGTGCATCCAATATAGGGTGAGTTCCCGTTTTAAGTATATCTTCCCGTTGTTGACCTGTCCAAATTTATATATTCCCTGATTTTTTTTTCCTGAAAACTCTCGTCCGCGTAGAATTTCTTTTTTCCTATGTTTTTCTTTGTGTTATTCCATCTAGGATATGTTTTCTATAATAATAATAGTTAATAATAATAATATTTTTTATTAACCATTTTGGTACAGTGTGTCATATGGTAAGTCATATAATGCACAAAGATGTGTGTAATTTATCCACCATTACCTGGATAGATAAAATTATGGATATCGCATAGTGCAGTAGGTACGAACATAGGGTAAATTCATATATAGAACAACAGTGTCTATAAATAAATCACAAAAATTATATAAAAGTAAAAACATATTAAGAACATTATTACAGCAAGTATATGTAAAATTTGAACTATGGTTACAGCAAGAGCAGAAAAAGACGACAACATAACTCAAGATATATATTTGAAAGTATAAATCACACTGAAAACATCAAAATATTCTTGATGAGCATAGTGAAATTTTCAGTCAGCTAACATGTTTTTCTATTAATAACTATTCTGTCACTGACAAGTTAAAACCATGGTTATAGCAAAACGGAAAAGCTAACAGCAGAGGGGGCAGTATGTTTCAAGATATATATTATGAATCTTCTAAATATTCTTGATGAGAATAGTAACATTTATTGATTAGCAGACATTTTATTTTATTGAAAAATATTCTGTCACCTCCAGAATTTTTAATTTCAGTTGGTAGTTATTTGTAGGAACTTAGTGCATTGTAGAGAGGAGAGTTTTCGAATTTTGCGGTTCTGTGGTTAGGTATTCTCAAGTGTGTGGCGTGTGTGATAAGCATGAGAACAAGCATTTGTTTCGAATGATTTCAAGTAAAGCAATTTCTCTCTTATGAATACTGATTTGCAACTGTCTCGGTAGTCCATATCAAAGATCAGCCTCAAGATAATTGCAAAGAATTCTTAAATTAGTTTCTTGCATATCTGATTGATATGAAGATCCCAGCTTAGCCTTTCATCTAGGAATTTTCCCAAGAATTTTACCTCTTGCGACATGGTTTCTTCATCAATATGAATTATTCCATGAGGGATATTATCCTTCCCATTGTAAAATTTCATTAATACAGACTTTTTTGAATTTAGAATCAGTTGATTCCTGTCACACCATGATGTGAATGTATCAATGATTCTGCCGACATTTGCTAGTAAATCATCTGATTCACGACTAGCAACTGTAATCGTTGTGTCATCAGCAAACATAGTTATGTGGCAATCAGTTACATGTTCGTGCAAGTCGTTGACGAATAGTACAAAAATTAAGGGTCCTAGGACTGACCCTTGCGGATCTCCTAAGCTGACATCGTGCTCACTAGACATGTAAATGTTATTTCTTACAGTCATACTGCTTCCATCCAAGTCATTATATTATTTGCAAACACAAGCATTTTGACTTTTTACTTAGAAACTCGGAGGACACCGTATCAAATGCCTTTGACAAATAAAAAAACAGACTAATTACACAATTGTTGGAATCTATTTCAGAGTAAACATAATTCAAAAATTAATAAGATGTTGTTTCAACAGAATGATTTTTTTCTGAAACCATGATGGTTACTACATAGTAGGTTGTTCATTTCCAAATAATTCATCATCTTAGTAGTTACTACTTTCTCGAATAACTTCGAGAGTGAGCAGAGAGGGGAATTTGTCTGTAAAACACTAAGTAGTATTTCAAGTAAATCTACCTGAAACTAATTTTATAAATATTCTGAAGAATCAATTTTTTTTTAGAAAACAAATTAATATGCACTACTGCAATTTGAAAAAAAAATCAGAAAAGTCGTAGAAAAATTTAAAATTTAGTTTTTCAACAAGGGCGTTGGATTTTTTCTCAAAAGTACATACTCTAATTTGAGGTTAAAAAAAAGAAAAGCAAACCTTTGAGGAACCTAGCTCCCCAACTGGGACGGACAGACATTCATTTATTTTAAAAATCGATACAAAATAATTCTTTCAAAATCTCAAATTGAAATTTTTTGACTTTTGCAATATTTTCTCCAAGTGGCTAGAAAGTAAAAATGTGGCAAAGTAATCGTAATTCTAACGACTAACCCCGAGCAGTGTTTCCTTACCGTTCGTCAATACTCTTTATAAACATATTACAAGATTATTAAAAAGTAGCATCATCACCCCACCCTCATCAAATACCGAGAAACGTCAGCTGGGATTTTCGGCAAGCCATAAAATAATAATTTAAGAGAAGTCAACATAAAATGCTTTTAATGATTTTTAAATCGAAGCCCACATGTCTTCTAAAGCGCCGTAAATGACCACTTTTTTTATTTAGTGTTTTTACTCATTTTATACATTAATTAATTAAGTTTCATTTGGGGTTACTCTGATACGTCAAATCTCTTATTTTGTTTAATCATTCACATTGCTTTTAATTAGAATTATCACGGAATATACGGGCTCTCAAAACGAATTCTCATACGAGCAGCGTTCCAACAAAAATGAAATTGCTGTTAAAAAAGTGCCTGATCCCCTATCTTGTATGATTTATATAACTTATCCACTTATCAGCTTCCTCTATTACCGTTAGGTGTCGAGGATTATTTTTCTTCGCAAAATATCTTCCATTAATTGGTGTACTGCCTCTTGAGACATATATGGCTGCTTCTGGGTTCCAGATTTCGGTCTTCATTTGCTCATATTTTTATCCCATCCTGTCCCCTATATTTCTTTTAATCAATTGTCATCTTTTATCCTTTTCAGATGTGCAAACAAGCTGGATTTTTTCAACTATCGTTGTTCTTTAGTCTTTTAATACAGTAAAATAGTACATGAAATCAGGTAGTAGCGATTTTTTCACACAATGTTCAGGATGACGACGGGGGGGTACTTTGGTCAAGTTTTCGACCTCGGGGCCCCTCCGGAACTTAGTATCCCAGCTCAAAAACTGCAATTTTTTGGCACTTTCTTCAGCTTTTGGCCATTTTAACCATGAACGAGTGGTTTTTCGACAATGACCATGGTTACCTTTGTAAAACTAAATTTCGAATATTTTTTTTGTCTCCGTAGACCCAATAGTTTCCGAAATACAGTATCTCAAAATATGGTATTTTTTTCAAATTTGCAAATTTTTTGCAATGATAAAATAACCATGGCCAACGTTCGGTACGTAAATTGTGACATTATTCGTTGTTGTAGTGTCATTCAGATATCAGGATGTCGGAAACCGGATCTTCAAAGAGTTCCACGTGTTTTATATGTGGTGAGAGTTTGCGGGAAGGAGACGTTGTAGTTGTGAAAGAAAAAGGAGTGCAAACCCTTCTGGCTTCGAGTGCTGCTTTGGAAAATCGTGACAATGAGCGTTTATTGAGACGTGTGACACTACAACAACGAATATAACGTCACAATTCACATACCGAGAGTTGGCCATGGTTATTTTATCATTGCAAAAAATTTGCAAATTTGAAAAAATAGCAAGTTTTGAAAAGCTGTATCTCGGAAACTATTGGGGTGCGGAAACAAAAAAAAACTCAAAACTTAGCAAATTCCACCTAGTTTAACAAAGGTAACCATGGTCATTGTCGAAAAACCACTCGTTCATGGTTAAAATGGCCAAAAACTGAAAAAAGTGCCAAAAAATTGCAGTGGGCTGGGAAACTAAGTTCCGGAGGGGCCCCAAGTTCGAAAACTCGACCAAAATACCCCCACGTCATCCCGAACATTGTGTGAAAAAAGCGCTACTACCTGATTTCATGTGATTTTATGGTATAATTATCTGATACTTCGATTTCAAATTTTTTCTCATCCAACCACTTTTTTTTACAAGCTTTTATTTAGTTTCACTTGTTAGTTAGTTCTTTGGTTCGTAAGTTAGTTAGTTTGGGTCAAATCTTGCAAGTTATTTTTTACCAACTTCTAGTCGTCCGGTTAATTCGAAATTTGGTAGGTGTTCATAATTCCGGTGACAATGCATTGTTGGAGGAAAAAACAAAATGGCGGCTCCAAGATGGTTTTTTTTTGAATTTTTTGCGTAATTTATAAATTCAAGATGGCGGCCCCAAGATGGAGGACGAGCTTTGTGATTATGGTCCATTTCGATTCAAAATTGGTATGCGGGAGTTTTCGGAATCGGAGATTATGAAGTTTTTGTCAAAATTCATAAATTCAAGATGGCGGCCTCGAAATGGGTGACGAGTTTTGTGATTATGTTCCGATTCGATTCAAAATTGGTATGCGGCGATTTTCGCAGTCGGAGATTTTGAATTTTTTGTCTAAATTTATAAATCCACGATGGCGGTCCCAAGATGGATGGCGAGTTTTCTGATTATGGTCATATTTTATTCAAAATTGGTATGTGGGGGTTTTCAGGTTCGGAGATTATGAATTTTTTGACGAAATGGCGACTTCAGCTTGGCGGACGAGTTTTGTGATTATGGTCAGATTCTATTCAAAATTGGTGTGTGGGAGTTTTTGGGGTCGGAGAATATGATTTCTTGTAGCTATGTCGATAGGTTGAGAGGTCAAGAAAACTAATAAATCGCGAGTTATATATGTGTTTGAAGAGGTCTGGATAAATAAAAGCCAGTAGCGTCTCTGGTCTGGGGTCGAAATAGATTTTAAAATATTTTTTAGTTCTGTTGTGTTTTGTTGGAAAATATGGTTTTTTCTCGACCATAAGAAAATGAAATTATGATGACCCGATTGCCTATTAATACATACTTCCTCGCTTATGGCATTTTTTTCTATTTTAACTTGTTTTTAAAATATTTAAATACCTGAATGAAATTAGTTATCTCCGCCTATACTACTCGAAAGGATACCGCCTCAAGACTGCGAAACTTGTTTTTTATGCTTCTGGAATTGTAAATGGTTTAACTAGTTCAACCATTTTCAATTGCAGAAGCTGTTTCGATAAAGAGCAAATCAAAAACTCACTTCGCTAACACGAGCGTATATGCGAAGTGACGGAACGAAAAATAATGTGTATTACTCGTGAACATTCTCCGTCAGCAAACAGAAGATCAAAAGAGGTGACAGTCAACGTGGGTTTGAGTGACAGCTGTCTAGTTCTACAGCATATTCGCCTGAGCCTATCAAAACGGACCACAAGCCAATGATAATGCTTGTTGGTGTGTCCAGGCCAAGAAAGCTAATAAATCACGAGTTATATATGTGTTTGGAGAGGTCTGAATAAATGAAAGCCAGTAGCGTCTCTGGTCTGGGATCAAAATAGGTTTTAAAATATTATATAGTTCCGTTGTGTTTTGTTGGAGAAAATGGTTTTTTTTTGACCATGGGAAAATAAAATTATGATGATCCGATTGCCTATACATACTTCCTCGCTCTTAGCATATTTTTTTTATTTTAACGTTTTTTAAAAATATTTTGAATATCCAAATAAACTTAGTTATGTCCGCCTATGATGCTCAAAGGATACCTCCGCAAGACTGCGAAACTTGTTTTTTATGCTTCTGCAATTGTAAATGGTTTAACTATAGCTTAGAACTTCAACCAGTAAAGTCCAGACTACTATACGAAAAAGAATATGATGCATTTGATAGTTGGTGTACTCAGAAAAAATATCTAAGGTATCAGAACCCGTCATTCTTGCGTATTTGGGAGAAAATCTAAAACTATGAAGTCGTCAACGCTGTGGTCGAAGTTTGCTGTATTAAAATCAACTTTAGCTGTTAACAAGAACATATATAGTTGATTATCCCAAAGTGAAAGCATTTCTTAAAAGAAAAAGTGCCGGCTATAAGCTGAAAAAGGCAAACGTTTTCACGAGAAAAGAGGTAATTAAATTTTTGGTTGATGCTGCGGATGAAAAATTTATATTGATGAAAGTGGTTATTGTTATGTGATTCTAAAATGACAATACATGATATTGAGGACAAGGATTCTTATATAATTGTTAAAATTCCTGATTCAAAAATGAAAATACAGAGAACATTATAGTTCCAAATAACAATGAACACAAATTTAATCGAGCTGAAATTTGCCGTAAGTAAATGTCACTGCGTCCTAAGATAGCAGAAAACCCTAGATTTTTTCTTCAGTATAGAAATGGAAAATGTACAGTTCAAGTAGTCGAAATAAATACTTCTGTAAAAATTCCGAGTCTAATGATTTCTTGGATTATCTGATACTGCAAAATATACTGGCCATAGTTTTAGAAACACCTCTGCATCGCTTTTAGTTGCCTCAGGGGCTGATATTTTGAGACTTAAACATCATGGCGGATTGCCATCGTCGACCGTTGTGGAAGAAAAAGTGAAAATTGGAAACGGTATTTTTAGTGGTGATATCAAGAAAAGTGGAAATGTTGAAGTCGAGAACAATAATACATGTAACATTATACAAGAAAAGAATCAACATACAGAATAACAGCAATTGTACTATTAATATAAATCTTGTAAAAAATTAGTATGAATGGAATATGATTGTAATATTAAACAACGTATGTCTGTACTTTTTTGCACGCCGTGCAGATTTTTTTTTGCACTCTTTTCAAAAATTGCCTTTTTTGACATTTGGAAGTCATCAAAAATTACATATTTTTGACGTAAGTATTGGAAAAAATTATTTCTTTAATTGTTTGTCGTAGAGGTTATTCTATGAGTAGCAGGTTCATATGAAAAATAGGTATTTTTGCGCGGAAGATTTTGAAAATATCGAAATAGAAGTATTTTTAAACAGGAAAAATTCCTCCAGCAGATTAGTGTATTACATCTCAACCTGTATTTTCAGATTTTACGAAATTTGAATGAACAAAAAAATTGTTAGGTTAAGAAAACGCGATATTAATGACGTTTTATTCATTTTTTTTATTTACACAAAACTGGGTAAATTTGTCAGGCCCACCCTTAGTCGATTTTAAATTCCTAATGAGAAGCGGTTTCACCAATAACGTAAAGACAGACGTAGATAAATTTGCAATCTACAATGAATCGATGTACGAATCAATATCTCTTTTTTTTTCCAGCGAGAACGAACCCAACATATAAACGGAAAGAAGGCAAAATCTTAATGATATTGTTACAGCAACGAAATGGAACGGAAGTAACAATTATGATTTGATTATATTCTGTGCTGGGAGTCATGAAAAATTAGCAAAAGCCAAGTTGATAGACTGGACGTGAAACATTCACACGCTTCCCACGCCAACTTTGCGATGTTGGTTAATTAATAATTAACGCTCGGCTTTATTCTGACGTTTACACCAATCATAGATATCATGCACTAAGGTCACACTTATTTAGTCGTTGGGAACTCGTTTTTTTAGTTTTTTTTTTGTCAGGGTTGATAATAGTGTGTTATCCGAATCGGTACCTATTTTATCAGAAGTGCCAGCTACTTTTATATTCCAAAGCACAGCTTCTACATTTTTAGTGGTCAATCGATGGAATTTTGAGGTTGTTACATCATTTCTCCAAAATTAAAAATACGTTCAGAAATGGCGGAGATTAACTTTGATACTATTAAAAAAATTAACAAAATTATTCCGATAATTTTCACCGGTCCATATTCTTATAAGTGTAAAGCAACTGTAAACGAAAAATAAAATAACTAATGAAAAAACTTTTTGAAAACAAGCTTTTATTTAAAACGTATAAAATAAGTTTAAGTCATCACTGACAATGATTTAATTATTTTTTGTTGAATTATTTGGATTCAAAAAGCTTGTCGCGCGAATTGTTCATAAAAGTAGGTACCAATTAATTTGATTGGGCAGTGATTGGTTGGTAAGTAAGAACTTGTCAAAGTATTTAATTTTTACAAAGTATTTATAAAAGTAGGTACCAATAATTTTCATTGGACAGTGATTGGTTGGTAAGTAACAACTTGTCGAAGTATTTATTTCAATACAATTCGCGCGACAAGCTTTTTGAAACCAAATAATTCAACAAAAAATAATTAAATCATCGTTAGCATACTAATTTTGAATCGAATTGGACCATAATCACAACACTCGTCCTCCATCTTGGGGCCGCCATCTTGAATCTATGAATTTTGATAAATCTTTCATAATCTCCGACCCCGAAAACCATCACATACCAATTTTGAATCGAATCGGACCATAATCTCAAAACTCGTCCACCATCTTGAATTTATGAATTTTGACAAACCCCCACATACCAATTTTGAACTAAATCGGACCATAATTACAAATCTCGTCCACCATTTTGGAGCCGCCATTTTGTTCCAGCAATCCAGCTGTGGTTGTTTGTGACATTTCACTTTTTATAAGTGGAATTGTTTTCACTTTCGTGGGTTTAAGAATCCTAACCCCACTTTTTCACTCTGGCGAACCAATACGTTCGAAATTTCCGTACTCGGCGGTTATTTAGGATCACAATGGCTTGCAATTTTCCAATGGCCAGATATCGTGTTAGAAACACAATTTTACTCTTTTTAGGCATTTAGATAATTTTCAGCACACTTTTTTATTGTTTTAAAAGTTAACGAAGGAGTTTATAATTCACTTTTTCAACACTTTGGGGTTTATACGGCACTTTAAACTACTGAATTTTACGAAATTCGCGGTGCACATTGAAGCTCTTCCAACTACAAAATGACACAATTAAATTATTCATTGCCTTACTTGAAAAACGGAGGCTCTCTAACATGCTCAAAAAGGTATATTTGAATTCAAATATCAAATCACTGTTTGTAGTGGGTTCAAATTCCTTATTCCATCAATTTTGCATTTCCTATTTTCCTTTATAGGAATTGAATGCGTTGATATTTAATTCTGACAGGACCAAGTGTATTTGTCCACATACTCGTATATAATAGAAAGAGACAGAGAGAGAGAGAGAGAGAAAAAGTCGAATGGACGGGGCATAACACTTTTTTCTTACGTTACATTTTCTACCAATCAACACCTATCGCAAGCCGCCTAAAGGAACTTCGTTTCGTTTCGTTTTTGTTTAACTCAAGTTCTTACATCTTCTTGGTGTTCCTTACCCACTCTTGCACTTCGAAAAACCACGACACTGGTTTTTCAAGTAAAACTTCTTTACGCACGTGACAAGAGCGTTACGAAAAGTGTGACCGGGCAAGGCGAACGGTCTCGACAAAGGTGAGTGCGTATCTCATACTAGTTGCTGGCATCGTAGCGTCATATGCAGCGTTCCTTTTTCCTTGTCTATTTTCTCCCTCTACTAATACGCGGCATTCTACTCTCGACATTGGAGCGCGTTTGATTCTCTGTCCTTTTCTTGTCTCTCTCTCTTTTTCTCCTTGTTACTTTTCCGTATTTCGGCCTCGCGTTTCTACAATTTATTTCAGCAAATTTTTAAAATAGAATAACATAAAATTTAACTAATACGTAAATAATAAAATACTTATTAATTGTAGAGGTTCACCATTACAAATAATTGGTGACATCGTGATTGAACATGACAATAATCAAATGGAAGTTGATGATGAAAATCCCACTATAGATCATGTACAAAAACCGAGACAAATTATTGGAGTTAGGTAAATTAATTTATTTTATTATAATTTTTAATATTTACTAAATTTAAATCTCAAAATGGTTAAAGCACTTTTTTTAATCAGTTCGTCTACATTTCAGAATTATTACTAACAAACTTCCTTTGTTACACTCATGGAGAACAATTGATTGAAAAATGGTGATATCTGAACACAGAGAAAAGGCAAATACATCAATATTATATTGAAACATGATTATTTCTGATAGTTGATTCCCAACACTGAATTTCAGAGGTATCGATTATGTCTCCAACAACTAACACAAAACGGCTTCATAAAAAGTGCTTAATGGTCAGCAGACAGAGAGAGGAGTTTTTCCAGAAGAGGATATGAAAGAATGAAGGGAATACTGCTTAATTTGATGAGGTTCAAATTGGTTTAATCAGAATGACGTACACTATACAGTAATCTGCAGATTGCCATCAAGATGAGGAGTAATTTCGGAATGGATTTTTTTCCATGATTTTAATTACTAAATGCACCCGTTACTTTAATTACCGTATTTGCTGAGTTCCCTTTCATCAATATCGTGACTTTTTACGAGAAATTAATGGAGTTCGGAATAATTTTGTGATATTCCCCGCGATGGACGATAACGAATCATGTTGGAAGTGATTATTCAGATGATCACAATAGATAAGTCGTGACATAGATTGATCCAAAAAAATTGCTAATTACTCGTTTTGCGAGTCTTTTATTGTAATCATTATACAAATGGACATACTGGATAAAATCCATTCCATTGTATGAAAAACCAGGAAAAGAAGGGGTATTCAGAATCGAATAGAATTTGAATTCTTTAGATTTTTTCATATATAATATAACAAGACCTTATATTTTGCGGCTAAGATGTTGGCAACGTAATATACGAAAGTGCAATAGCACACATCTGCCTAGATAAAAATCCAGATCGCTATAGTGCGTGGGATTTTTTATGCAGATGTGGAATGCTTTTGCTCTAAGGCAACAATGCTTCAGTATATTATACAGCCAAAATTTTAGTTCAATTCAAGACAAGTGCTCGAAAAATAGCAATTTTTTATTTCCTAAAATTATTCGAAAACACAATGATTGAAAGTACAGCGTTCATAATTAAGTCCATGCCTTGAAACGGTAATCGTTTCAAGAAGTCGATGCTGCTGCTCTTATTTTTCCAATTATATTAGATTGATGTTCTCTGTTCAACTGTAGAATATGGCTTGAGTGACGATGTCTACTGTGACCACTAATTTTGATCAGTTCTTGTTCTTGAACTCCTACCTTGAGACTACAGTAAAATGTACGGGGACGCGTTCTGTGATTGGTTAAAGCATTCAAATGATTTGGCGGCTAATTCAATTTGAATTTTTTGCTTGTGATATCTACCTAACCTAACTGCTTTTCTATTTATGCCTACTATATGATTTTGTTATTATACAATGACTCATTCGAAAGCGGGTCACCTCTCTAAAACTGTTATTTATTATCCGATTCAAAAGTTTTTTTCAGTAGATAGAGCATCAATAGTTCTAGTTCAATGTCATTTGAAAACATCACAAATCCAGAGGCGTTCGTCAAATTTTATTTTAAAAAATCGCTAGTATGTTTTTTTGGATTTTTGACATTGAAAAAAATTCGAAGTAAGCCGTGAAATTCTTATTTTTATTTCGAATTCATGACATTCAACTAGAACTATTGATGCTCTATCCACTAAAAAAAACACTTCCGAATCGGATAATAAATAACAGTTTTAGAGAGGTGGCCCGCTTTCAAATGGGTCACTCTGTATACTTATTTTGTTTATGAAAATTGTAAAGAGTACTTATCTAACTTTTACTTCAGTTGTTAAACAAAACATTCATCTTTAACTTTAATAATAATAATAAAGTTTATTCACCAAAAAAAAATACAACATATCAATAAAAAAGATGAACCGTAAAAGAACCTGCATAAACGAGATAACCACAGAAGCTGATAGTTTCAGCTTGTGGGTGGTTAGTATTATACTAAGGGTTGAGGGTTTGAGATTGGGTGATTTGTAAAAAAAATAATAATAAAGATCTAAACTGAAACTAGTAAGAGAGTAATAGATAATAGAATATTCTTAAGGTCATTCTACAAGAATACGATAATACAATAAATTACGATTAAGTGTATAAACACATAGACATATTAAAAAACATAGCAGTTATAAAGCTGTATAACAAATTAGAAAGTTGGTCTCTTGACATTATCTAACAAATATATGCACGCCCCACAGAGGATAAAACCTGTGCGTGGGGAATTTTACAATACTTATTTTTGAGTGTAGTATTGTATTCAGATTTACATTTTTTCTTATCACCCAGCTTACCAGTTAACTAATAATTAAGTTTATTCACCAAAAAATACATAACATATCAATAAAAAAGATGAACCGTAGAAGAACAAGTAGATGAATAAAAGAGGTATAACCACAGAAGCTGACAGTTTCAGCTTGTGGGTGGTTAATATTTTACTGAGGGTTGAAGGTTTGAGATTTTGTGATTTGTGAAAAAAGAATAATAAAAAAGTTGAGAGGTGTCAAGGGACACCCGGATGGAACGTAGTTCCTTTCGATTAATTAGTAAAGGAATTGTAATAATTTTTTTTTTTAAGTTATAATGTTTTTTTTTTATTATTAACAAATATAATGTAATATAAACTTAATCAGTAGGCTCAATTTTAGTACATACGCATTGATATTGTAATATGAAAATATTTATTTGCTTTTAAATTAATTAAAGTTATGACGCGTACACTTGCTAAACACACAATAATGGAGAGATTATAACGCATATGACTTGGTTAGCACAATAGTAAAGAGAGGTTATAATGCGTACTTGATTGCGATATTGAAAATGGGATAAAGTGGGTTTTCGAAAAATTTACGGTTAGTAATCTACTGTCGGACCAATGGAATATAGTTACTGATTCTCTTTCGATGGTAGATTTTAGGTTGTTCCAATCATTGCCACGAAATAGAATCGCAGTGTCGTAGGCAAAGCTAATAATATTCGCTTTTACATCAATATTAAAGAGGTCGTTAATGTAAATGTTCAATAACATCGGTCCAAGAACTGTTCCTTGTGGCACTCCGTACTCAATGACTTGATCTGAACTATAAGAATGATTGATTTCAACTCTCTGTTTTCTGTTCGATAAGTACCTAGCTGGTAAGAAGTTTCAATGGTCCACTTCTAAAACCTATATTTTCCAATACTCAGTATTCAAGTATTTAAATGTTTCCTGCTGACCCATAAAAATTGTACAGGAGTGAAACTTCGCTGGAATTATCCAAAGAGAGATTCTTTCGTGTTATATCTCATAGCACGAATCGTTCCAACATGATCTTCATTCAACAACTGTTAAGTAGGCTTCCTTTGAACAATAGCGGTATTTTTCCAATTAACTTCATTGGTGTTGGAGATACTTTCTGGGGTAAATATTTAGTTACATCACACATGCACTCCGAATATGGGGAAAACACTTTTCTTACGTGTTTTTGCCTCCTGAACACGAATCCGGAAAACGCGGCGGACTCATACCGTTTCAGAGTTATATAGGTTTTTCAACTGAAACTAACCTCAATTTCAAGCCGTTTTCTCGCACAAAAATCACTCAAATTGCCTCCTTCTTTATACCAGCATAAACAATACACCCTTAATCACTCATTTTCGGCACAACTTTGCACAAAATATCGACGTTTTTATCGAAAAAATCATATTTCTTACACTGTTGCATATGAACAATTTTCGTTCATGTGACAGGAGAAGTTTAGTAACTCTGCCTGATTTTTTCATGTTGGCAATAAATATTTTTATGCAAAATGGTGCCCATTAACAATTTCATACATAAATGAAGGAGAAACTTTTGCTCACATTTGAATTCGAAAAGTTAGCGGTGCTTCACTTATTGCCAACATGAAAAAATCAGGCAGAGTTACTAAACTTCTCCTGTCACATGAACGAAAATTGTTCATATGCAACAGTGTAAGAAATATGATTTTTTCGATAAAAACGTCGATATTTTGTGCAAAGTTGTGCCGAAAATGAGTGATTAAGGGTGTATTGTTTATGCTGGTATAAAGAAGGAGGCATTTTGAGTGATTTTTGTGCGAGAAAACGGTGCTTGAAATTGAGGTTAGTTTCAGTTGAAAAACCTATATAACTCTGAAACGGTATGAGTCCGCCGCGTTTTTCTTCCGGATTCGTGTTCAGGAGGCAAAAACACGTAAGAAAAGTGTTTTCCCCATATTCGGAGTGCATGTGTGATGTAACTAAATATTTACCGTTTCTGGCTTTTTTGCTACTTTGACCAAATTTATTTTTCAATACTATTCTTTTTTAGCAAGTCTATTATCAATGCCAAAATTTATTGAAAAGGCAAACATTCTCAATTGAATTTTGATATAAAGATTTTTCTGTTAATTGAAAAATCCACGATAAAGATGAAGTTATATTTTGTGAATGACTAACAGAAAACAACTACTTCCCCGGCTGAAGCCTCGCTGGACATTGAACTACATCTGAATATTCTGAAAAGCCCTAACTCAAAAGAAAAAATCTGAAATTGAAAATTTGCATTTTCATTCAGATAGTTATTTGATTTTCTATTCCAGTCTTAATTAAGAACTCATAAAGATGAATGAGGCAAAGAAGAATGTTTTCCAAAAGAGAGTACTCACCAGAAATCGTGGAAGCGTGAAATAGATTTTCGTCGACAAAAATGTTTCGAAGACCTAGTGAATGCGATGTCTCTCTTGCGTCAATGTTACGAATGATTTCTGGTGAGTACTCTCTTTTGGAAAACATTCTTCTTTGCCTCATTCATCTTTATGAGCTCTTAATTAAGACTGAGATCGAAAATCAAATAACTATCTGAATGAAAATGCAAATTTTCAATTGCAGATTTTTTCTTTCTGTTAAGACATTCACAAAAAATAACTTTATTTTTATCGTGGATTTTTCAATTCACAGAAAAATCTTCATATCAATATTCAATTGAGGATGTTTCCCTTTTCATCATGAATACCCCACAAAAGGTTATCTTGACGATGGAAGATAGTTACTAAAGTTTATCTTTCAGTCGCAGATGATTCCACATCCGATTTTATGAACATGCTGTTCATATTTTCAACAAATCAACCAACATTTATTATACTGAAGAAGTTATTTTTGCGAAGAGAACATGTATTAGAGGGAATATTCAACTTTCTACTTCTCCATTTTACATGAAAAATTAAAAATCTAATCGAAAAATTTACTAAAACTTTTTTAGATGTGCAAATCTCAAACATAAATTGTTTTCAGATACAAAAGGATTTTTTTATCGCATTTTGTTTTCATTCATGTTTGTATTTTCAGATGTCTTTTTTTTTCTATGCGACTTTTCCCAATGTACTTCTTATTCCAAATTTCGGGGTTCAACTATCCTTTTTCTCAGTTTTCAAAGCTTTATTTCCATCCATTCATCGGCTTTTCGAACCCTACAATAGTAAATCATAGGAGTATTTATACACTGTATGTTATCGATCAATTCATTAATTTATATTAATTGATTGAACTTGTAGCATTACCCTAATAAGTTCACGTCAGATGAGTTTGAGGTCAATTATCAATTGGAAATGTTACAGATTCATTTCATTGAATCCAAAATAGGAATGAGTCATGGTGTGTACTAACATATGGTATATTATTATTGGAAAGTAACTCAAATATTGATATTCAATTATAAAAATAATTTATCATTATATACAGTGTTGTCGTTCAAGTGTGCAACATATGAGAATTTTCAAAATTAATTAATCATATTAGGTGCACTCAAAATTGTTGGAAATCAAACAGCATACAGGGCATGCAAAAAATTATGAAAATTGTACAAGAGTAAAGTACCCTCATTTCAGGAAATTCAGCAAAATGTTGTTGAGAAAAGTTGTTTAGAATTAAAAGTTATGCCTACATACCAAAACATGGCATACCAAAAAAATGGTTTTTTTGAAAAACATTAATAATTTCCCATTTTTTTTTTTTTATATTCATCCTAAACACTTTCATGAATTAATCAAAATCAAATCAATTTCTCATAACTTTGTTCAAATTCAAGCATATTTGTAAAATTAACTTAGATTTTTTATTTTTTAGGGAATCACAAACTTCATGTTTGTTGCAACGACATTAAACACAACTTTAAAATTCCGCAAAAATTATTTTTAACAAGGTGAAACAATATTAATGATAATATGCCTATTAAAAAATTCTAATTTAATTTTTATTTTAAATATTTATTAAAAAACTGTGCAGATTAATCGACAAACATGAAATTCTACTAAAATAATCGCGGATAACATGAAAAAAAACAAATGAGGGTTCAAAGTAAACATTATTATCATTATTAATATTAACAAAACAATGCAATCCATAATATATGCACTAAACGCATCCAAATCTCAAAAGCAACAATGTAATGTTTTTAAATGTATTTGAATGTGGTGCCGATGGTTTTGCCAATTTTTATCGACTTGTTTTTATTATAACTTATCAATTAACAAATCAAAATAAATTAGAACAAAAAATATTTGAAGTGCAAAAAAAAATTATGTGTATGCCCACCTTCTCGCTCAATGCATCTAATTGTCCGATCATAAAATTCACTAAGAATACATTTGCCGGAATATTTCTGCAATGAAATCGTATCGAATTTCCAAGCTCCCCAACATTATTAAATGGTCGATTCTTGTATAAATTTTGCTTTATATATCCCCATTAAAAAGCGATTGGGGTGAGATCTGGCGAACGAGAGGGCCACCGTGGGTGGGTATTTCGTCCTAATCATTTATCACCAAATTCCCCTTTTAACCATTCAAAAACAATTCTAGCAAAATGAGCGAGACATCCATCATGTACAAATCATAATTTATTTCGTTCTTGTAAACTCAAATTATCCAAAAAATCCGTCAGTTTATTTCCCAAAAACTCTAAATAGGTATCACCATGTAGGTTTTGGCGAAAAAAAACGCGATTATTTCAGTAGGATTTCATGTTTGTTGATTAATTTAAACATTTAAAATAAAAAAATTGCATTCTGAATTAGAGTTTTTTAATATGCATATTATCATTACTACTGTTTTACCTTGTTAAAAAGAATTTTTGCGAAATTTTAAAGTTGTGTTTAATAGTTTAATATCGTTGCAACAAACATGAAGTTTGTGATTCCCTAAAAACTCTGAGTTAACTTTACAAATATGTTCGAATTTGAACAGAGTTATGCGAACTTGATTTGATTTTGATTAATTTAAGAAAAGTGTTAAGGGTGAATTAAGAGAAAATGGAAAATTATTAATGTTTTTCAAAGGCCATGTTTTGCTATTTATGCAGAACTTTTAATTCTAAACAACTTTTCTCAAAAACATTCTGCTGAATTTTCTGAATTAAGGGTACTTCACTCTTGAACAATTTCATTTGTTTTTACCTACCCTGTATGCTGTTTGACTTGCAACGATTTTAAGGGCACCTAATATGATTATCGAACATGCACCAACTTTCGGCAATATTTGATTTTGGTTGTGCAATTAATTTAAAAAATTCCTATATGTTGCACATTTAAACGACCACACTATATACAGGGTGCCAAATTGAAACGGAAGATTCCCTTCGAATAATAAATAGTTTTCTCAAATGCCGTTCATTGCAGAGATAGAGGGTGTTGAATATAAAAAATTAAAAGTATTTTTTATTCATAACTTCTACAGTTTTGAAAATTTCTCAATTACATTGAAAGGTATGTTTTGGTTCAATAAGTGCTTTATTTTGAAAAAAAAAACAACACATTTTCAGTTGCCACCAGTGGCGTACAAGAAAGGTATCATGGTCCCTTTTCTCCTTTATTTTTCACGCCACTGGTAAAATCAGAAAAATTATTAATTTTTCGCATTCCTCATTCAATTTTGAGTAAAAAATGTATACTTTTTTGAATGCCGGAAAAACCAACCGTTTTCAAGATAATTGCGCTTTTATGAATACAAACATACTAGTAATGAAAAAATTTGTTCGGCTGAAGTGAATTTTTCAATCCCAATTACTGGTTCAAATTACAGTTGGATATTCTACCAAAAAAATGAATGACACTTTCACATGCATTTTTTCACAAAGCTGCTTTCTTGCAGAGGTACAGGGTATTGAAACTGGAAAATAAAAGTATATTTTCGCAAAATCTGAATATACAAAATTTTCAAGCATTTTTTTGAATGCAGTGTTATATATCTAGTTGTTGTATTCATCTTAGGATTACTAGTATGTTTTAGTTTACCATAAACAATGACGATGGCTTCAGTACACACATTGTGAAATTTTTTTCTAATTTTTTGGGGCATAACAGAAATGATTTGATGAAATAGAGAATGTGCAAGTTTATATCTGTATTACTTGTCAAAGAAAAATTACGTTGCTTCTTTTACCCGCTCATTGCTCTTCCGGAAATAAATCAAACAAGTAATTCCATACCTCCCATTGAACACAACATCGCCCATGGATGAGCATTTCCGATATCCGAAGTAATTGTCATGGCTCAAAGGAAATCTCAAACGATTGATCTGGATTGGGTAACCAGAAATAACGGAGCTGCCAATAGCTCTCTTTGATTTGCCTTTATTGTTGTAATAACGTTTCCCTTTTGTATTTCGAACATCATCTCCCGAGACGTGGTTCTTTCATGTTGCGATATTTCGAATTTACATTCCATTATCTGAATTCTGATGGTAATTTATGCTCAAGATGGGGAGAATCATTCCAGAATTCGGGGTAAACTCATTACAACAGTGTACCTCTACACTTTGAGGCTGCCACCGATTTCTCCGACTGAAGGAAATTGGTATGATGGGGGATTAACTTCTGGAAAATATTGTCGATTCTGCATATGCATAGGGGAGACTGTTGTATCTTGATCACAATTTCTTTTTATATTTTTTTACAAGCCATTTTTTGATATATAATAATGGAAATAGTTTCTCCTGATAACAACATTATTCCTAAACACTATGTATTTTTTGTGAATTTGAATATTAAACAGATATAGAGAAAAAATATATTTATATAATATAATGTACCATGGATCACGCACATTGGATCATCAATGTCTTGTACCTAAAAGGTAGATAATATGTATTAAAAACAACATTTTTATTCAGAAATTGCATTATATTGTTTCATTACAAAAAGAAATAATATTGTATTAAAGTATAACCTAATTTTTATTTGTATACATGTGTACAAAAAGTAAGATTATGAAATTTATAACTTAAAATAAAAGGCAAAAAAAATAGGTATTTAAATTTGATTTTACTCAATATTAGCTAAATTTTAACAATAATAGTTAGCATTGAAGCTAGAAAAGTCCACTTGGAACCACAACTGTCCATCAGTTATAGCATTTCTAAGGTAGGTACATGTACAAACTCAACTTTCTCAATATTCTGGGTTATATTTATAACTGAAATATGGCATAACAAATTACTCACCAATGGGCAGTGATTCAGGTGGAATATGATTTAAAACACAAAACACAATCGTCAACTTATAAAAAAATAGTAGAAAACAGTAGAACCAAAAGTTGTTACTTTTTGAGCTAAAAATAAATATTTATATTTTACTCGAAAACAATAGCACATGGACAACCACTCTTCCGCTTGCTTGCAATCTATTGAGTGAATATTGTTTTGGTATAGTTCTATTACGTAGATTACAGCATTTGTCAAGAAAGTAAAGTAGAGTAAAAGTTTATTGATCCCTTATGCTAGTGTATAAACCAGATAGGACAGTCGTTACATGTAATGAGAGTGTGGTACAAAAGTACCAACACAAGTAAAAATTCATAAAAAAAGTACACATACATCATTACGAAGGCGTTGAAGTGCCACACTTTTTTTATTTTACAATTCCGACTTGTAAATCGGAATTCCGACTTGTATCTTGGAATTCCGACTTCTAAGTCGAAATTCCGACTTGTTTCTCGGAATTCCGACTTGTATCTCGGAATTCCGACTTGTAATTCGGAATTCCGACTTGTAACTAGGAATTCCGACTTGTAAGTCGGAATTCCGATTTGTCACTCAGAATTCCGACTTGTAAGTTGGAATTCCTACTTGTATCTCGGAATTCCGACATAGAGGTCAGAACAATAAAAAACATTGAACAAATGAGATTATTATAACATAACACACACATATATATATATATATATATATATATATATATATATATATATATATACGCAGTGAGTCTGCTTAAGTTGGCTACATATGGGAAACTTTTTTAATATTAATTTTGCGAAAAAAGTTATTCTTCATAAAAAGTTCTGCATGGTCTAAAAGCCAAGATGCCACCATCAGATATCAAATTCTATCAATCTTATACGAGGTATGTGAAAAAATATGAATTTTACTCAAGAGTAAAGTAACTTTATATTTCACAATATTGAAAATTGTTATTGTGAAAAGTTGTTCGGAATTAAAAATCACGTTCAAATATGCAGTTGCATCAATTTATAGTATTTTTTTTATTTCTCGAAACATCTCTACAATGTCAACGAAAATTTAACTGTAATTATTGTACATGTAATCTAGGATGCTCTGACAAGAAATGTCAGATAGTAAAATGTTTGACAGTGACATTCAAAACATCAGTTGTATTTAGCGAAATTTGGTAGAAAGTTTTATAAAATTTGGTAGAGATGCCAGCAACATTAAGTACTGAAGATAAAATTGAAATTGTGTTAATTGTGGGTGACAATTATAAAACTTATCGTGAAGCTGCAGAATTTTTTAATAACCGACACCCAGAGAAAAATCTTCAATATGTCACACGAAGGAAATTAATAACAAAATTTAAGACTTCTGGAGATGTAAAAAATAAATTTAGCAACAAACCCCAACAACGGATCATCCTAAAATATCCTTGCGAGAAAAAGACAGCTTCGATGCAAAATCCTATTAACAAAGATACGGTTTCAATTTTTTTTTTAAAGAACAAGTTTTACCCATACAAGCCCCGATTTATTCATGCGTTAAGACCAGGAGATCATGATAGACGATTTTAATTATGTTATATTATCCAAGGAATGTTAGAAGATAACCCATTTATGGCAAGACATATTCTTTTTTCGGATGAATGAACATTTACATCAAATGGAACAGTCTCTAGCCAAAACTGAAGTTGGTGGAGTGATACTAATCCAAATTTTACCATCAAAACTCGGGACCAGTATGCATTCAAAACAAATGTGTGGGGTGGAATTTACCGAATTAAAATAATTAGACCTTTTTTTTTCATGAATCTTTGAATGGGTACCGTTATTTTCCCTTTCTAGAGAATGAATTAGACGATTTTCTTGATAATGTTCCCATCCTTCAACAAATATATTCAAACAAATATGGTTCCAACAGGATTGTGCCCCATGCCACAGTAGGTTAGACATAAGGCAATACCTTGAAAATCGTTTTAATGGAAGAGTTATTCATCGGTTTTCTGAAATTTCTTGGCCTCCTCGGTCTCCCGATTTGACGCCACTCGATTTTTTCTTGTGGGTTCACCTAAAGGAAAAGGTGTATCTTCAAAGGCCATTCACAGATGTTGCTCATTTGGAAAGAGTCATTACAGAATGCGTTCAGACTCAGAGTATTACTCCAGCTATGCTTAGAAGGGTATTGAAGAACTTTCGTGATAGAACAATTACCTGTATTGAAAGAGATGGCGGATATGTTGAGGCGTCAGTGAATTGAGGGAGCTAATAATGTTCGTTAAATTATTACTACAAAATAAATTATTATAGTATTATTAATTTAAATGCATCGCTGAAATGTTACAAGATAGACATTAACTAATTAAAAGGTTATCAACTGTTCAATGTTCATTAGATTTTTAATAAATTTTGTTTTGTGAAAATTTGCTTATTAATTTCTAAACGGAACGGAAAGGTTAACATGTTTGTAATGAATAAAAATGTTAAATGTTCGGTATTGATAATTTGAGAAAAAAAATTAAAAAAAGATTTTTTTCAATTAGAAGGATGTAATTGCATATTAAAACATAGTTTTTACTTCCGAACAACTTTTCACAATAACAACTTTCGACATTGTGAAATATAAAGTTACTTTACTCTTGAGTAAAGATTGATAGAATTTGATATCTGATGGTTGCATCTCAGCTTTCAGACCATGCAGAACTTTTTATGAAGAATAACTTTTTTTCGTAAAATTAATAATAAAAAAGTTTCCCATATGTAGCCAACTTAAGCAGACTCACTGTATATAGGGTATATCAACGATACGTGGGTGGACGATATTTGAGATAGGAATAAAAGTTGTAGAAATCAATCGTTATGTTTCAAAAATAACTACCAACCTACAAGTTGTTCGATAAATGTGTGACTTATCAAAGTTTTGTTTTTTTAAATACTATACATTTTAACTCGATTGAATTCCTTCGAAAGAGTGTTTTTCGAAAATATAGGGTTTTATGGGTTTATACCAGATGATTCGGATGTTAGGATTAATTCAACACCAAATATCTTAAAATCAATAATTTGGGATAAGAGAATTTTTACTCTTTATATTTTCGAAAATGGTATATTTTCATTTCCTATTCATAAATTTGCCGAATAGCGCTTTTCCCATACAGTGGCAACCAAATATCAGGATCACTTTTTTCTCAGTTTTTTCAAATGGAACAGCCTGTAAATAAGGCTATACCAGAATAGTCCACATTATGAGTTTGTAGAAAATGTAGTGTGTGCCTACTTGATTTCCATCGCAAATGTATCTAATTCCTAAAGAAAGTATGAAAAAGTCATCATAACAGCAATAACGATTTTTTTTATTCAATGCTGGACAGAAGAGGTAACAAATACACTCAAACAATTTAAAAAAATTCACATCAGATGTTCAAACACTCTGACATTTTTAGCTATGTACAATTGCTCTTCGGACATCAATTAAAGTTGATCTTGTAATAGAGCGAAAAACTTCTCTAATTATATTCTTCATGTCTTCTGGTCACTGAATGGGTCTGTTGTTTGCTATTCATTCAATTCTACGCCAACTGTTTTAAAATATTCTTACCTGATTTTGATTGTGGAGAGACGCGCCATCATGTTGGTGATATATCCTGCGTCTGGTGTCAATCGGTACATCCCCCAACAAAATTGGTAAAGCATCTCGGAGAAAATCTCTCTTAAATTTCTCCATTCAGTGGCCCATCAAAGAAATATGATCCTATGTACTGATCCCCAATCATATTTTGGTTATCAACTCCTCTGACCCAATAAGGATTCTCTTTCGAGTAGTAGTGGCAATTGCGTCTATTTATCATCCCATAATTTTTAAATATAGACTCGTCACTAAACAAAATGTATTTAAAAAATTTGGTTCCTTGCGAATGAAATTCGATATATTTTCGCAATAGCGAACTCTGGTATCATAATCCTTCTCATAGAGTTCTTGATGTAATTCAATTCGTTATGGATGAAGTTTATTTTTTATCAATATTCTGTTCACGGAAGTGTGACTTATATTCAACTCTCTCGCAATTTTCCTCGTTCTAACACGAGGATTCTCTGAAAGCATCACCGCTAATTCATTTTCTTCATTTGTTGCAATTTTATTTACTACTTGCTTTTTCTTGTGCGTGACACTGCTGTTTCCTCAGATCTTTCTTTAATCCTCCGAAAACTCTCTGGTCGTATAGACGTTGAATCAGGATATCGAACTGCATACATTCTACTGGCTAATACACAATTTATATCACAGTCAGTCACAGTTGAAGCAAAAAAATATTAGATTTCAGCTATAAATTCACCTCCTCGATAATTGAATGTCAAGTTTGTTGATGATTCCCATAGCATTCAAATGTTTCAAGGGTAATTTGATATAATTGATATGATCTATATTCCGGGTAGATTTTACAGAAGCTGCTTTTCCATGGAGAGATTTGTGGAAACAAGAAGTGTAAAGCACAAGAAGTAAACAAAACGTGCAAGGAATGGAATAAACAGCAGCTATGATGTCGTAAACTGTTGAGAATTTAATGTTGTTACAAGAGAAATCGCAAATGATACATTTTTGGAGGGGCAGCAAGGTCCCTAGTCCTCACGCTCCTAGATTTGTATCTCTGGGGATATGTTAAAGGAGAGGTATACCGCGAGAAACCAAGGACACCAGAAAATATGACGAATAGAATTGGAGAAGTTTTTCACTCTACAAGATCAACTTTAATTGATATCCGAAGAGCAATTGTAGAGAGTGACCAGCAGAAGCCTGTAAGCATTGTCAGCAGATTGAAGAAGTCGCCGATATTAGATGCACGATATGTCAAATTATTGTTTTATGTTTTTATCTGCAATTTATTTCCAACTAAATCTGGCCTTGTCTATTCTCTCCTCCGTACAATATTAACAAATTCACTTAGGATCATTATGTGTAATCATTATGTGTAATAAGATATGTCAAATCGAGATCTGATTCCCCATGTACAGGCAGAGTATCAAATTTGTTAACCAAATCATTCAGAAATCTTACAAGTGTATCAGATATAACACTCAGTACATCAGTACATGAAAAAAAACATGTATGGAATGAATAAATTGAATCTTTTATCTATTCGCGTATATTCTTTTCATCCAATATTTCAGCCATAGCCTCCATATACGAGCTAAATTGATTTCATTAAATTTAATTCCCTCCGATTTCTCCCATGTTTGTTATTTGTTTTGGGAGGCGTCGATGTGATGAGTATAATTGATTGCTCTCTCCTGTGGGTTGAACTTTCCACAGCCCGACAAAAACAAACGCACCACTCATATTCGCAATTATCCAAATCATTTCGACATGCCACGCGAAACATTTTTCGTAAAATTTTCAACGGGATTTCTTTTTTCGGGTGCCCAATTTGCTACCATTTCAAATCTGAACGTTCATCCGTCATAATGAACTGCCGAAGAAAAACGTAGTATGTCCAGGAAAGTAGGTTTTTGTCCAGAAAAGTCGATTAAAAGTGCTTCCTACAACTTTTTTGAATATATTTACGATTCTATAGATGAAGGAAAATATGTTGGAGCACTCTTTTTCGATCTATCAAAAGCATTCGATACCATCGACCCAAACATTATCGAAAGCAAACTACTCTTTAGGATTTCGTGGTAACTTTCTGTCGTGGTTGGTCTCATATATGCGCCTTAGAAAAATATCTGTCAATGGACCTGGGAGTTCCTCAGGGTTCCATCTTAGGTCCACTGATTTTTTTATTATTCATAAACGATCTACCACTTCATATAATCACACAATGTGTGATGATTCAACTTTGGCTGCTGATGCTGACAGTCCCGAGGAACTCCAAGGTAAATTGGATAGATTGTCAAAGGGATTCACAACCTGGTGTGAAAAAAATTATTTAATTGTGAACTCAGACAAAACGGTGTGTATGCAGTTCTATCGCAGATCAAAAATTGTAACAAATTTTCAAGTAAGAGTGATGGATGATGTAATTAATCTCTCTGAAAATACTAAATTTCTCGGAACTTTCGTAGATAGTGATATGAGATGGGAAGCAAATATAAATGCTGTTTGTAAAAAGTTAAATAGTGGTTATTATGCCATTCTACAACTGAAAAATTTTTTTTAATATAACTCAACTGATCAATATTCATTATGCCATAATCTACTCCCACATCTCCTGTAATATCAACATCTGGGGCAGCTCCAGCAACTCCAACAGAATATTTATTCTACAGAAAAGAGTCATCAGACTCATTTTCAATCAAAAGATTCCTGTAGAGAATATTTGAAAAGATTCAATATCTTAACATATCCATGTATATATATATATATATATATATATAAATATATATTTTTAAATGTATAATGTTATTTCTGAAACAGACACATATGTACGACACTGTTTCCCAACATCATAACTATTCCACTAGAAATGGAGATCTCATCAGGATCCCGACTCATAACACATCATTCTTTAAGAACAGTCCGTCATATACAGGAATTACATTTTTCAACAATCTTTCAACTGATCTGAGGAAAATTCAAAACAAAAATATATTCAAATCAAAATTGAAGAAATATTTGCAAGAAAACTATTTCTACAGCATTTCTGAATTTTTAAACTCGAGATAAAATGTTAGTGCTGTCTGTGTATATATTACATTTATATTTTACATTTGATTTGTTTCAAATTCGAGATAAAATTAGTTATATCTGTGTATATGTGACATTTATATTTTGTATTTTGGTATTTTGATTATTTGTCTACCTTTTTGTGTTCCTGACGTATCCTATATCATGTATTTGATCTCAAAGGATTCAATAAATTATTATTATTATTATATAGTATTTTTCCTAACAAGTGCGGAAAGTGGTACTTTACCGCACGCCATTGCCGTTCAAGCAGACGGGTGCAAAATATAAACGCGGAATAATTTTTTCCTTCACGGAAAAATCGATTTATTTAAGTATTCAGGAGGAGTGGCACCCCCCTCTGACTGACTGACTGACTGACTGACTGACTGACTGACTGACTGCTGACCAACCGACCGACCGACCGACTGACTGACTGACTGACAACGCCCAGACCAAACCGCTGAATCTAAGGATCCGAAAGGGGTGTGAGAAAGGGTAGTGAAAGTGGAAGTACCTTTAGTTTTGTATTTGGAGCCATGGAAATTGGTATTCGACCTTTTCTTTATTTCACGATGATTTCAAATCGAAAATTAAAGTTCTATATTTCGTGTAAAATTTTATATATTTAAGCCAAAGCGCTTTCGGCCAACGGCCATCTTCAGTGTTTATCTAAAATGAAAATGATATGATTTTGATGTAAAAGATTGTTTTCAGTACATGTCATGAGAATGAAAAAACATCTTGATTGAAGTAAAATTTGTGAGCATTCCCACATGTGTTCCTGGTTCAATGAATCACATTTATAATGTTAGTTATGTTTTCATTAATTCGAAGTAACATGTGAGAATGCTCACAAGTTTTACTTCTATCGAGATGTTTTTTTATTCCCATGACAGGTACTGAACAATCTTTTATATTTGTACATCAAAATTATATCATATTTATTTTAGATAAGCACTGAAGATGGCCGCTTTGCTTAAATATACAAAATTTTACACAAAATGTAGAACTTTAATTTTCGATAATAAATTTCTATTCAATTAAAAAATCTGCAGAATGTTTCCATTCCTAAATACTGTCGTGAATTGGGGTTTGTTCACGACTAACTAGGTAGATTCTGACCCTTTATTGATTGAAAACACTTTGTGAAGAAATGTAGTAAAATATTTATTGAAATGAATACAAAGATTGAATGAATATAAAACTTTTTAACAAAAAATTAAACCATCGAAAAAATCAACTGAAAAGCAAAAAATAAAATAAACCTTCTTAGTCTAAATGATAATTGAGCTCCTAAACTAATGTAAGTAACTGATTTTGAGTCGGCGCCAAACAAACAATTATCGAAGATCATTATCTATGAAAGAAGTCATCAAAACGCAGCCGTGCATCTCGCTGCCATCATTTTACGCTTCACCTAATTCAATTGCTAGTTTGTTTGGCGCCGACTCAAAATCAGTTACTTACATTAGTTTAGGAGCTCAATCATTTAGACTAAGAAGGTTTATTTTTTGCTTTTCAGTTGATTTTTTCGTCGGTTTAATTGTTTGTTAAAAAGTTTTTATTTTTTACTTTTCAGTTTCGTATTTCGTCGGTTTAATTTTTTGTTAAAAAGTTTTTATTTTTAAATTTTTTGTGGCTAAAATCTACCAATTACTACCTACTTGTTTTTTGATTACTTCCAAAATACTTACTTACCCACCTTACTTCTACTATACCAGTTAAATAATATGATTATCTACTTTTACTATTTGTTGTAATATAAATTATTTTCGTTGTTTTGGTTAGTTTATTTCATTACTTTGTATATAATTCCATCCTCTCATAAAATATACTGATTTTGATGGATGTGGAACAAGAATAATGTCAGTAGCGATCTGTCATTGTCAACTACGTATGTGTGTGCCAATGTTCACTAGTGAAAAATCAATTATCCCCTATTTTTCCACCCGTAAGGGTGGCTTATTCCTTTCGAAATCCAAATATAAGATATACCCTATCTATTAAAAAAATAATCATCCAAATCGAAGAACCCAGTACAAAGTTATGCCTGATAGAATCGGTTAACGGACCAGAATCCAGAGGGTGAGTGATCAATATCCTTCATTTCGCTACCCTTAGGGGTGGATTTCATCTTTTAAATTCAAATGGGACCAAATTCGAAGTACACCCTATCCACTGAAAAAAGAATTATCGGAATCGGACGTACAGTAAAAAGTTATGCGTGATCATACATAAAAAAAATGATGGAAAAAAAAAATACGGGTCGACTAGAGAACCTCCTCCTTTTTGGTTTCGTCGGTTAAAAATAATGTAATGAATCTCTTCCAGTAGTTGTAAATTTCAAATGAATTGAACCAAAATATTACTCACAAAAATAAGTCGGGAATAATTCCAAAAACCATAATCTTCAAATTGATAATAGGGCTTCTTAACTTTATAACTCTCTAACCCCATTTCCTAATCTAGCTTTGGGCAGGGCAAAAACCCAACGCCGACTCCCCGATCAAACCATCAGTCGTCACTTTTAAAAACTCCTGTTTATGTTTCGTGTTTTGCAGAATAACAACATTGTGACCCACTTGGAAAGTATGCTGATTGTTTTACTCTACGGGGTGTTCGATACATTTTTGACAATACTAATTCTTGTCCTATTCGCTGTGTGCAAGACTGGTAATGCCCTCTAGTGACTCGATAGCTGAAGTTTTCCTGTTTAATTTCCAATACACACTATGTAACAATTTAATTTTTTCAACAATTTCTAAATAATCTATCACGATGTAACAATTTTGTGCTCACTGCTAGTTCCAGATTAATACGATAGTTCACCGCATTTGGAGGTTATCCATGTAAAGTCATGATATTTTGAATATCATAAAGTAATGCTACTTCTGTGTACTTTTAGGTACGGCAAGTAATGTGCTTGCTCGTTGTTAGTTTATTAAGGTCGCAGATTCATAAGCTCTTGAGAACATAAAAAAGTGAGGGAGCCAAGTAGTTTAACAAATAAGAAAAAGTACCCGTATAACCCTGGCTAGCTTTAACCTGACAGTAAATAACATCAGATTCAACGCAAAACTATTTAATGAAATTCTCAAATGATATAAAAATCAGAAAAGGAATGAAGTTCACAATTGTACCTGAATATGGGATCCCTCTTTTACCCTTGCAAGATGTAAGAACGTTGAACGGTCAATAAATAATACAAACACGTTCAACACTCTCTAACACGTATAATTGTCCACAAAATATTGGGTATTGCTTATACAGTACAAGTAACGATGTTTACTCTTTGTACTTGAACTGCACTATATCGATATGGAGTGATTTTCTATGAAGCATCCAATGATACTGAAAAGGTCTTTGCTGTACAAAAAAGAACAATTAGAACAATCTTCAACCTAGGTTTCAGGGAGACGAGTAGAGGGGTAAATTCAAAGAAAAACAAATATTAACAGTAACAGCAGTATATATCCAAGAATGCTTATTATTTCTATTCAAAAACAGGGAATATTTCAACACAAATCAGACAGTACACACATATAGTACGAGATCATTAAATTATACTTATCCCATACACAGACTTTTAATGTCAGAAAAAGAAGCTCACTATAGTTGCATCAAATTTTTCAATAAGCTTCCAAACAGCATGAAATCTATCACGAGTTTGAATGTTTTTAAAAAGGCATTCACAAACTGTTAGTACAACTAGAACCCTATGATGTGAAGGAATTAATGAATGCCACCTGGTAAAGTAAGAATTTATGTCCAATGTTTGTAGATTTTTTAGATTTGTATATATATATATATATATATATATATATATATATATATGCACGGACGCCTACTTCGTTCTGGGTACTGATACTGTGATCTATTGCTGTACTTACCTGTTTTCGAAATAAAGATATTATTATTATTATTACATTTAACATTGGTTCAGATTTAAGGCCAATTGCTTTCGTAACCGAAACCAGTTCGTGAAAATTAAAACACAAATTAATAATCCTCTGCGAGGTACTTTGTCCTGATAGAATGCCGTGTTCAATAGACAACTTGGCAAGACATCAAAAGTATCTCTGTCCTCTGTTCATAAGGCTGATTGATCAGTTTACAACACCGTCCAGGCGTTTCCGAACTCGCAGTTTAAGTCGCTATTAGCTTTCCATCACCGGCTAACACCGTCCCACGGAACTTGGTTAATACTTTTTCTATCCACTTCTAGACGATCAAATAAAAAACGGAAAACATCTCAAATATTTATCGAATGAAAACCTCACGTCCCGGAATTAGAGATTGAAATATCGTGGAATAACAGAACACTTATCTCTTTGCTGCAGTTTTTGTGATGCAGTTGGAAATGTATAAAATTTACACGTACTATTTTTGCAATCGACTCAGAGCCGGCCTTAAGGGTGGCCAAGCGGGGCGCCGGCCCCGGGCCTCGCGCTTCTAGAGGCCTCGCGCTGCCGAAGATTTCGTTAATAAAATCACTGATTAGAATTTTTTAAAAACTTCTACACGTTATGAATTTTCTGCCACTTCTCAAGATCGTTTAAGTTCATTAGCCACATTATCGATAGAGTCTGATATAAGTGCGAGGCTGGAGTTTGATGCCATTATAGATAAATTTTCGAAAATTAAAGCTAGGCGGGTGATTTTTTCATAAGATCTCATGAGTCTCACATGTACGTTTCACGTTTCATTTTCACTCAGTGAAAGAATTCAAATTATTATTTTGAGTTTTGATGTTTCGTTTAAATATTCAGAGTTTTATTTTCGTTTTCGTTATTAGTAGGTATTAAGATGTCTAAAAACATGGTGTATTCACTTATACCTGTAAAATATTGGGACAAACTGGGGGACAACAGCCCACTTGATAAAGGGAGTTATCTAGAGTTTCAGATGGCGCCGACGTCCTTTCTTGTCATAATTCAGTAAACTGCAATTTCATACCACACAGGGTGTTTTTGTGATTTGTGTCTTCTGATCCGTTCTATGATTGTGCTTTTGTCGCCTTTAAGGTTATCTCAATTCGTTGTGAAATATTTTGAGGTTGATCGATCGATGTAACATATTTTAGAACAAACTATTCCATGTACTTATGTCAGTGTTATCAGGGTTATTATATATTGTCAGTATTATATATATAATAACCCTGAGTGTTATATAGAATTTTCGAGAGGGTTCCGAAATAATTCTAATTATGCACCGTACCAATTTATTTTGTATGGTCAATTTTCTATTGATACAGCTCCACCGAGTTGGTACTTATGTATTTCTGTCCCTGTTTGCTCGTGATAAAAATCTTATGATGGATCGGATAATGATTTTATGAAGTGCTGTAAATTACATACAATTACTTAATTGAGCTTTCAAACCAATAAAAGTAAAATGTGTGAGATAGTGAAGCTCTATCAAACGACTAATAGTTTGCCGATATTGGGTATGGAAATGAAATATTGCGAAGTTTCAACAGCTGCCATTTTGAGACTATTGGACCATTTTCGCTCGTGGCGACGTGCTCCTCCAGCGCTGCACCTCAGAGTCACCGCCTCACATTTTTTTCGCACGTTAGCGGAAAAATTCTGCAGCTTACAGTTTCTATTTTAAAGAAAAAATTTATCTACCTTTTTCATGTCAATTTTTCTATTTTTGCGAGTGGCACCATTATTTATTCATTTTTTTTTTTAATAATCAATATACAATGTAATTTGGCAACTTATTTGTTAAATAATTAATTAAGCTCATACTTTATGGTTCATAACTTTCAATATGTTGTTCCTTACATCATCACTAATGTACAGTAAAAAGTTCCCGCAGTCCCCTAACTTTCTGAACCTAAAATCTAATATTATTCCACTACTAGTAAAATGACTCGTATATGTATAGATTAATTTGAATCTTCTCTGAACCTTTGCCAATTGGAATGATTGTAATGTATCTAGTAACTAGCAAGTCAAATGATTTTATTATTACTTTTATATTTATTTTTCATATTATATATATTTTGTATAAAAATTTTCCCATGAGATGAGAGTCTTCTGACTAAAAGTATTGGAAAATTCTAAATATAGTGGATATTTTCTTCCAAAGAGCTATGGGACCCTATGGGACGGTTCGGAATTCACTAGCCAAAATCAATATATCTTCATAGAATGAAAAGTCCACGCTTACTTTTGAAATTCATGTGTTTATTGAAAAGTTATAATCATCCTAATCATAGTCATTAGCCTTATCGATCTTGGATGTGGGCCTTGTTCTTCCGAACAACTGCTTGGTTCAGATCGCCCTCCTCCGATTATCTCATGCGGGGTGTTACTGAAAAATAAAATAAAAGCATTTAGATTATTTTTTCCTCCCCTCATCTTTGTTAGTAGGGCTCACCTTTTCCGGCGAAGTCATTCTAAGATAGCTGGAAGCAGCCTAGACTGTTGCACACCAGGATTCATCGATTTCTCAACTTCATCAACAGATTTTATGATATCTACAATGAACTTTCTGATTTTGTTCATGTCAGAAAGTTGTAAGAGAGGTAATAGTCCGGCAGAGATGGGCAGTGAATGGCTTGGTAATAGTTTCTATCGGAAAGTTTGATGGAACAATGTCATGGGGGACATTTTCCAATCCCCTCAATTTTCAAGTTAATTCATCATCTAGAGACATCAGTCCACTCTCCTACCTTTTCTCATTCCTTCGTGGAAGTTTCCATGATCCAAAAAAGGCCATTTGAGAAGAAATAACTTTGAAAAAATCGCCAGGTAGACCTCAAGAAAAATCTGATTTTTGACAGACAGATGTAAACATTGTAGTAAGTTTCCAGGATTTCATCTCATTTTCGCGCCAACTGTTCTGAGCGGGATCTTATTCGTAGCACTATAATCTTTGTAAACGATCAATTCACAATTTTTTGCATGAAGTAATGTTGACAGAAAAAGAAAATTTCATAGGTTTGAAGCTTGACATTTTGCGTGACACAAACAACAAACATTCCTTACGGCGCCATCTACTAATGAAGTTCTAAGCAGAATTTAACGTTTTTCATTTGTTGTCCCCCAAAAATTCTAAACAAAATCGAATCAGTGAATACACCAGGGTTTTTAGGCATCTTAGTAGGTATATTACGTAATATATTATATGTTGTTTTGTTTAGCTTTTGTTACCTTTCTCATATCATTTTATCTAGTATTAATTATTATATTGTCATTGTCAAAACATTCAAAAGGTGTTTTTCTCGCCAAATACATTATTTATTTAAATTATGTGTTTTATATTTTGAACATATATTTAGTAGGCACGCCATCCAAAAGGCAGTAAGGGGAAGGTGAATAAATGAGAACATTTAGTAGGAATTTCTTCAAAGGACAAAAATATCAATTTATTAATAAATAAAATATATAAGGGCCTCGCACAACAAGTTGGCACCAGGCCTCGCGCTCACTAAGGCCGGCTCTGAATCGACTACACAGCAATAGCGAGGGCTCATTGTTATTATATGTATGATTGTAGTTATACTACCCAACCGTGACCGTTGCCACTACGATAATAATAATGTTTATTCATCTGAAGTATGGTACAATATTTTTAAGTGATTTGTGAATTAACGGGGAGACCTCAGAAACTGAAAGTTTTCAGCTTGTGCTTGTGATTAGTGATTACCAGGATCATTACCTACTTCTGCCACCATGGGCGCTGTCATAGTTTCATCTATCCCCTCCAGCCTAATGCACACAGCGAATACATTTGGAAAATATAAGTAAAATTAATAAATTTCTATTCAATTCCAAAATTTTCAGAATGTTTCCATTCCAAAATACTAACTTCTTGGCCTATAAAAATGTTTTAGAAAATTTAAATAAAACTAATGGGTATGGACGGCCTATCTGTAAAAATTTTTCAAAATCTACCTGACCATGTCCTACTCACCCTAGCTGAGGCAATTAACAGTTCCTTCAGAATGGGACAGTTCCCTTCCTGCTTGAAACAAGCAGTTGTAATCCCCTTGTACAAAGGTGGTGACTCAGATGATCTCTCGAACTTTCGCCCAATTTCATTATTATCAACATTATCCAAAATAATAGAAAAACTAGTCAAAAGAAGAATGATGGTACATCTTACCAGAAATGACATATTAAGCCATGCCCAATTTGGATTTCAAAACTCGAAAAGCACAAATGATGCTTTTTTCTCGTTGCTAGAAAATACATATGTTACTTTGAATAATGGAGAAACCGTAGCGGCGGTATTTTGCGACTTCTCCAAGGTGGTACATCTTACCAGAAATGACATATTACTGCAAAACTACAATTTTACGGTTTCCGAAATTCCCATTAGACTGGTTCCGACGTATTTGTCAGAAAGGAGTCAAGTAGTAAAAATACAGGAAAACTACTCTAACAGTGGCAAAGTCGCAATGGGCGTTCCACAAGGGTCGGTTCTAGGTCCTATTCTATTTTTATTGTATCTAAATGACCTAGCCACCATTCGCATCCAAGGAAAATTCACTTTCTTTGGGATGACACCACCATTCTATGGCATAGCAAAGACATAAATCACTTGAAAGAATCAATTGCTCTCGATCTAGAAAAATTAAGCAATGGTGTGACTCAATCGACTCTGTTTCAATTTAAAAAAACAAATCTAGTCACCTTTAAGTTTGACTTTGATAATTTGTACTTAGATAACCAGATTATAACAAATAAGCCACAAACTAAGTTTCTAGGTCTAATTATAGACAACAAGCTAAAATTTGATGAGCATGTAACGACCTTGAGCAAGAAGTTAGCCTCTAGCTGCTTTGCAATGAAAATTGTTTCAAGAGAATTAAACGTAGCCTCGGCTAGGATGGTCTACTTTTCCCTAGTCGAGTCACATTTGAGGTATGGCATTGCCTTCTGGGGTTTATGCAATAACCAGCTGTTTCAATGTGTTTTTATTCTACAAAAAAGAGCAATCCGATACCTGTGTAAAGCTCAATATCACGATCACTGCAAACCACTTTTTATTAGCCAACAAATATTATCACTCGTTTGTTTATTTATTTTGGAAACTGTATGCCTCATCCACCTACTGAAACACGAAAACATAAAACAAGAAATGAAGGTTGTGTTCCCTTACCCTTACCTAAATCTAGTCTGACAAAAAACTCCATCATGTATGAAAGCAAAAAAATATATAATCATCTGCCAGCCAGTTATAGAAACATAACTCTCTGAAGAACTTTCGAAAGACTGTAAAAAGGCTCTATTGCAGAAAGCTTATTATAACCTGCAGGAATATTATGATGATATACTATAGTTCCTTATGGGAATTGATTTGATACTGGATATTTATATTATTGAATTTTTTTTTTATCTCATATGTTTTGATTTATTATGCAAGACTACTGTTAAATCTTAAGGGTGGTAATTGTTAGTTAGTTAGTTACCCTTTGTTAATGACATCTTATTTTATAATGTGTTTGTTTATAATGTGTTGTTTCAATAGTCCTTCTTTTAAAGTAGATTGACAATATGTTTTTATTTATATATGTAATATTTATCTTTTATGTTCGTACATTTTATCCACTTGACATTCATTTATTTTATTGTATTTTTATCTCATATGTTTTGATTTATTATACAAGACTACTGTTAAATCTTAAGGGTGGTAATTGTTAGTTACCCTTTGTTAATGACATCGTATTTTATAATGTGTTGTTTCAATAGTCCTTCTTTTAAAGGAGATTGACAATATGTTTTTTATTCATATATGTAATATTTATCTTTTATGTTGTACATTTTATCCATTTGACATTCACGTATCTAATTATCTATACATTTCTTATTTTTTTTCTATTTTCATGCTTTGTCAATAAGAATCAACTCTTCAGACAATAAAGTATATATTGATTGAATGCGTTCCTGTGTGGTAGGTGGCCAACTTGTAATATGGCCTTTGGGTGGAGATGAAGGAACAAGAACAATAAATCTGTAGGAGAATGCCTGAGAGTGCGTATGGCTTGCGGGCGTCTTTCGGTCCTTTAAGAAAATAACACCTGCTAGTTCACACTATTACGGACAAACCTCGGCACCAAGATTTCACTTTCACTCTCTTGTTCACAGCCAGCTCGTAGAAACAATATTGATGGGGTTGATTCTTTCAACATGATTTATCTATCCTGACGGAAATAGAAGTAGTAAGATCTAATGGACACAAATATCATATCTGAATAAATTCATTGGTCTTTGTCTTTTATTCGTTGTTTGGAGAACTTGGTGAGATTCTCGAACTTCAACTTCCCAGACAGCACTGGATATTCCATGAATCTTCATAGAATATTATTTTTGGGATATTGGAATATTCTTAAATGTGCCAGGGATATACAAATCTTTTTTGGACTATTTCTAGAATGTGCTGGTGGGGAAAATTTTAGATATTCCTTGAATATTCCATGAGGAATATTCCCGGAATATCCAGAATATTCCATGAATATTTCTAAAGAATACTCCTGGAATATCCTCTGGGAATATTCCTTGTATATCCACAATATACCTACAATATTCCATGAATATTCCATGAATATTCCTAGAATATTCCATGAACATATTCTATGAATATTCCGAGAATATTCAAAGTAATTCATGAATATATAGTAATATTCCCAAATATCCGGAAGGGTTTTCAGAACAAAATAACAATTTCCTGAAATTTCAGAAATTAAGAAAATAAAGAAAATTACAACTATTCCCCACATGAGAATCCTCAAATAAAAAATCCTAATGGCACTTTTACATCAATAATATGAACTTCTACAATTATGCCTGACAATTCAAGCAATGTATTTGCTTACATTCGCCAAGAAACAAAACTTCATTTCAAAAATTATGTAGTAGTGCAATACGTAATTGTTTTCCCCAGATAACACAGGATATCCTATGGATATCCATTTCATGTCCAATTCTGGTCGGGATATCCCTGATTTGAAATGGACATCCATAAGATATCCGTCGACGGATTTGAAATGGATATCCTTCAGAAGATATCATATGGATGGCCATAAGATATCCGGAGCAAATCTGGATAGTTTAAATTGCAAGATTGATTTTATTGTGTCAATTTCTGAGCTCCTTTCATGCTCGTACATATAGATTAATTTTTTTTTAGGAAAATCTCATGTTTCGTTTTTCTACTTGATTTGAAATGGATATCCTTCAGAAGATATCCTAGGGATAGCCATGAGATATCCAAAGCAATCATAAATGAATGTAAATATTCTCGTAGATACACAAATTGTACCTTTTCAAAAATATGTTGTCGCGGGGACCCTCTGCGACCACAGAACAGATATACATGTGTCTGCGACAGCCTGGCCATACTATACGCATAATTACTGGCGACGTCTGTCATTTTGTTGAGGAAGGTCGAAGGTCATAGTCATAGCACTGAATCCAAACAAAGTCGTGTTTTTTCTATTTTCCTTCGTTTTGATACACCTGTTGGTCTGGACATAATGGTTTTCATCTGTAGCAATTGATTGTTTCCAAAGGGAATTATATATTGGCCGAATACAGGTAAATATCAATCGAGAAGGACATAACCTATAAAATCCATTATTTCCAATGCATTTATGTGTTTGCTGTTTGAGTTACGATATTTTCAGAAATGCTGAAAAGCACCTCGTTACATTTGCCACAATACACGAGTTTTTCAAATGTCACAGTGCCCAGATTAAAAATGGTGTGAATGCCTACAACAGTGGACATGTGATGAAGATGATTCATCAGTAGATTCGAACATTTTCCTATTGATTGCACTGAAAAAATGAATCTTTCGGAAGAATATTTGGGAACTGGATCGAAGTTCAAAGCTTATGTAGGTAAGTTGTATGTTTTTCTATTCTAGAACTCTTTTTTTAGGTACCTAAATGAAATCTAAAAAATATGACTTTATTGTGGAACGATGCCTTTCTTCCGTGCTCACTAATATGTTGCCTCCAAATATAGCTGGTATGTTGCAAAAAAAAATAAAGTGGACAACTAAAACTGGCTGAATTATCACTAGGTGAAAAGCCCATTCTGTTGTTCAATTTATTTGATAATTTGTAATGTCTCGTAAGAGACTGCTAGTTCAGTGAGAATGCAAAATTTCCAAGAAAAGTTTATGTGAAAAATGCTTATATATATATATATATATATATAGTATACCAATAAAGAGAGAGAAAAACTATGGCAGTGGTATATATATATATATATATATATATTATCATCATCAGTATTCGAATTCAAAAGAAAGCATAATATTTCTCAGTATTTTTTTGTAAATTTCAACATTAATTATACCCGTGAATATATCATTTCAGAAGCGGCTGACCTCAGTGATTCGACGGACGGAAAATAAAAAAGCTACTGAAGAAGCCATCTAGGCTTGGCTGAGAAGGGCCAAAGAATGGCATCTGTCATCTTCTAGAATAAAGGAAACACCTGGATGGACGAAGAAAATAGCATTCTATTTTTTCTTTAACTTTATTTTTTTGATTATTCTTCATTTTAATATTCTGTTTTTATTTTAGAGTTTACATATACATTTTATTTGTTGATAACCCGAAGTTTATGAGAATATTTTGATACCAGAGTTTATTAATACATTTTTTTTTTGTTCAATACCATCATTTCATTCCTCCAGATTGCTATTACTATATTTTATCTTCGATGGATATCCCGAAGGATGTCTTTAGAATCTCTCAAGGAATCTTTCAGATAGCTTTTTAATATCCCTGAAGGATATCTCATGGATATTCCTGAATGGATATCCTTATGGATATCTTTGAAAGATATCTTATGGACATCTCTGGAGGATATCTTATGGATGTCCTTGAAGGATATTCTATGGATGTACAGGTTGTTCCACTTTGGACATCCATCGGATGTCCATAAGATATCTTTTGGATATAATTGGATGTCCATAGTATATCCATAAAATTCATGAAGGATGTCAAATGGATATCCATTGGATGTCCATGTGTTATCTGGGTCCTCAGAGTATTTATGGATTGGAATTGCAGGTTCCACTGCGCACCCCTTCCCTACAATGAAATAAAACAACATGAATTTGAACAGGTCTATTTCTATATAGTTATAATAATAATAACACATATTTTATTAACCCGTTTCTTCTGTCACTACGGGGATATCTCTGAAAAACAAGAATTGCAAGATCGAACTACTGCTATCTGAATCAGAAAACTTGAATCCATTATATCACTAATAGTTTCAACTTGATTACTTAACTGTCATTTTGCATGCTGTGACGGAGTTTGTGTAAAATTGCATTAAGAATATTTTCAGTGTCCTGGTGTACTTCCTTATACCAAGCATTTTGTAGAAAACGCCTTGAAAATGAAATGATCAGTGATATACAAATGAAATTTTATGGAATGAAATGAATGGTAACATGAAAGTGTACTTACCACATGTGGTGATTATTGTTAAGCAGAGGTAATTAGAAGGAATCAGAAATAAAGAACACGCCTGCTTGACTGTTCGATCTCGACTACTGTATTTTAGAAAGTTACACTGTTGCCACTGCAATTTCAATATTGCCAACTGACAAGAGACATATACAAGTTTGATGTCAGAAACCAACACCCCACTACATCAAAGCTTGGAATTTTACATAAACCTATGCCATTTATGAATTTATCATGTTTACAAGTATTTAGACTTTTGTCATAATGCCGGCAACTATTTCATCAGTTGACACATAAGTCAATCTAACATTTTCATTTGATATGGCCTCTCTAATGAAATGATGTCGTATATCTATAGATAGATAGATAGATAGATAGATTTATTGACAACGTTACACATTTTACAAGTGTTTGTAGCAGGTCAGATGAGATGCTTTGAGCGATTATGATGTAACGGATTTTCAGCAAGTTTTTGTGCACTCAATTATTAAGAATATTTGTTAAACAATTCCAAACACAGTAGTTTCACATACAAATATGCAAAAGTAACCCATACCAGTAAAAAAAAAAGATGTCAAATGTCAATTTAAAATGCATTCAACTTTACAGCTCTGCCATCGGGTTAAGCTACGACTATCGGATGAAGACAGACGCTGGCGCGCGCGGAATGGTTTTGATTGGTCGTGAAAGTGCACCTCGATATTTTCCGACCAATTATAATTTGATCAGTACAGTAGTGTATTTTTGTCAGCTTGTCTGAACAAAATTCTGTTTGTAAATCAAATACATCTATTCGCACTTTTTCATACTTTTCCCATATTTTGAACTCGAAAATGGTTATTGGTGTTCATTCCATATAAATAAAGGAGAATACAGAATATTCAATTTTTATTTTTCTATTAATATTCATACATGATTATCCATGAATATTCACACAGGAATATTCTAGGAATATTCATACAGTAATATTCTCACGAGAATATTCGTGGTACATTCTCCCGAGAATATTCCAGGAATATGCATATTGGAATAATCCTGGAATATGCTAGTGGCATGTGAATATTCTAGGAATATTCCATGTATATTTTGGGAATATACTCTTCTCTTTTCAGATATTTAGAGAATATTCTAGGAATATTCCGTGCTGTCTGGGTTAGCCATACTTAGAAGTTGAAGAACTGACACCTCAATAATTGATACCTCCTCATAGAACGAAAGATGTGGAAAAATGTTGTAGAGTGAATACAATGCAATACAATACAATATTTTTATTTCCTGAGGCTTTACAAGCATGGAAATCGTCAACTACAAAAGATAAATAAAATAAAATGGCAGTTGAAATTAAGTCATAAAATTAGATGTACATGAAAGAATTCAATAGGAGTGGTAGAAGAGAATCACATAAAACAAGTAAAAAATAGTATAAACAATAAAATAGTACACAAGCAACATTCATGATGTCAAGCAGCCAGATCAGTTTGAAAATATTCATCTATTGAGTAGAAGGCATTTTTGTAGAGAAGATTTTTAACACCATTTTTGAAATTAATTACATTACAAATGTTCTTAAAGAATATTGGAAGTTTATTATATAATTTTATAGACATGATATGAGGTCCGTTAGCTACAGAAGTTAATTTGTGAATAGGAACTATCGAATTATAATTTTGTCTTAGAGTATAACCAGCAGCAAGACGGGTAGTATCTCTTTGTTGACCCTCGTGGAAGTGTTTCTTAATGTAAGTAACACAATTCAAAATATACATGAATATCACAGTTTGATTCCGTAATTCAATAAATAACTGCTTACAAGAATCGCCATATTTTTTTAAACACATGGTCCATAATATTTTTTTTTTTTATTAACAAATTATTGAATCTACTGCAGTTACCGTAGCAGACCAAGCAATAATTTAGATTTGAGTGAACATAGGCATAGTAATAGTTTAGTAGAGTCAATATGGTCATTCCAGGATAATTGTGAGTCAATGTTCAACCGTAGGAAGTTAACTGATTTTTTTCTGTACTATAGATTTAGTATTGGTTCTTACCAATATACTGCAGTCCATTTCTCTAAGAGAGAAACAATGGTATTCGTTTTGTTGCTATTTAGTACAAGGCCGTTCCTGGAACAGACAGCCCTTCACATAGAGCAGAACTAATTATGAAGGACGTGTCATCAGCAAACTGAACAGTACAATTTGGTTGGACACTACCTTGGGGGACACCTGTTGAGATGTTACGATTCTCAGAAAAATATATGCCCGACTTGAGCCTAACCTTAACAGATAGAGTTCTGCCAGTTAAATAAGTTTCAATCCATTTAAGACTTAGACCACGGACACCAAGGTCGTAAAGTTTATCAAGGAGAAGTTGATGACTGATGGTGTCAAATGCACGAGACAAATCAAAAAGAATACTAATCGTTTTTTCACCCTTATCAAATTTGGATAAAACATTGTTGACCAGAGAAAGAGTAGCATCTTGAGTTGATAAACCAGCTTGGAATCCATATTGGCTCTCAGAGTAAGTTATACTTATTACAGAAGGATGCAAGTCTGTTCAGAAAGGATTTTTCGAACAATTTAGAGAATGAAGACAGCAATGCAATACCCTGTAGTTGGAGATTGAGTGCTTATCATTTGTTTTGGGAACAGGAATAACAATGGCGTGTTTGAGACGGAATGATAAATCCACTAAGTATGTAAGTGGTTCGATGATAAGTTCAGCAACAGGTAACAAACTTCACCAGGCAATTCATCAATGCCGCTAGAGTTCTTAGACGATGTAGACTTAATAATATCGAGAAGTTCAGTTTCGTCAACGGGATGAAGAAAAAAAGAGTTTGTTTTTATATAATAGGGAGAGGGGGAGAAATTGGTAGAGACCATTACCTGCTAAAGATGCAAGTCAAAGGAGGAATCGAAGAATAGGAAGAAATAAAAAATATTATCAGGCCAATCATCAGATTTTTTCGTGACAAAAATAGTAAAGGAAACTGCCCATCACACAATTTAAAAAAATCAAAAAACTCGACTGCGTAAAAACTGAAATTTGAAAAATATAACAAGATGACCAGAAAAGTTCACTTTTACGCAGTCGGTTTTACACTTTTTAGTTAAGATTATAAGACGGTAATAATCTAAAGTCATTAAGCCGTTCGTTATAGCCGAGTTGATTGTACTCAATTAAGTTTCTATTAAATATTGGTAATGTGTTATACAATTTAATTGCAGAAAACGAGAATGCTCTTTGTGAAATGCAACACGATAATAGGGAAACACAGTTCTACCAATGGAATTCGCTATCAGAAAATGCGGTTGCAAAATTGATTAACTGATTCCCAAGATTTTCTGTCGTTCTTTATATAGATAATTATTTCGTATTCCAGAGAAACATAATGCAAATATAGCTCTTCCTAAGGTGTTGACATTGCAATGTCATATCAAATTCGAAAATTATTACTAAAAACGAGAGAACGATATCAATTTGCTTTAATTTAAGAGTATTTTTTCTGGAGAAGCGTTTTATTTGCCCTATTAGGTAGGCATATCTCCGAGGGAAAAAAGTGGAAGTGGTGACTGAAATCCAAAATTGCCCATTCTTAGATGGACATTTTATATTGAAAAATCAAAATGAAATATGATTTTCCACCTGATTCGAGGTGCTGCGACTAATACGAAAAAATACCCAATTTTCCCAGAGCCGAATTAAGAGGGGCAAACGGGCTGCAGCCCGGGCCTCCACAAGAGAGGGCCTCCACAATATAAATTTTTAGGTAAAATTTCTAACAAATACCAGAAGGATATGCAAAATTATATATAAAAAAGCTGACAACGAAAGAGCAGTTCTCCCACTTTTTCCTCTCATTTTTCGTTTTAAACATTCAAAAACATGTTTCGTATTCTTGTCAAAATTCATGGTTAATATTAATCTTCGATCTGATGAATCATGTGTATATGCGAGATACAATCACCAAGTAAAACATCATACTATTATACAAAATATTATATCGTATCGAAATTAGATGTAAAAACAAAAACAATTGAATTCAAAAAAATATATACATTTTTTTTTTATTAAATGAAGGATTTTCTGTCGATGTATTCTTCGAATGACACAAGCGATCTAGATAACAATGAAATTCAATAATCTTTTATTAAATGAAGGATTTTCTGCCGATTCTACAAACACTTTGCCCGTCTATACCTGTTTTTCCTATTTATTGGCGTTGACAAGTGTCCGCTGAGTGGCGCGCTTGTAACAGAGAAATCCCCGAAATCTGAAAGTGTGAGTCTAAGAGAAGGATGACATTCCGCAACAAATGTAAATCCTTCTGAAAAAGGACTATCAAAGAGACCAATCTAAGATGTTCTTCTATCAAATTCTTGAAAACCAAAATTTCAGAGCTACATTCTCAAACATTGAAATTACAGTGATAATTTTTTGACATTGCTAGAAACCAATTGAAACGTTCAATTCAAATAATTCATATACGTTTTGGCCAATCAATAGTGGGAATATTCTACCTAGAAAATTGTCGCGGAAATAATTTTAGGTATTTTGTTTTTATTGTCTGACAACCTATATTTTTAATTTGACGTGTGTAATCAATTCGCATGAAAAGTGTGAAATGAATCAAATCCGGTTTAGTACATTATATAATTTTGCAAGGAAATGTGTTTATGATCGTAACATCAAAAAATAATCTAAAGAATACCACACGAGAGTTCGATATAGTAGAAAATAATTATCTAGATTTATTTCTCAAACTTGTTGGCAATAGCCACTCGAGCCAGTTGGTCTCTCTTGACTATTGCCTGGCAACAAGTTTTCGAAAATCTGTCGAATTATTTTCACTCTCTTGTGATATTACAACTGAGAATGTGATGATGTCAAATTGCACTGAAAAACGCTCATTTTCCAAAATGAAAAATGTAAAAAATAGGCGAATTACGATGAGACAAAGCCCCCTATCAAAGTTATCGCTTCTTAGCATTGAGAATGATTTTCTCCGGATGATGAATTTGACCGAAATCATCAATGATTTTTCGTCGAAAAAAGCTCGCCAGAATCCATTCGTTTACGCTGTAATTTAATTTATTTCTTGTATTTTATTATACCTACATATGCTCATGTCGAAATAATTTGATTTGTTCCGCAATAAATAAATAAAAAAAAATGTTTGAAAACTAATTAGGGGCCTTCACTCCTTTATTGCCCCAGGGCCTCCACACCTTTTAATCCAGACTCACTAGAATATGGACCAAAATAATCACAACCACACTAGGAGCACACGTTGCGGCATCTATGACAGAACTTCCAAAGTAGCGAATCGATTACTATTTTGCTGTTTCAAAGTTTCATTCCTAGATGTCATGTTCCGTGATCGTAAAAATAGAACCATTGTCTAATATATCTTTAGACAATGATAGAACTACCAGACGTAACAATGGCCAATTTGAATCTCACTGCAATAGGGAACATGCAATTGCTCCTTTTCCAAAATATTTAGACATGCACATTATCACCTAAAAAGCTCAGCAACAGACTTAGAAATCGAAAAAATGTTTCGAAATGTAAAATCATCATCACATTCAAGAACGTACTGCTAGCGCCTCTGATGGACGTATCGTTATTTCACACAGTTCAAATTTTTACCGCTAGTTGTTTCGAACCATTGTTTAAGGAGAAGATTCTCTTTAAACAATGCTTCGAACTGTCAACTATAAAATCATCTGTCTTCGCTTTCATGTTGTAGTAATATTTTGATCGTGTATTTTCAATTGTTACTGAATTTATGTTTGGGTTGTAAGAAATATTGTCTATCAATATTCCTGAAACAACCACAATTGGCGCTAGTGTTTGGGGGAAGTTATTCAAGTGAAGGTCAAATCGGAGGAGCACCTTAAAATTTGAAAATGTTAAGGCTTTGGGATTTAAGAAATTATTTTCACAAAATGTAATTTTTGAGGACCCCGAACAGATGCAAAGATGAAATAAAATCATGCATGTTCCCTATTGTCTGGATAACACTGACTCCACAAATAAAAAACCTAAGAATTTATTGGAACTATATATTAATAAATTAATCTAAATATGGTAATATATGATTATCAACAATTGAAACATTAATGTGCCACATGAAATGGTTCACCCCTGGCACTGTAACAATCTTCAGTTTTTTTTTATCTCGGAGAGTTTTCAAACCAATAGCATCTTCAGTGTATATAGTGCGATCCATCAAATTCACTACAGTTCCATTATCGTCATAGTATCCAAATTGACTGAAAAAAAAATGTTCAATTTTTATTGAAAAAAAACTCAGTTCATTAGTATGAATCATTTTAGTGAAAATTTCACCTAGATTGCCATGGTGTGATGACATTATCATCCGGCCCCCCCCATCATCTTCAGCTTGGTGAGAGCCTTTTTGAACTCTTCAGCTACGATTTGACTTGATTTCATTGTTCACATATGGTAAATACTGAGAGTAGCTGTAGTATAATTGTCTGTGGTACGGATCATTCCAGTAGTTCCCAACCGAAGTATGCTGCCCGACTCTAGAATAAAACAATTCAAAAGCTGTTTCCAACGCTAGACCCGGGAAATATAAATGAAGAAATTGTGCTGAAAAACATACAGATACAATATGTTTTATCACAATCATAAAGTTTCTTACTTCCATATTGACCCGCTTGTGGACCACTGAGAGATATGAAATTTTGTACTGTATGGTTTAGATTTGCTTGTAGTATGGTTCTAGCTAGAAGAGCACCTTGCGAATAACCTAAAAAAGCATCAAGACTTCTATTTATATAATAAAAATGAATGGCAAATTGTGTTGGTTAAGTGCATAACTTGAGAACTGCAGGACCGGTTTGGCTAATAATTTTTCAATGTTCATATTGGTCCGAATAAGGTTTTTAGAGAAATAAAAATTGGAAACGTTGCTTTTTTCTATGGGATGTTTGTATGAACTTTCCAGAATTTTCGGGGCAACTTTTCCAATTTATCTTTCCCTAAAAACCGTACCTGGACTAGGGTAGTTCGCCAGTTAGCCGGCCCCCTCCAGTAGTCGACCAGAATCTACTTTATTTTATAATATTTTGAAATTCGTGCGAATTTTGAGATGATAGTAAACCTAAAAATCATTTGTTGCCTATCTGAAATAAAACTATCACTTTCTCTTTTCCACAAACCCATCCTTATTCCTGTGATTCCCGCTCAAAGTTAACAGTGTTCACTAGTCCAGTGTTTGAAGTAGTTAGTAAACTTGATTCAAGATCTAGAGCAAAGTGTTTGGAGGTGAGTTTAATTTCACACATAACTGTTGAATTTATTTTGGTGTGTTTAGATGGTGGAATATACTTTCAAAATGATATTGTTTCATTCGTACAACCATATTTTATTAATTTTTTCTTGAAAACAGGGGGGCCCCACTAGCATAAAGATTTGTCAGACTAGCCAGAAGCCGGCCACCGAGGCCGACTACTGGAATATGAGCTATATTTTGTTTCTGTCCCTTTCACACTTGTCCATTCAGATATCAATTTACTTCCATAATCATGCAGTACGAAATGAGCTGATTATCTACACCAGTAGTCGGCCGTGAGGATTTAAAAAAATGAAAAGGTGACAGCGGATAAAATTGAATGGCCGACTACTGGAATAGACATCAATCGCTGAGTTCTCCAGTAGTCGGCCGTAATATTTTAAGCTGGTTTTTGTTTAATTTTTTCGGTTAATATTTGAAATTTTAGCTTTTAGAAGATGGAAAACCTGCAAAAACGAAAGTTTCATCAATATTCTGAAAACAATTTGCAAAGAGCACTCAAAGCTGTAAAAACTGGCGCTATAATTCGCAAATCCTGTCGAAACTTTGGGATTCCGCATACAACACTACAGGATCGAATCAAGGGACGAATTGCCAACACGAAAAGAACGAAAATAAATTGGTTAAATGGATAATCAACTTAGCAAAATGTGGGTTTCCAGTTAAAAAACAAGAATTGATTCAAACTATCCAAAAAATTATTGAAGAAAAAATTAAACCGCCATTTAAAGAAGGGAAACCTGGACAAATTATCAGTATACCTAATCAGTATCAGTTCAAAAATTTGTTTTTTATTTTTATTTCACCGTTTTGTTTGTTAAATTTTTTGCATTAAGGAGTTTTATTAAAAAACAAATATTTTATATATTGTTCATATCACGGTCACAATTCACCTACAAGACAGTGATATTATTTTGCTTTGCCTATAGTTTTGTGAAATTGACTCTACCTACCATGGATAATTTTTGCTGAAGAAATTAGTTATTTGTTTTATTTTTTCTAAGCTTTTTTTCGATTTAATTTTTTTTTACTGTCATTATTATTTACCTACACTTGGATACTTGTTCTTAATAATTCTCATGAATAAGTAAACTGCAGGCGTCAAGTGGCACAATACTTCTGTACGGACCTGGGGATTAATCGCCAAAACTACCAGGGCCGACTACTGGTCCACGCCTGGCCGACTAGTGAAATATTAACGGCCGACTACTGCTCAAATTAAAAAAAAAATTATACAGAAAACCTCTTCAAATTCAATATTTTTTTGTCTTCACCCTTTAAGAACTGAATTTGAGAGCTACAAGCTAACATGAGATTTTTTTAAATTAACTTGAAAGAGCTGTCTGCAATGAAAGGTATAAGTTAAAGTTTAACAAAAAAGGCCGACTACTGGCAAACCTACCCTATATTACGAACATTTAACGTGCCCACTGGTGGACATTTTTTGTTTGCACATGGGGTCACCATGCTCACTGGGGGACCGTATGAGTTTTCACTTAGTAGGACAAATAAATGTTTTGTTTTTAACTGTTTTTCTTTCTTGGTGTGATATATTTTTGTTTAATTTGACTGTATTCAAACTTTATTGTGTAATAATTTTTTTTTCTTGTGACCCACCGGTGGCCAATATGATATTGCCCATGCTAAATGAACGTATCCTCCGGTGAGCACACGGTCTTGAAATGTATCAGGCAGTGTGACCATCAGTGGACACGTTTTCCAAGCAACTAAACTGAGTAGTGCTCACCGGTGGTCACTTTGTCCCTTGATTATGAATCAAAATGTCCACCGGTAAGCACGTGGCACTCAACGTGTTAAAAAAAAAACGGTCCAGCTGTTCTCAGTGATGCGCTTAGGAACACGAACAGACATGCATTTTTATTGAACTCAGGACCATAACTCACGACTCGAACAATGGATATGCGTAATTCATTTTTTGTTTTGTTCGTTATAACGGGAAGGGTGCAGAGTCACAGGCATAACCTAGATGGAACAACACATAGGAACACAAATTTATAAGCGAAAAAAAAAATTAGGGCATATAGAAATGTGGACAAAAAAGTAGTATGACCGCTTTAGCCATTTTCTTCAAAACCTGGGCCTGCTGAAATTCAACATATTAATTCTTACCAAGAAAGTGAAAACCATCAGGATATTTTACAGAGATATTCATCAGATTCTGACCGATGTGCATGGCTTGATACCACATATTATCTAAACTAGACCATCCTCCAAACCTTTCGATATTGTAAACAACTGTTCCAGGATGTTTCTGAAATAATTCGATATAAGGGATTAATGTAAGAAACTATTTCTACTGAGGGATTATGTAAGTTTAGTAATATGTAAAACAGAGACTAACATGGATCCCATTTACATACTTCTTCTATTCTACTTTTGATGAGCTCCATACTCTCTGATCCAGTCATAACACCATGTAGCAAAACCACTGGTTTATAAGCCAGTACATAGCAGGAATATAAAATTATCACATAAAAAGACACAGCTGAATATTTCATTTTCACTAGCTTGCAATAGATCTATCGATTCGAAGCCCTCGTTAGATTGAACACAGCTGGCATTGCGAAATGAGATGACTCTGCGCTATTTTTTCTTTCGTACTTGTGAATACATTATTGTTTATTCACTGCTACCGAAAATATCGATTCATGCTAACAATCAAAACAAAGTAAATCATAGAACATAGAACTATAGAACACACCTGCTGATTGCTGCTACAAGAGCTGTTTTTTGGCGCCCATGTATTCAAAACGTATTGTCCTGTGATTCAAATACATCCATTCTGGCGTTGAAACGATGACGTCATATATAAAACGATTCAAAACGTTTTGAAACCAAGTCGAATTCAGTTTCAAAACATAATTCGTTGTTTTGTGATTGTCATAATTGAAGACGTGAGTGGATGAAGATGTTATGTTCCATTTTTTTTCAGTAAAGTAAGGTCAAAATTTTGTTTATTTGATTTTTTTCCATTTAAGACTAACTGAGCAACGGTGTGTCCAAGTGGTTATCGAAAATCATACAATTTCACTCACAAATGATTCATTAATGTGAAAGATGGTACATACAAGAAAACTTTCATTTATGCAAAAATAAACAGATTTTTTAGGATTGTAACATCATCACCTTTATCCACTCGAGTCTTCAATTCATAATAATAGCCCAAATAAACCTTGGTAGTGGGACATTCCACTAATAATTGTGAGAGTTTGAAATTTAAAATGAAATAGATGAACTAGGAAATTATATATTAACAATTGAGTTGGGAACCTACAATGAATTACAAGGTCAGTTTATCAAAATATTGTCTACGACTTTCACACAGAAAATTTCTTAGGTTAGGTTCGATTATTGAATCGCATTCGAAATTATGCATTCTTGCGGTTCGTGATAATAATGACGTCACATAGAATCGTATTCAAATGCAAGATTGAATACGTTTTCACGCCAGAAAACACCTAAGATTTGTCATTGTGAAGTGAAGGTAGTTTGTAGTTTGGGTCCTGTGTCAAAAAATGAGGGCTGCTTTACACTTCGGAATTCATTGAAGCATCGCAGCAAATTATATTGCACGCAAGCGCTTTTATTT